>JASTWF010000232.1:549149-739299 GCA_030390025.1 Squalus acanthias
CCCCCCCCCCCCCCCAGTCTCTGAGCTCGGTGTATTGACTGCCGGTTGTATGTAACAGGGCCCTGGACTCGCTTGCTGCACGCAACCCAGGCGGCCGGTGTGGACACACCTGATGAGGACCAGTATTGCAGCCTGTACAAAACACACATCCCCACCAACCCGCTGCAGAAAGTGCTGCTGGCAGCAGGCTCTGCCTTCGTGGCTTTGTACGATCCCTACCGGCACGGTGAGTCGCTGTTACCTCTCTCCCAGTCCCAGCGTTAACCCCGGGGTCTGTGCTGTCTCAGCTGATCATAGCCAGGGGACACTGGGGCACTGCAGTCGGCTGTAGTGGCCCTGGATTTGGGAGGGTTTGTGCTCCCAGTCAGTGACTCCTGCGGAGAGTACACGTGCTGATGTTGGGGGCGAGGAGGATCAGTTATATATGTGGGTTCACTGCCAGCACTCGCTATCTACGCTGGCACATCAGGAATGGCCACAGAAACAAATCAGAAGACTGCAGGGGGACACCCTTAGAGCTACACTCCAAGGAGTCTGCATCTCCGAGAGATAGAGGGCAGTACCCTCTCCTTATGCCCTTTGTAGCATCCCTCTCTCTGTCCTATCGCCCTCTCCCCGCGCCACACCCCTCGCACAGTTTAACCCTCTGCTTCCTTCACCCATCAGCCACACCTGAACACTGGATAGGGATCAGGGACCCTGGCTCGTATTTCCCCTCCCTAACCAGGTAGTTCCCCAACTGTTAACAATACTGAGAAATCAAGTAAGAGTTCGCTGCTTTCGAATCACTCCCAGGTATCCATTTCTAAATGCAAGAATAAGATTTTTAGAAACAGGAAAAGCCCATTAAACCAACAAGCCTGACCTATTTCACCAATCAAGTCCACCGACCCACCCCCCTCCCCCCATATCACCGACCCTCCCCCCTCCCCCCATATCACCGACCCGCCCTCTCCCCATCTCACCGACCCCCCCCATCTCCCCGACCCCACCCTCTCACCATATCCCCAACCCCACCGACCCACCCTCTCCCCATCTCACCGACCCCACCCTCTCACCAAATCCCCAACCCCACCGACCCACCCTCCCACCCTCTCCCCGACCCCACCCTCTCCCCGACCCCACCGACCCACCCTCTCCCCGACCTCACCGACCCACCCTCTCCCCATCTCCCCGAACCCCCCCTTCCCCCACCCCCACCCCCATACCCCTCAGTCCCATCTCTCTCTAGATATCCATCCAATTGTCTCTTGACCTTATTTACACTCTTCCCTTCAGTGTCCTTCACTGGTAACTGAGTCCATAACTCGATTCCTTTCTGGGTGATAACTTCCCCTCCCCTTGCCTTCTGACTCCTCGCTCCCTCATTGTTACCCTGTGTCTCCAGTGATTGGAACCCTTCACCACAGGGAGCAATTTGCTTCAACTTTGTCATTTCCCTTTAACAGTTGAATTTTATCACCTCAATCTGTTTTCCAAAGGAAACGAGTCCAACCTCCTTAACCTTTGCTCAAAAATTCAATCTGCTATCTCGAAGTAGCTTCACTTTTCCCCCCTGTACTTTTATTGTGCAGCGCACCTGATGTGATCCCACTATTCAATCCATGTATGTTATTTAGCTTGATTTGTTGTCTTTTTGTTGTAGATATGGTGGCTGTTCTGGGAGAAACCACAGGGCAGTTAGCAATCCAAAGAATGAGGGACAGGATGAGAAACGATCCTGAGGGACACCAGATTCTGCAGTAAGTGCGGCTGCGATGCCCACACTGGGGTGAAGGTGGTGAGAGCTGGCAAATGGGATGGTGCGTTTATTTACTGTCTGCAAAATGGAAAAGCTGCAGAACTAAAATAAAAGCAGAAAGTGCTGGGACTGGGAATACAGGAAACGGGCCAGAGGGCAGGACTCTGGGTGACGGACATGGAACAGAGGACAGGACACAGTGGGCAGAGGACAGGACACCGGGTGAAGGACAGGGACCAGAGGACAGGACACAGCGGGCAGAGGACAGGACACGGCGGGTGAAGGACAGGGACCAGAGGACAGGACTCTGGGTGAAGGACAGGGACCAGAGGGCAGGACTCCGGGTGAAGGACAGGGACCAGAGGGCAGGACTCCGGGTGAAGGACAGGGACCAGAGGACAGGACACAGTGGGCAGAGGACAGGACACCGGGTGAAGGACAGGGACCAGAGGACAGGACACAGCGGGCAGAGGACAGGACACAGCGGGTGAAGGACAGGGACCAGAGGGCAGGACACAGCGGGTGAAGGACAGGGACCAGAGGGCAGGACTCTGGGTGAAGGACAGGGACCAGAGGGCAGGACTCTGGGTGAAGGACAGGGACCAGAGGACGGGACGCAGCGGGTGAAGGACAGGGACCAGAGGACGGGACGCAGCGGGTGAAGGACAGGGACCAGAGGACGGGACGCAGCGGGTGAAGGACAGGGACCAGAGGACGGGACGCAGCGGGTGAAGGACAGGGACCAGAGGACGGGACGCAGCGGGTGAAGGACAGGGACCAGAGGACGGGACGCAGCGGGTGAAGGACAGGGACCAGAGGACGGGACGCAGCGGGTGAAGGACAGGGACCAGAGGACGGGACGCAGCGGGTGAAGGACAGGGACCAGAGGACGGGACGCAGCGGGTGAAGGACAGGGACCAGAGGACGGGACGCAGCGGGTGAAGGACAGGGACCAGAGGACGGGATGCAGCGGGTGAAGGACAGGGACCAGAGGACGGGACGCAGCGGGTGAAGGACAGGGACCAGAGGACGGGACGCAGCGGGTGAAGGACAGGGACCAGAGGACGGGACGCAGCGGGTGAAGGACAGGGACCAGAGGACGGGACGCAGCGGGTGAAGGACAGGGACCAGAGGACGGGACGCAGCGGGTGAAGGACAGGGACCAGAGGACGGGACGCAGCGGGTGAAGGACAGGGACCAGAGGACGGGACGCAGCGGGTGAAGGACAGGGACCAGAGGACGGGACGCAGCGGGTGAAGGACAGGGACCAGAGGGCGGGACGCAGCGGGTGAAGGACAGGGACCAGAGGGCGGGACGCCGGGTGAAGGACAGGGACCAGAGGGCAGGACTCCGGGTGAAGGACAGGGACCAGAGGGCAGGACTCCGGGTGAAGGACAGGGACCAGAGGACGGGACGCAGCGGGTGAAGGACAGGGACCAGAGGGCGGGACGCAGCGGGTGAAGGACAGGGACCAGAGGGCGGGACGCAGCGGGTGAAGGACAGGGACCAGAGGACGGGACGCAGCGGGTGAAGGACAGGGACCAGAGGACGGGACGCAGCGGGTGAAGGACAGGGACCAGAGGACGGGACGCAGCGGGTGAAGGACAGGGACCAGAGGGCGGGACGCAGCGGGTGAAGGACAGGGACCAGAGGGCGGGACGCAGCGGGTGAAGGACAGGGACCAGAGGGCGGGACGCAGCGGGTGAAGGACAGGGACCAGAGGGCGGGACGCAGCGGGTGAAGGACAGGGACCAGAGGGCGGGACGCAGCGGGTGAAGGACAGGGACCAGAGGGCGGGACGCAGCGGGTGAAGGACAGGGACCAGAGGGCGGGACGCAGCGGGTGAAGGACAGGGACCAGAGGGCGGGACGCAGCGGGTGAAGGACAGGGACCAGAGGGCGGGACACAGCGGGTGAAGGACAGGGACCAGAGGGCGGGACACAGCGGGTGAAGGACAGGGACCAGAGGACGGGACACAGCGGGTGAAGGACAGGGACCAGAGGACGGGACACAGCGGGTGAAGGGAGTAGGAGAGAAGATGAGATACATCAGGAAGCAGTAGATGGGTGACACCAAGCTAGGGTTTCAAAGCCAGTACATTGGAGAGGGAGGTGAGGGGTTCCACAGTTTGAAATCCTTTAAAACAATGAGAGAAGGACACAGTGCGATGAGTCTTGATTTCAACACCGGGAGGAGGGAGAATGTGTGAGATGGTATATGTGGGGAACGTATAGGGAACAGAAGGGGTTGACTACAGCCGTATTGATAAAATAGTGAATGAGGAGGGAGGGTGATGGGCCTTGATGTCAGCGCAATGTATTGCCGGCCTTCCCTGCTGCTCGCTCCATTCCCGAGGTCAGGATTTCACCGTGTCCCTGGTGTTGTTGTTTGTAGGGAGAGGCCTCGGATCAGCACATCCACGCTGGATCTGGCCAGCCTGAGAGAATTACCTGAAGGAACGTTCGGCAGAGAGTACGTCCGCTTCCTTGATGTTAATGTGAGTTTGATGGTTTGCTGACCTATCCCGATCATACCTGGGGCAGTGAGCGAGTACTACAGTACTCTACTGTATACTGGACTGTAGTCCATCACCATCACCGCCTCCAATTCAATCAATGTCTTTGTAAAACAAACCAGGATGAAACATTAGAGAGGAGATGCAGGGCGCACAGAGGAGTGGGAGAGACAAATAGCACTGGAGTGGAAATCGGGATCAGACAAATGTGAGGCAGTCTAAGATGGGTTTGGAGTGCGTATTTATAAATGCACGTAATGTGGTAAATGAGGTTGGTGAGCTGCAGGCACAAGTCGCAGCATGGGACTATGATATCGTGACAATAACAAAGACCTGGCTTAAAGAAGGGGAGGATTGAGAACTTCATATTCCTGGCTATGGGGTACTGGAGAAAGATAAGGAAGGTAAAAAAGGAGGGAGGTGGTAGTATTGATCAAATAAACTACTAAAGCACTGGAGCGGGATGATGTAGCTGAGGGCATCAAAGACAGAATCTATTTGGTTAGAATTAAGGAACAATAGAGGAGCTATTACACTAGTGGGTGTAGACTATAGGCCACCAAATACTGGGACGGAGATAAAGGAGCAAATTTGCAGAAAGATGCAAGAACTACAGAGTAATGATAATGGGGGACTTCAATTATCCTAATATAGATTGAGATAGTAACAGTGTAAAGGGCAAAGAGGGGGAGGAATTCCTGAAATGTGTACAAGAGAACTTTCTTGATCAGTGTGTGTCCAGCCCAACGAGGAAGGAAGCAGACTGGATCCAGTTCTGGGGAATAAAATGTAGCAACTGGAGCATGTTTCAGTGGGAGAGTATGTGGGGAACAGTGATCATAATATCAGGTTTAGATTAGTTATTGAAAAGGACAAGGAACAATCAAGCGTAAAAATACTTAACTGGAGGCGGGCTAACTTCAGTGAATTGAAGAGGGATCTGGCCCAGGTGGATTGGAATGAAAGATTGGCAGGTAAAACAAAGAGGAGATGGTTTGGGTACAGAGTAGGCACATTCCCATGAGGGGGACAGGAAGGGCATCCAAAGCTAGAGCTCCCTGGACTAAAGATACAGAGATTAAAATGAGCCAGAAAAAGGAGGCTTATGACAAATGTAAGGTTCATAATATAGTAGAGAACCAAGCTGAATATAGAAAGTACAGAGGAGATCTGAAAAAGGGAATAAGAGGGAGGGTATGAGAATAGATTGGTGGCTATAAACACATAAATAGTGAAAGGGTAGTCAAAGGAAGGGTGGGGCCGATTAGGGACCAACAGGCGATCTTCTTGCGAAAGCAGAGGGCATGGCTGGGGTACTAAATGAGTGCTTTGCATCTGTCTTCACTGGAGAAGAGGATGTTGCCAGTGTAGCAGTAAAGGAGGAGGTAGTGGTGATATTAGATAGGATAAAAATAGATAGAGGAGGTGCTTAAAAGATTGGCAGTCCTCAAAGTAGAAAAGTCACCCGGTCCAGATGGGATGCAACCTAGGTTCACCCTGTTCAAAAAAGGGGAGAAGGTTAAACCTGGAAACTACAGGCCAGTCAGCCTAACTTTGAGACAATAATCTTGGACAAAATTAATTGGCACTTGGAAAAGTATGGATTAATAAATGACAGTCAGCACGGGTTTGTTAAAGTCAAATCGTGTTTGACTAACTTGATCGAGTTCTTTGATGAAGTAGCAGAGAGGGTTGATGAGGGTAGTGCAGTTGATGTTGTGTATATGGACTTTCAAAGGGCGTTTAATAAAGTACCGCATAATAGACTTGTTAGAAAAATTGAAGCCCATGGGATTAAAGGGACAGTGACAGCGTGGATATGAGATTGGCCAAGGGACAGAGTAGTGGATGGTTGTTTTTCAGACTGACGAAGTACACAGTGGTGTTCCCAGGGGTCAGTATTAGGACCACTGCTCTTTTTGATGTCTATTAATGACCTGGACTTGGGTATAGGGGGCATAATTTCAAAGGTTGCAGATGAGACAAAACTCAGATGTGGTAAACAGTGAGGAGGATAGTAACAGACTTCAGGAGTACACAGACAGGCTGGTGAAATGGGCAGACACATGGCGGATGAAATTTGAGCAAAGGTTAAGGAGGTTGGGCTTGTTTCCTTTAAGAAGTGTGAAGTGATACATTTTGGTAGGATGAGTGAGGAGAGGCAATATAAACTAAATGGTACCATTTTAAAGGGAGTGCAGGAACAGAGAGACCCCGGGGTGTAAGTACACACATCTTTTGAAGGTGGCAGGACAAGTTGAAATTGCTGTTTTTAAAAAAAAAATTTTTAAAAAATTGCATCTTGGCTTTATTAATAGAGAATTAAAGTACAAAAGCAAGGAAGTTATGGTAAACCTTTTATAAAACACTGGTTAGGCTTCAGCTGGAGTACTGTGTTAAATTCTGGGCACCACACTTTAGGAAGGATGTCAAGGCCTTGGAGAGGGTGCAGAAGGGATTTACTAGAATGGTACCAGGGATTATATGGAATTACATAGAATTTACAGCACATAAACAGGCCATTATGCTCCACTCGAGCCTCCTCCCACCTTTCCTCATCTAAATCTATCAGCATAACCCTCTATTCCCTTCTCCCTCATATGCTTGTCCAGCCGCCCCTTAAATGCATCTATACTATTCGCTTCAACCACTCCCTGTGGTAGCGAGTTCCCCATTCTCACCACTCTTTGGGTAAAGAAGTTTCTCCTGAATTCTCTATTTAATTTCTTGGTGACTATCTTATATTGATGGCCTCTAGTTTTGCTCTTCCCCACAAGTGGAAACATTCTCTCTCTGTATCCACTCTATCAAAACCTTTCATAATTTTAAAGACCTCTATTAGGTCACCCCTCAGCCTTTTTTCAAGAGAAAGGAGACCCAGCCTGTTCATCCTTTCCTGATGGGTATAACTTTGCATTTCTGGTATCATCCTTGTAAATCCTCTCTGCAAACTCTCCAGTGCCTCTATATCCTTTTCATAATATGGTGACCAGAATTGTACGCAGTACTCCAAGTGTGGTCTAACCAAGGTCCGATACAAGATTAACACAACTTCTCTACTTTTCAATTCTATCCCTCTAGAAATAAACCCTAGTGCTTTGCTTTGCTTTTTTTATGGCCTTATATTGTATGGCTACTTTGTGATTTGTGTATTTGTATGCTGAGGTCCCTTTGTTCCTGTACCCCATTTAGATACTTATTTTCCAAGTAATATATGACCTCATTTTTTTCTTACCAACATTTTCTTACCTCACACTTATCTGTGTTGAAATTCATTTGCCAATTATATGCCCATTCTTAATGTCTTGTCATTTGTTGCAGTCCTCCTCAGTGTTGACTATCCCCCCAATTTGGTGTTGTCCGCAAATTTAGAAATCGTGTTTTTGATTCCAAAGTCTAAATATAAATTGTGAACAACAGTGGTCCCAGCACTGATCTTTTTGGGACCCCACTTTCCACCTTCTGCCACTCTGAATAGCTGCCCTTTACCCCTACTCTCTGCTTTCTGTCCAGCTAGTTATCCATTTTGCTACTTGTCCCCTGACTCTGCATTCTCTTACCTCATTAGTCTAGTATATGGCACCTTTGGAAATCTAGATAAATTACATCTACTGCATTACCTTTGTCTACTCTCTCTGTTACTTCTTGAAAGAATTCTGAGAGGTTGGTCAAGCAAGACTTTCCCTTTTGAAATCCATGCTGACTATTCATTATTATTTTTGGTTTCTAGATGGTTTTTCTAAGGGACTTCAGTGATGTGGAGAGACTAGAGAAGCTGGGGTTGTTCTCCTTAGAGCAGCGAAGGTTAAGAGGAGATTTAATAGAGGTATTCAAAATCATGAATGAGTTTGATGGAGCAAACAAGGAGAAATTTCAGTATTGGGACCACAAATACTGAAGTAAATGAGGATGTTGCTCTTCCCACACAGTGGTCAACACATGGAATGGGTTCCCAAATGGAGTTACGGAGGTGAAATCGCTGGAAGAATTTAAGAAACAATTAGAGGCTGCAATAAGGGATTGCAGGGTCCTTCTGGATAAATGAATTAAAATGGGCTGAATGGCCTGCCTCATTCGTAATTATCTTGTGACAAATATTACTCTGAAATCCAGTGCTTGGTGTACCTGACCAGCATGGTTTGGGCACGCTCGGCTGGCGGTACGGCGCGGCGCGGGCACGCTCGGCCGGCAGCACGGCGCGGGCACGCTCGGCCGGCGGTACGGCGCGGCGCGGGCACGCTCGGCCGGCGGCACGGCACGGGCACGCTCGGCCGGCGGCACGGCGCGGGCACGCTCGGCCGGCGGCACGGCGCGGGCACGCTCGGCCGGCGGCACGGCGCGGCGCAGGCACGCTCGGCCGGCGGCACGGCTCGGGCACGCTCGGCCGGCGGCCGGCGCGGCGCAGGCACGCTCGGCCGGCGGCACGGCGCGGCGCAGGCACGCTCGGCCGGCGGCACGGCGCGGGCATGCTCGGCTCGCGGCACGGCGCGGTGCGGTACATCAGTACATTTTGTTTTACAGCGAGTTACTCCTGACAGTCGGATGCCTGTGAAGTTTGTGGATGACGAGGAGCTTGCTTACGTGATCCAGCGTTACCGCGAAGTGCACGACTTCATGCACACGTTGCTCGCCATGCCCACTAATATACTCGGTAAGTCTGATCACTCGGGATGGTTTGCTTGTTGGGGGTCTGGGTTCAAGCAGGTGACCTTTTTATAAGATCATTTCCAGGGTTGATTACCTCTATGTACCTGCATTGGCAGTTAACTGCAGAAGTACTTCCTGACTGTTTAACAGGGACTTGCTAGCTCAAGACCCTTTCACTCTCCACTCCTACTATAGTTAGCAATTAAACTTTATTTTCCAGTTTTTATGCCATAAAATTGCACCAGTTTTCTCCACCTGTGGGTTGAAATGCAGCTGAGATTGATGGATTAAAAGTCCCCTCTCTCTGCAGGCTGTAATGGTCCTATGTGAACAACTAAAACCAATAGATTGGGGGAAGTCACTCAACGAAGCTTCAGTAGAGGACAAGTGGAACACCTTTAAAGGTGTAATGTTGATTATGCAGGACAAATACATACTGGAAATCAGCACACTCAGACTAAACAAACGTGGCCCAAAATGGATTAACAAACAGATTTAAAAGTATAGCGGAAAAATGATCTCGCATCCTGCAGGGAGAAAGAGAACGGGGTTAGCTGGCATAAATACGAGAAAATGCGGAAACACTTTACAAAGGGCCAAAGGGGACCTAGGAAAAGCAGAAGATAAACATCGCAGTAACGCATTCTTTCAGCACCACAACAGGAAGAGGGCAGTCAAAGTCGAGGCAGATGTAAACTGAATCAAAACTCCACATGGCACAAGACGGTGAACGTTGTGAATGATCACTTGCTCCAGTGTTCACGAGGGAGAGCATGAGCAACGTCCCCATCTCCGACATTGCAGACTCAATGGGCCGAATGGCCTCCGACTGCGCTCTATGATAACCAAAGTAAAATCACCAACCTCCATATCAATGCGATCAAAGTCCTTGACCAGCTAATGGGTTGTGAACAACTACATTCCCTGGTGTAGATGAGATTGATCCCAGAGTGCTGAGAGACTAGGGAGATTTGTGAGGCACTGACAGTCTTTCTGAGGCAGCAGCAGGATAATGTGGTGCTCCAAAAGGAGACAAAACAGACAGAGGCATTAGGAACAAAATACTGTGGATATGGGAAATCTGAAACAGGAACAGAAGCAGTCAGCAGCTCAGGCACAGCATCTGTGGAGAGAAGCAAAGTTTGTTTCAGACACTGCCCTTCTTCAGAACCAGAAAACATTACAGGCGAACGCCTTTTATAAGAAGGGAAAGGAGAAGAGAAAATGAAGATACACAAGAGGATAGTGTGAAGTGATTGGTTGAAAACAGGAGCTGGTTAAATGACAGACCTGATAGTGGCAGACACAAGGAGGCAGGAAGAGAGAGACTGGAGAAATAGGACATGTACGGGACCCAGAGAATGTGTCACTGGGACCACTGCTGTATCTAATTTACATCAATGAGCTGGACTCAGAAACTCAATGCAAAGTGGTCACACTGGGAAGGAATGGAGCTGGGATCTCAGAAATTACAGAATGAATTGGATAAAATGTGAGTGGGCAGAATGGTGGAAATTAAATACAAACAAGTTCAAGGACTGATTGTAGGAAGGAAAAATAGGCCACACGTTCTCCATGGATGGGGTTGAAGTAACTCAGGATGAAGTTGAGAGAGAGCTGGGAGTCTTTGTTGACTCAACAATCAACATGTTCAACTAATGCAGAGCAAAAATCAATAAAACCAATCGGATGTTGAACTAGAGTCAGAACAAATCAGAAAGAATCGTGATCAAACTGTACAGGGCTCTGGTCAGACCCACCTTGAGTACTGTGTCCAGTTCTGGTCAGACCCACCTTGAGTACTGTGTCCAGTTCTGGTCAGACCCACCTTGAGCACTGTGTCTGGTTCTGGTCAGACCCACCTTGAGCACTGTGTCCAGTTCTGGTCAGACCCACCTTGAGCACTGTGTCCAGTTCTGGTCAGACCCACCTTGAGCACTGTGTCTGGTTCTGGTCAGACCCACCTTGAGCACCGTGTCTGGTTCTGGTCAGACCCACCTTGAGCACTGTGTCCAGTTCTGGTCAGACCCACCTTGAGCACCGTGTCTGGTTCTGGTCAGACCCACCTTGAGTACTGTGTCCAGTTCTGGTCAGACCCACCTTGAGCACCGTGTCTGGTTCTGGTCAGACCCACCTTGAGTACTGTGTCCGGCTCTGGTCAGACCCACCTTGAGCACCGTGTCTGGTTCTGGTCAGACCCACCTTGAGTACCGTGTCTGGTTCTGGTCAGACCCACCTTGAGCACCGTGTCTGGTTCTGGTCAGACCCACCTTGAGCACTGTGTCCGGCTCTGGTCAGACCCACCTTGAGCACCGTGTCTGGTTCTGGTCAGACCCACCTTGAGTACCGTGTCTGGTTCTGGTCAGACCCACCTTGAGCACTGTGTCCAGCTCTGGTCAGACCCACCTTGAGCACCGTGTCCAGCTCTGGTCAGACCCACCTTGAGCACCGTGTCTGGTTCTGGTCAGACCCACCTTGAGCACCGTGTCTGGTTCTGGTCAGACCTACCTTGAGCACCGTGTCTGGTTCTGGTCAGACCCACCTTGAGCACCGTGTCCAGTTCTGGTCAGACCCACCTTGAGCACCGTGTCTGGTTCTGGTCAGACCCACCTTGAGCACCGTGTCCAGCTCTGGTCAGACCCACCTTGAGCACCGTGTCCAGTTCTGGTCAGACCCACCTTGAGCACCGTGTCTGGTTCTGGTCAGACCCACCTTGAGCACCGTGTCTGGTTCTGGTCAGACCCACCTTGAGCACCGTGTCCAGTTCTGGTCAGACCCACCTTGAGCACCGTGTCTGGTTCTGGTCAGACCCACCTTGAGCACCGTGTCTGGTTCTGGTCAGACCCACCTTGAGCACCGTGTCTGGTTCTGGTCAGACCCACCTTGAGCACCGTGTCCAGTTCTGGTCAGACCCACCTTGAGCACCGTGTCTGGTTCTGGTCAGACCCACCTTGAGCACCGTGTCCAGTTCTGGTCAGACCCACCTTGAGCACCGTGTCTGGTTCTGGTCAGACCCACCTTGAGCACCGTGTCTGGTTCTGGTCAGACCCACCTTGAGCACCGTGTCCAGTTCTGGTCAGACCCACCTTGAGCACCGTGTCCAGTTCTGGTCAGACCCACCTTGAGCGCCGTGTCCAGCTCTGGTCAGACCCACCTTGAGCACCGTGTCTGGTTCCTAGACCACTAGGGTTAAATTACTGACTCAGAAACCAAATGCACAGTTGTTGAATTTGCAAATGCTACTGATGAGACAAGGAGGGGCAGTGTCAGGGCTCGGATTTTGAGGGAAGATTGGAAAAACGACTCTGTTCAACCTGAATGAGGAGTTGGGGGCTGATTTGATAGATACACAAGATCCTGAAGGGAATCGAAAGATAAATTACTTTAAATTGTGAGAGCAGGACAGGTTCAAACTAGTAACAGGTAAATTTAGGACTGACATCAGGAAATTCTTTTACACACGAGTGTTCAACACATGGAATGTACTCCCAGATAAGAGTCAAAAACCCTGGAGTTATTGGAAGTTACCAGTGGTGTTGTGATAGGGGAGGGGTGTCTCTCTGGATCATAAGCTAATCACCTTGTAAAATAACTTTGGGCAGCCCTAATCCATAGTGAGCATGGGCCCAGAGCAGCAAACTGTCCCAAATTCAACGCGTAATTATCAATCTCGCTCCGAGCCATCACTGGTTTGGGAAATACCACACTGAATCAGGAGGGGCATTGCCCTGAGGATCAGGCTCCGGGATGTTTCTATACCTGTACCTGCCCTGGGAGTGTTTGGCAGGGTTTGTACAATGTAGGGTGTGGAGTGGTATAGATATTCTGGAGTTTAGTTCGGTTTACCTTTAGTGGAGCGAGTGTAAAACTGTCCCTCAGGCGTTTGTTGTCTGGGGGGGGGGGGGGGGGGGGTGGGCGGGGCCGGTAGGCTGGATGATGTTGTGGACTGTACACAGCCTGTGGGCTGTCTGGGGCTCTGCCCCTATTCTCTTTCTATGTTGTCCCCTAACATTGCTGTTTCACTGTCTTGAACAGGGGAGGTTGCAGTCAAGTGGTTTGAGGCAGTACAGACTGGTATGCCCATGTGCATTCTGGGAGCTGTGTTTGGCCCACTCCGCCTATCTGCCAGGTAAGGGTTTTGCTCTTTTTTCTTCAAGTGAGAAACTGTTTTGAGTTCCAATAGCGAGTGAGAGCCATCCTCCCTACAGGTAGGGTTGGCCGTTTTGAGATGTGGAATCATTCCCGTGGGGTGTACTATAACTTTTTCTATTGGTCAACCTCCTTCCTTCTCCGATTCACAACAACACTCTTTCACGTAAGCACGAGACACTTGATAGTGGAGTATACAGAACAGACCTTATTCATACAGCATAGCATAGGTGGTAAATCTATACCGTACAAAGAGAGTAGCTTTCGGTTTCTTTATCTTTTGAGCTCTCCAACTAACTGGAAAACCCAACAGTCAAAGTGTGAGTGGCCAGAGAGAGCGCCTCAAGAGTCGGGGGAAGAAAAGACTGAAGATTGGGATTGAAGGGGGAGACTGGGAGCTCGGGGGGGGGGTCTCAGGGAAAATGGGGGTCAGGGGGGGAACCCCAGAGGGCTGTGGATGCTCAGTCAATGAGTATATTCAAAACTCAGATTTTTTGGACACGAAGGGAATCAAGGGATAGAGCGGGAAAGTGGAGTTGAGTTTGAAGATTAGCCATGATATTGAATGGCGGAGCAGGCTCGAGGGGGCCGTATGGCCAACTCCTGCTCCTAATTCTTATGTTCTTATACACCTCACTTTGCTTACTTAATTTCACAGACTAGACCTCATATTTTATCTGTTCTCAAATCCTTTTAAGAACAATCTATTTACATAAAGTATTAGTTGTTTACTTCAAAGATACTTTCCACAAGCAGGACTTCATGTGTTGAACAGTTTCTTTACCTGAACATCCACTCTATACCATGGTTAATTCATTCCCTCTGCCTATGTTTATTACACTGGATTGAAGTTATACATTAATTACTCATAGTCCATGTTGTCCCAGTCACTTATTTCCTTGCTGAGGCATCCCACCATTTTCCTGTTTATCTCCGAATGCCTTTCACTCTACGACCAGTTATAGTTATACAGGTCAGTTTGATTATTAACCTTTTAACTCTCCAACATCATGGGGGGGGCACCATTGCTCATTTGCTCTTATCCTGACCCGGCAGCCACTTGTCAGTGGATAAAGATCAGGAGCAGGACCCCATGACCAGTGTTTTTTAATTGATTCTCAGGATGTGGGCGTCACTGGCAGGGCCAGCATTTATTGCCCATCCCTAATTGCCCTCGAGAAGGTGGTGGTGAGCCGCCTTGAACCGCTGCAGTCCTTGTGGTGAAGGTGCTCCCACAGCGCTTTAGGGAGGGAGTTCCAGGATTTTTGCCCAGCGACGATGAAGGATCGGCGCTATACTTCCAAGTCAGGATGGTGGGGAACGTGGAGGAGGTGGTGGTGTTCCCCTGCGCCTGCTGCTCTTGTCCTTCTAGGTGATAGAGGGCGCAGGTTTGAGGACCATTAAGAGTCACCACATTGGTTTTGGACTGTAGTCATTAGTAAACCAGTTGGGTTTTTACTACAATCCGACAGCTTCATGGTCACTTTTACTGATGCCAGCTTATTATTTCCAGATTTAATAAAAACTGGATTTAAATTCTCAAACCGCTGCAGTGGGATTTGAACTCTCGATCCCTGGATAGTTCAGTAACAAAACCACTAAGAGGGTGTCTGCCCCTCCAGCCCCCCCTTTGAGCAGCACGGCAGCCAGCTGTAATGTAACCACTGTCACTCTGCCTGCGGGAGGCCAGAGTCTGCTGCGACTGCATTAAACATGGCCCGTCGGGCTTTGGTTTGTTCAGACCAACATCTGCTTTAAACAGTTCGCAGACCTTCACCGCCCCAATGGGACCCAGCCCAGCGTTACTGGGAGAGCGAGGGGTTGGAGGTGGAGGCGAGACTCTCACCTGCTGGTAACTTGCTCATTCTTGTCTCCCTAACAGGAATGTCCAGGTTTTAACAACAGACCTGATCCCGTGGGCTGTACAATGTGGCAGGGCTGCTCATTGCATGATGAACATCTACTATGAGAATCGATGGGAACAGAGCCTAGAGTCACTGAGGGAAGAAATTGGGATTCTACCCTGTCCCCATGTTCAAATGTAACTGCTCTGTGCATGTAACACAGATTCAGGGCCAAGATGGAGGGTGAATTTAATTGTGTGTGTAGAGAGCCTTGCGGTATTATTAAATATGAATCCCTTCTAGCGGCCAGTGAAGGAGAAGTCTTGAGCAGCAGGACCAGTGCAGAGTGTGCAAAGGCCAGAGCTGGGGCAGGGAGGGTCTGTCAGCTAGGCTGAGGTATGAGAAGGGGACAGATACCTGCAGACCCTTGTAGGCTGGGTCTGTGGAATGTGAGCAGTTGCCCACCTCACAGACTCTGGGCAGAGTTGTCTAGTGAACCCATTACTCAAGCAGCATCAAGGCTGCTGCTAGAATTATTGTAAGGGGAATAAATACATCAACACTCACACCTTCTCCTTTAAAGACTGCTGGCACACAGATTATGTCTGCTTATCTCCGTGCTGGTCACCACGGAATAAAATCACTGGCTTTGATTTTCTATTGATTCCAAGTGTTGATTCCTGACTGCCCTCTGCAGGCTTTGCTGGTGTACAGCACGCTGCCCAACCTGCTCACCAGTGCCATTGATTCTGTCTTTTTATTGCTCCAACACACAAGAGTTAACAGATTTACACATTGTCCTGGAATACATTCCTTGTATGTGGCAAATGGATTTCAATGTAAGCAAATGTGAGGTCATCCACTTTGAGACCTAAAAAGGATAGAACAGGGAACTTTCTAAATGGTGAAAAGCTAAAAACAGCAGAGGTCGAAAGAGACTTGGGGGGTTCAGGTACATCGATCATTAAAATGTCATGGACAGGTACAGAAAATAATCAAAAAGGCTAATGGAATGCTGGCCTTTATATCTAGAGTACAAGGGGGTAGACGTTATGCTGCAGCTATACAAAACCCTGGTTAGACCACACCTGGAGCACTGTGAGCAGTTCTGGGCACCACACCTTAGGAAGGATATATTGGCCTTGGAGGGAGTGCAGCGGAGGTTTACCAGAATGATACCTGGACTTCAAGGGTTAAGTTTCGAGGAGAGATTACACAAATTAGGGTTGTATTGCTAGAATTTTGAAGGTTAAGGGGTGATCTGATCGAAGTTTTCAAGATATTAAGGGGAACAGATAGGGTAGATAGAGAGAAACTATTTCCGCTGGTTGGGGATTCTTGGACTAGGGGGCAGAGTCTAAAAATTAGAGCCAGACCTTTCAGGAGTGAAGTTAGGAAACACTTCCACACACAAAGGGTGGTAGAAGTTTGGAACTCTCTTCCACAAACAGCAATTAATGCTAGATCAATTGTTAATTTTAAATCTGAGATTGAGAATACCTTTGGTTAACAAAAGGCAGGTATATGGAGTTAGATTGCAGATCAACCATGATCTCATTGAATGGCAGAACAGGCTCGAGGGGCTGAATGGTCTCTTCCTGTTCCTATGTTGTGTACAGATCCTGCAGTTCCTGTTTAAAATCAGCCCACCCGATCTCTCCATCAGGGAGCATACACAGAGAGAGTTAAACCTGTGCATAAACACTAATGTGTGCCTGGTGCAGCCCAGGAGAGGGCACCATGTCCGAGCTGTCCGTGCTAGGACTCTACATCAGGGCTCTGGCAGTCCCCCACTGGTGTGGGCGCTGGTCACTCGATCCTCCTCTCCAGGACTGTGCCTTTGACTGCTGCGGGCATGTCTTCCCCCGAGATGTCCCTGTGCCTCCAGCTGTCCTCTCTGAGCTTAGCTTCCACTTTAGGCCGGTTGCCTTGGACTGCGGCCTGTATATTCCGCAGGTCCCAGTGTGTCCTGATCAACGCATCGTCCACTGTGAAAATCCCATCACGTGTGCGTCGCACGTGGGTGCACACTGCTGATGACTTCAGCTCCAAACCCATCTCATGGACGACCTTTCGCAGGTACTGCTGCGTCTCGTGCACACACTGGATCTCTGGGGAAAAAGGAAAACATTCACAGGAGGATTATTCCTGGGAGGTGAAGGGGCAAGGCCAAACGCTTAATCTCTGCCGGGCTGGCAGGACAGGTGTGACAGCAGGCCACACACTGTCTTTTCGCACTCCGGGACAGTGGGCCACACACTTTCCTTTCACACTCAGGACTGGGTGGCACGGCACAGTGTGCTGAGCTGATCACAGCCAGGGCTGGGGGTAGAGGGGCAACAATTGGTCTGTGCTGCTGTGATGGCGAATAGGTGAGGGGAGGATGGGCTGCAATGCGCTGTGGTTGAAGAGTATGCTGACACTCACCCATGAAGAACGGGCACTAGACCGATAATCCAGGAGCGGTCAGCATCTTCAGGGCAGGAGGGGAAAGGCTTCTGAGCTTCAAACAACAGACAAATCTACTTCATTGCATGACACGAGCCACCTAGAACCCCTCACTCTGCAGTGTATCCAAGTGCTCTGACGTACCCAGTGTGAAGTTCGGAGGGGAGAAGTGCACACATCGAATGCCGGTAATGATCGGAGGGGATTTGTGCAGCGGGCGTAACAGCCCCCGAGACGCAAGCTCGTATGCCTCTTGGCTTTTCAAATCAACGCCGGAATACCTAGAACAGGAGACGTTGTAAACTCAACCAACTCAATATATTACACGGTCTGTACGCACTGATCCCAGCCCACACCGCCACCGACCCTGGTACCTCAAACAGTCACCCGTACTGCCACCCACCCCGGCACACACCACCACCCATCCCATCACCCACACCGCCCCTGGCACCTCAAACAGTCACCCGCACTGCCACCCACCCCAGCACACACCACCACCCATCCCATCGCCGACCCTGGCACCTCAAACAGTCAGCTGCACCACCACCCACCCCGGCACACACCACCACCCATCCCGTCACCCACACCGCCACCTCAAACAGTCACCCGTACTGCCACCCACCCCGGCACACACCACCACCCATCCCGTCACCCACACCGCCCCTGGCACCTCAAACAGTCACCCGCACTGCCACCCACCCCAGCACACACCACCACCCATCCCATCGCCGACCCTGGCACCTCAAACAGTCAGCTGCACCACCACCCACCCCGGCACACACCACCACCCATCCCGTCACCCACACCGACCCCAGCACGCACCACCACCAGTCCCCACACCTCCACCGACCCCAGCACAGTCACCGGTCCCACCTCCACCGACCCCTACACCGCCACCACCCTGTTGCCCACACCTCCACCCACTCTGGGTTAGCAGGAGCTCTCCTGTACCCTCCACCCCCCGGTTCACATACGTACGTTAGCAGGGCTCTCTGGTGGCTGCCCTGGATCACAGCGATGATGCGCTCCAGCCTGTCCCGTGTGATGTGATCTGTAACATAACGTTACACAGTCTCAGTACAGACCAAGGCCGAGGCTCCCACAGGAAGCAACAGAACCTACACCCACGATCCCAGGAGTCAAGCATTCCAGAAATTCACTCCCCTTAAGGAATGGCCCCCCATTGGCTCGGGGGGGTGGGGGAAACGCACCCCCCTGGTATAGTGAGCTACACAAGCCAGAAGGGCCCTGGCTGTGGGCTGTGCTGGTCCGCCTCAGTCGAGACAGGAGCTGGGGGCTGCAGTGCCCCTGGGATAGAGGGTTTCCAGTGTCCAGTGACCCCTGCTGGTAAGTGCAGGTCTGGGCACTGGGTAAGGGCAGGATCGGGTCAGGCAATGCCACCCATAGTCGAATAGCCAGGCAGCACTCAGTGGGCTCACACTTGGTGAGGTGCAGGTTCCACAGGAGTCAGGGTCTTCAGGAGAGGAGGGGAGCTCATTCAGGGAACAGAATTCCACACCTAACTTCACAGTAACAGTGCAATGTTACAGCAGGACCACAGGAGGAACTGATCTCTCAGCACAGGGCCCCTCATTGTGGCTAGTGAACCACAATAGGCTGCACAAAATCGACCGCACAGACAAGGGGCAGCATGCCGACTTCAACAATTCCAACACAAGACCAGGGACACACCCTCAACATTTCTAATGAGAAGACAGATGGGATGGGAAGGGAAGGTGAATTTTTTTCAGTCAAAGGGGAATCGAGTTGTGGAATTCAGGCAGACCAATACAAACGGGCCAACGAGGTGTGTTTCTGAAAAGGGAAAAGATCGAGGGATATGGGGAGAGGGTGGGTCGGTGGAGAGGATGGGGTCGGGGAGAGGGTGGGTAGGTGGGGTTGGGGATATGGGGAGAGGGTGGGTCGGTGGGGTCTGGAGAGGGGGAGAGGGTGGTTTTGATCATTATTCCTGTGTGGGGCATCAGGTTAATGAACCCCAACCTTCATCCATCGGCCTGACTGCACAGTGCTGATTCTGTAGACGGAGAGCCGTCAATCTCCTGTCCTGCCCCAGATCTCCCATCCTTACCGTAGGTTGTTTTCTCGATCAGTCTGCCCGTGTCTGAAAAGTCCTCGGTTGCTGTGCCGAAGCTGCCTTTTACGGTGTATTCCTGAGAAACCAGAGTAAGGGACACCTGAATGTCGATTGTCACAGTCCAACAGGTTCAGACATCGATGGAGGCTCTTTCAGTAAAAGAGGCGACTAACAGAGTCACACAGAAAGACAAGTGGCCTCAGCATCCCCGAGCTGGATAGAAATCAGCCAGGGTTCCTGCTCCCGATCGCCACCCAGTGAGCTTGAGCAGGGCCAGGGCTGAACATGGTCAGCTCCATGGTTGAATAGCCGGCACTGTGGCCTTGGCTGTGCTCTGGCCAAGACCAGCTAACCCAGCAGAGTAGGGACCAGCCCGACACTCTCGGGTCTTCCTCTAAAGACACAAGGACTTGTACTTTGACAGCACCTCTCTCACAAACGCCCGAGAACCGTTAATCTATTCATTTCTTGGTCTTGCAGCTCCTGTTAAGTAAGTAGCCTCAAACCAAGGAATGACTAATTCATCTTGGTGAGGAATATTGGCCAGGACACCGGGGAGATCTCCCCTACTCTTCAAATCGTGCTGTGGGATCTTTACTGCCCACCTGAGAGCAGATAGAGCCTCAGATTAAAGTCGCATCCAACAAACAGCCCCTCCGACAGTGCAGCACTCCCTCAGTACAGCCCCTCCGACAGTGCGGCGCTCCCTCAGTACTGCCCCTCCCACATTGCAGCACTCCCTCAGTACTGCCCCTCCGACAGTGCAGCGCTCCCTCAGTACTGCCCCTCCGACAGTGCAGCGCTCCCTCAGTACTGACCCTTCGACAGTGCAGCACTCCCTCAGTACTGCCCCTCCAACAGTGCAGCACTCCCTCAGTACTGCCCCTCCGACAGTGCAGCGCTCCCTCAGTACTGACCCTTCGACAGTGCAGCACTCCCTCAGTACTGCCCCTCCAACAGTGCAGCACTCCCTCAGTACTGCCCCTCCAACAGTGCAGCACTCCCTCAGTACTGCCCCTCCAACAGTGCAGCACTCCCTCAGTACTGACCCTCCGACAGTGCAGCGCTCCCTCAGTGCTGCCCCTCTGACAGTGCAGCGCTCCCTCAGTACTGCCCCTCCAACAGTGCAGCGCTCCCTCAGTACTGACCCTCCGACAGTGCAGTGCTCCCTCAGTGCTGACCCTTCGACAGTGCAGCACTCCCTCAGTACTGACCCTCCGACAGTGCAGTGCTCCCTCAGTACTGACCCTTCGACAGTGCAGCACTCCCTCAGTACTGACCCTCCGACAGTGCAGCACTCCCTCAGTACTGACCCTCCGACAGTGCAGTGCTCCCTCAGTACTGACCCTTCGACAGTGCAGCGCTCCCTCAGTACTGACCCTCCGACAGTGCAGTGCTCCCTCAGTGCTGACCCTTCGACAGTGCAGCACTCCCTCAGTACTGACCCTCCGACAGTGCAGTGCTCCCTCAGTACTGACCCTTCGACAGTGCAGCACTCCCTCAGTACTGACCCTCCGACAGTGCAGCGCTCCCTCAGTACTGACCCTCCGACAGTGCAGCACTCCCTCAGTACTGACCCTCCGACAGTGCAGTGCTCCCTCAGTACTGACCCTTCGACAGTGCAGCACTCCCTCAGTACTGCCCCTCCGACAGTGCGGCACTGGAGAGTCAGCCTAGATTATGGGCTCAAGTCTCTGGAGTGGGGCATGAACCAACAACCTAATGACTGGAGCGTGCCGCTCCTGAGCCCAGCTAACAGTAGGCAGTAGATGTGAGTGCCGTGGTGGAGGGGAGCAGGGTAAAGTCCGATCTCACACAGCCCTGAGCAACATTACCTTGGTCAGGTGACAGTTGTAGAGATGAGTTAGCTGCTGGTTTCCGTTCCCGACCCCAAGCACTGTGGAGATAAAACAGCGCACAGTTAGGAACTCGGGCCCATCACACACATCGGAGGGAACACCCCAGCGGGACTCAGCTGTACTCTTACAATGATTTCAATAGCACAGCAGGGTGGGAGCTGTATAGCACTAGTGGTGTACTGGAGACTCCAGGGCTGTCCCTGGGGAGACGGACGATTTACCGCACCATATCAAAGGGTGTTCAATGCGACTTTCACAACGTACAGATTGAGGAAGCCAGTCGGCTCATCTGGCTCGCCCTTCCATCAAACTCTCAATCCCCCAACACAGCATCCAACTGCCTGTTGAAGAACCCGAGTCTTGTCCCCACTCTCCACCCTGCAGCCCATTCCCGGTACCGATCACAGTCTGTGTGACGGGCTCTCTCCCATTGCCTTTGATCAGGTTGCACCAACACCCCTTGTGCTGCAACTCAAATAAAACTGGAAACACTCGGACCTCAGGCAGCCTCTGGAGAGAGGAAGGTCGGGTTCATGTTTCAGGTCAATGATCACTTGGCCGAACCATTAACCCTACGATTCGCTCTGTGCAGACACCGACTGACCTGCTGCGTGCTTCTGTCTGCGTTATATGTCGTGTTTAAGATGATTAAAGGATTTGACAGGGTAGATAGAGAGAAACTATTTCCTCTGGTGGGGGGAGTCCAGAACAAGGGGCATCACCTTAAAATTAGAGCCAGGCCGTTCAGGGGTGATGTCAGGAAGCACTTCTTCACACAAAGGGTAGTGGAAATCTGGAACTCTCTCCCCAAAAAGCTGTGGATTCTGGGAGTCAAATGAACATTTAAAAACGGAGATTGATAGAATTGTGTTAGGCAAGGGTATTAAGGGTTACAAAACCAAGGTGGATAGATGGAGTTAAGATACAGATCAGCCATGATATAATTGAATGGCAGAACAGGCTCGAGGGGCTGAACGGTCTCCTCCTGCTTCTATGTAACAGGCTGGGGGAGGTGCGGGGGGGGGGAGTCGAACACATCCCCATTAAAGCACCTCATGTAGTGTTAGTCTGTAGGTCTCCACTGTAAACATCTGAACTGATAAACCAGGGCATCTGCACTCCAGTACATAAAATATAACCATTAATAACAAGATGGGAAGATAATCCGCTTTCATTTTTAGCCTCTTCTCTGATCCATCCTTCCTGTGTCTGTATAATCAGGCCATTAACTGGGGCTGGATTCCCCCTCAGTATTATACTGGGATCATACTGTTCAACACACAGGGCTGTGGAGTGTGCACAGACATCAGTTCGACAGGTGGGTTTCGCCCGGTGCCCCTGTGGGTACAGTCAATGGGCGGTGTCGGACGCTCAGCGAAGTGTATCCGTCTCGAGTCAGCACTGGCGATGGAGCAGAGCCATTCACGTCGGGCAAGGAATGTATCAAAGTCATAGTGAGGAACGGTCTAAACACGGACAGAGTGTTTCACAGACTCCAGCCCGCCCACTCGTCATTCAAATCAGCTGGTAACCCACATCGTTCAGGCTCAAACTCCCACTTTGCAGAGTTATTTACATTTCTTCATTCATATAATTGGATCATTGATTTTTTTAAGCTTAAAAATGCCTGAAGTATCAGTAGACGGTATATTCTTATTCTCTCGTGTGTTGGCTTCAAACTCCATTAAAAAGCTCAAAGCAAAGCAGAGACTCTACACACTTACCAAAGACCCCAGACGATCGCAAGTCCAGGTGATGACCAGCCCCCACCTTCAGAGCAACAAACTTAGGACCTTTAACTAGAACAGAAAAAACAATTAGTAATCGCCAGCATTAAATACTGCAACCCTGCAAACCCCAGCATTAAATACTGCAACCCTGCAAACCCCAGCATTAAATACTGCAAACCCCAGCACTAAACACTGCAAACCCCAGCACTAAACACTGCAAACCCCAGCATTAAACACTGCAAACCCCAGCATTAAACACTGCAAACCCCAGCATTAAACACTGCAAACCCCAGCATTAAATACTGCAAACCCCAGCATTAAATACAGCAACACTGCAAACCCCAGCATTAAATACTGCAAACCCCAGCATTAAATACTGCAAACCCCAGCATTAAATACAACAACACTGCAAACCCCAGCATTAAATACAGCAACACTGCAAACCCCAGCATTAAATACTGCAAACCCCAGCATGAAATACTGCAAACCCCAGCATTAAATACAACAACACTGCAAACCCCAGCATTAAATACTGCAACACTGCAAACCCCAGCATTGAATACAGCAAACCCCAGCATTGAATACAGCAAACCCCAGCATTGAATACAGCAAACCCCAGCATTGAATACAGCAAACCCCAGCATTAAATACAGCAAACCCCAGCATTAAATACAGCAAACCCCAGCATTAAATACAGCAAACCCCAGCATTGAATACAGCAAACCCCAGCATTAAATACAGCAAACCCCAGCATTAAATACAACAAACCCCAGCATTAAATACTGCAAACCCCAGCATTAAATACTGCAAACCCCAGCATTAAATACTGCAAACCCCAGCATTAAATACTGCAAACCCCAGCATTAAATACTGCAAACCCCAGCATTAAATACTGCAAACCCCAGCATTAAATACTGCAAACCCCAGCATTAAATACTGCAAACCCCAGCATTAAATACTGCAAACCCCAGCATTAAATACTGCAAACCCCAGCATTAAATACTGCAAACCCCAGCATTAAATACTGCAAACCCCAGCATTAAATACTGCAAACCCCAGCATTAAATACTGCAAACCCCAGCATTAAATACTGCAAACCCCAGCATTAAATACAGCAAACCCCAGCATTAAATACTGCAACACTGCAAACCCCAGCATTAAATACAGCAAACCCCAGCATTAAATACAGCAAACCCCAGCATTAAATACAGCAAACCCCAGCATTAAATACAGCAAACCCCAGCATTAAATACAGCAAACCCCAGCATTAAATACAGCAAACCCCAGCATTAAATACAGCAAACCCCAGCATTAAATACTGCAAACCCCAGC
Organism: Squalus acanthias; assembly: GCA_030390025.1. Classification (NCBI taxonomy): domain Eukaryota; kingdom Metazoa; phylum Chordata; class Chondrichthyes; order Squaliformes; family Squalidae; genus Squalus; species Squalus acanthias. The sequence continues at coordinate 573,510 of JASTWF010000232.1, forward strand.
ATTAAATACTGCAAACCCCAGCATTAAATACTGCAAACCCCAGCATTAAATACTGCAAACCCCAGCATTAAATACTGCAAACACCAGCATTAAATACTGCAAACACCAGCATTAAATACAGCAAACCCCAGCATTAAATACAGCAAACCCCAGCATTAAATACAGCAAACCCCAGCATTAAATACAGCAAACCCCAGCATTAAATACAGCAAACCCCAGCATTAAATACAGCAAACCCCAGCATTAAATACTGCAAACCCCAGCATTAAATACTGCAAACCCCAGCATTAAATACTGCAAACCCCAGCATTAAATACTGCAAACCCCAGCATTAAATACTGCAAACCCCAGCATTAAATACAGCAAACCCCAGCATTAAATACAGCAAACCCCAGCATTAAATACAGCAAACCCCAGCATTAAATACAGCAAACCCCAGCATTAAATACTGCAAACCCCAGCATTAAATACAGCAAACACCAGCATTAAATACTGCAAACCCCAGCATTAAATACTGCAAACCCCAGCATTAAATACAGCAAACACCAGCATTAAATACTGCAAACCCCAGCATTAAATACTGCAAACCCCAGCATTAAATACTGCAAACCCCAGCATTAAATACTGCAAACCCCAGCATTAAATACTGCAAACCCCAGCATTAAATACAGCAAACCCCAGCATTAAATACAGCAAACCCCAGCATTAAATACTGCAAACCCCAGCATTAAATACTGCAAACTGCAAACCCCAGCATTAAATACTGCAACACTGCAAACCCCAGCATTAAATACTGCAACACTGCAAACCCCAGCATTAAATACAGCAAGCCCCAGCATTAAATACTGCAAACCCCAGCATTAAATACTGCAATACTGCAAACCCCAGCATTAAATACTGCAACACTGCAAACCCCAGCACTAAATACTGCAACACTGCAAACCCCAGCACTAAATACTGCAATACTGCAAACATTAAATACTGCAAACCCCAGCATTAAATACTGCAATACAGCAAACCCCAGCATTAAATACTGCAATACTGCAAACCCCAGCATTAAATACTGCAATACAGCAAACCCCAGCATTAAATACTGCAACACTGCAAACCCCAGCATTAAAAACTGCAATACTGCAAACCCCAGCACTAAATACTGCAATACTGCAAACCCCAGCATTAAATACTGCAAACCCCAGCATTAAATACTGCAAACCCCAGCATTAAATACTGCAAACCCCAGCATTAAATACTGCAAACCCCAGCATTAAATACTGCAAACCCCAGCATTAAATACTGCAAACCCCAGCATTAAATACAGCAAACCCCAGCATTAAATACAGCAAACCCCAGCATTAAATACTGCAAACCCCAGCATTAAATACTGCAAACCCCAGCATTAAATACTGCTAACCCCAGCATTAAACACTGCAAACCCCAGCATTAAATACTGCAATACTGCAAACCCCAGCATTAAATACTGCAATACTGCAAACCCCAGCATTAAATACTGCAATACAGCAAACCCCAGCATTAAATACTGCAATACAGCAAACCCCAGCATTAAATACTGCAATACAGCAAACCCCAGCATTAAATACTGCAACACTGCAAACCCCAGCATTAAATACTGCAATACTGCAAACCCCAGCACTAAATACTGCAACACTGCAAACCCCAGCATTAAATACTGCAAACCCCAGCATTAAATACTGCAAACCCCAGCATTAAATACTGCAACACAGCAAACCCCAGCACTAAATACTGCAACACAGCAAACCCCAGCATTAAATACTGCAAACCCCAGCATTAAATACTGCAAACCCCAGCATTAAATACTGCAACACTGCAAACCCCAGCATTAAATACTGCAAACCCCAGCATTAAATACAGCAAACCCCAGCATTAAATACTGCAAACCCCAGCATTAAATACAGCAAACCCCAGCATTAAATACAGCAAACCCCAGCATTAAATACAGCAAACCCCAGCATTAAATACTGCAAACCCCAGCATTAAATACTGCAAACCCCAGCATTAAATACTGCAAACCCCAGCATTAAATACTGCAAACACCAGCATTAAATACTGCAAACACCAGCATTAAATACTGCAAACACCAGCATTAAATACAGCAAACCCCAGCATTAAATACAGCAAACCCCAGCATTAAATACAGCAAACCCCAGCATTAAATACAGCAAACCCCAGCATTAAATACTGCAAACCCCAGCATTAAATACAGCAAACACCAGCATTAAATACTGCAAACCCCAGCATTAAATACTGCAAACCCCAGCATTAAATACTGCAAACACCAGCATTAAATACTGCAAACCCCAGCATTAAATACTGCAAACCCCAGCATTAAATACTGCAAACCCCAGCATTAATACTGCAAACCCCAGCATTAAATACAGCAAACCCCAGCATTAAATACAGCAAACCCCAGCATTAAATACTGCAAACCCCAGCATTAAATACTGCAAACTGCAAACCCCAGCATTAAATACTGCAACACTGCAAACCCCAGCATTAAATACTGCAACACTGCAAACCCCAGCATTAAATACAGCAAGCCCCAGCATTAAATACTGCAAACCCCAGCATTAAATACTGCAATACTGCAAACCCCAGCATTAAATACTGCAACACTGCAAACCCCAGCACTAAATACTGCAACACTGCAAACCCCAGCACTAAATACTGCAATACTGCAAACATTAAATACTGCAAACCCCAGCATTAAATACTGCAATACAGCAAACCCCAGCATTAAATACTGCAATACTGCAAACCCCAGCATTAAATACTGCAATACAGCAAACCCCAGCATTAAATACTGCAACACTGCAAACCCCAGCATTAAAAACTGCAATACTGCAAACCCCAGCACTAAATACTGCAAACCCCAGCATTAAATACTGCAAACCCCAGCATTAAATACTGCAAACCCCAGCATTAAATACTGCAAACCCCAGCATTAAATACTGCAAACCCCAGCATTAAATACTGCAAACCCCAGCATTAAATACTGCAAACCCCAGCATTAAATACAGCAAACCCCAGCATTAAATACAGCAAACCCCAGCATTAAATACTGCAAACCCCAGCATTAAATACTGCAAACCCCAGCATTAAATACTGCTAACCCCAGCATTAAACACTGCAAACCCCAGCATTAAATACTGCAATACTGCAAACCCCAGCATTAAATACTGCAATACTGCAAACCCCAGCATTAAATACTGCAATACAGCAAACCCCAGCATTAAATACTGCAATACAGCAAACCCCAGCATTAAATACTGCAATACAGCAAACCCCAGCATTAAATACTGCAACACTGCAAACCCCAGCATTAAATACTGCAATACTGCAAACCCCAGCACTAAATACTGCAAACCCCAGCATTAAATACTGCAAACCCCAGCATTAAATACTGCAAACCCCAGCATTAAATACTGCAAACCCCAGCATTAAATACTGCAACACTGCAAACCCCAGCATTAAATACTGCAAACCCCAGCATTAAATACAGCAAACCCCAGCATTAAATACTGCAAACCCCAGCATTAAATACAGCAAACCCCAGCATTAAATACAGCAAACCCCAGCATTAAATACAGCAAACCCCAGCATTAAATACTGCAAACCCCAGCATTAAATATTGCAAACCCCAGCATTAAATACTGCAAACCCCAGCATTAAATACTGCAAACCCCAGCATTAAATACTGCAAACCCCAGCATTAAATACTGCAAACCCCAGCATTAAATACTGCAAACCCCAGCATTAAATACTGCAAACCCCAGCATTAAATACAGCAAACCCCAGCATTAAATACAGCAAACCCCAGCATTAAATACAGCAAACCCCAGCATTAAATACTGCAATACTGCAAACATTAAATACTGCAAACCCCAGCATTAAATACTGCAATACTGCAAACCCCAGCACTAAATACTGCAACACTGCAAACCCCAGCACTAAATACTGCAATACTGCAATACTGCAAACATTAAATACTGCAAACCCCAGCATTAAATACTGCAATACTGCAAACCCCAGCATTAAATACTGCAACACTGCAAACCCCAGCACTAAATACTGCAATACAGCAAACCCCAGCATTAAATACTGCAATACTGCAAACCCCAGCATTAAATACTGCAATACTGCAAACCCCAGCATTAAATACTGCAATACTGCAAACCCCAGCATTAAATACTGCAATACAGCAAACCCCAGCATTAAATGCTGCAACACTGCAAACACCAACACTAAATACTGCAACCCCCAGCACTAAATACTGCAACACTGCAGGGTACACTCAACTCCAGCAATAAATACACACAGGTGCCCGGCCCCCACCCCCTCCCCTCACTGAACGCGGGTCATGTCCATTGCAAGCTGCACTCAGTGCCCTTCCCCCGTGCCCCTTACCTCGTGGGTGATCGGCCAGCACTGGGAGCTGGGCCACGGTCAGACTGGTTTCCGTCCCGTTCTCGCCCTCATTGGAGCTCGGCAGAAACCGGATTTGCTGCCGAAGTGGCTGCTCCGAGGAATTGAGGTCTGTCACAGGGAAGGACACAGTTAGTGAGAGATCACGTCACCGTCCACACCGCTCACACTAATACCTCACGTCACCGTCCACACCGCTCACACTAATACCTCACGTCACCGTCCACACCGCTCACACTAATACCTCACGTCACCGTCCACACCGCTCACACTAATACCCCACGTCACCGTCCACACCGCTCACACTAATACCTCACGTCACCGTCCACACCGCTCACACTAATACCTCACGTCACCGTCCACACCGCTCACACTAATACCTCACGTCACCGTCCACACCGCTCACACTAATACCTCACGTCACCGTCCACACCGCTCACACTAATACCCCACGTCACTGTCCACACCGCTCACACTAATACCTCACGTCACCGTCCACACCGCTCACACTAATACCCCACGTCACCGTCCACACCGCTCACACTAATACCTCACGTCACCGTCCACACCGCTCACACTAATACCTCACGTCACTGTCCACACCGCTCACACTAATACCTCACGTCACCGTCCACACCGCTCACACTAATACCTCACGTCACCGTCCACACCGCTCACACTAATACCTCACGTCACTGTCCACACCGCTCACACTAATAACTCACAATCAGCCGGGAGGGGGGAGTCAGTGGGGGGCTGGGGTCAGTGTCGGGGGTCACTGGGGGGCTGGGGTCAGTGGCGGGGGTCACTGGGGGGAGGTCAGTGGCGGGGGTCACTGGGGGCCGTGGTCAGTGGCGGGGGTCACTGGGGGGAGGTCAGCGGCGGGGGTCACTGGGGGGAGGTCAGCGGCGGGGCTCACTGGGGGGAGGTCAGCGGCGGGGGTCACTGGGGGGAGGTCAGCGGCGGGGCTCACTGGGGGGAGGTCAGCGGCGGGGCTCACTGGGGGGAGGTCAGCGGCGGGCTCACTGGGGGGAGGTCAGCGGCGGGGCTCACTGGGGGGAGGTCAGCGTCGGGGCTCACTGGGGGAGGTCAGCGGCGGGGCTCACTGGGGGGAGGTCAGCGGCGGGGCTCACTGGGGGGAGGTCAGCGGCGGGGCTCACTGGGGGGAGGTCAGCGGCGGGGCTCACTGGGGGGAGGTCAGCGGCGGGGCTCACTGGGGGGAGGTCAGCGGCGGGGCTCACTGGGGGGAGGTCAGCGGCGGGGCTCACTGGGGGGAGGTCAGCGGCGGGGCTCACTGGGGGGAGGTCAGCGGCGGGGCTCACTGGGGGGAGGTCAGCGGCGGGGCTCACTGGGGGGAGGTCAGCGGCGGGGCTCACTGGGGGGAGGTCAGCGGCGGGGCTCACTGGGGGGAGGTCAGCGGCGGGGCTCACTGGGGGGAGGTCAGCGGCGGGGCTCACTGGGGGAGGTCAGCGGCGGGGCTCACTGGGGGGAGGTCAGCGGCGGGGCTCACTGGGGGGAGGTCAGCGGCGGGGCTCACTGGGGGGAGGTCAGCGGCGGGGCTCACTGGGGGGAGGTCAGCGGCGGGGCTCACTGGGGGGAGGTCAGCGGCGGGGCTCACTGGGGGGAGGTCAGCGGCGGGGCTCACTGGGGGGAGGTCAGCGGCGGGGCTCACTGGGGGGAGGTCAGCGGCGGGGCTCACTGGGGGAGGTCAGCGGCGGGGCTCACTGGGGGGAGGTCAGCGGCGGGGCTCACTGGGGGGAGGTCAGCGGCGGGGCTCACTGGGGGGAGGTCAGCGGCGGGGCTCACTGGGGGGAGGTCAGCGGCGGGGCTCACTGGGGGGAGGTCAGCGGCGGGGCTCACTGGGGGGAGGTCAGCGGCGGGCTCACTGGGGGAGGTCAGCGGCGGGGGTCACTGGGGGGAGGTCAGCGGCGGGGGTCACTGGGGGGAGGTCAGCGGCGGGGGTCACTGGGGGGAGGTCAGCGGCGGGGGTCACTGGGGGGAGGTCAGCGGCGGGGGTCACTGGGGGGAGGTCAGCGCGGGGGGTCACTGGGGGGAGGTCAGCGGCGGGGTCACTGGGGGGAGGTCAGCGGCGGGGGTCACTGGGGGGAGGTCAGCGGCGGGGGTCACTGGGGGGAGGTCAGCGGCGGGGGTCACTGGGGGGAGGTCAGCGGCGGGGGTCACTGGGGGGAGGTCAGCGGCGGGGGTCACTGGGGGAGGTCAGCGGCGGGGGTCACTGGGGGGAGGTCAGCGGCGGGGCTCACTGGGGGGAGGTCAGCGGCGGGGGTCACTGGGGGGAGGTCAGCGGCGGGGGTCACTGGGGGGAGGTCAGCGGCGGGGGTCACTGGGGGGAGGTCAGCGGCGGGGTCACTGGGGGGAGGTCAGCGGCGGGGGTCACTGGGGGGAGGTCAGCGGCGGGGGTCACTGGGGGGAGGTCAGCGGCGGGGGTCACTGGGGGGAGGTCAGCGGCGGGGGTCACTGGGGGGAGGTCAGCGGCGGGGGTCACTGGGGGGAGGTCAGCGGCGGGGGTCACTGGGGGGAGGTCAGCGGCGGGGGTCACTGGGGGGGCGGGGTCAGCGTCGGGGGTCACTGGGGGGGCGGGGGTCAGCGTCGGGAGTCACTGGGGGCCGTGGGTCAGCGTCGGGGGTCACTGGGGGCCGTGGGTCAGCGTCGGGGGTCACTGGGGGCCGTGGGTCAGCGTCGGGGGTCACTGGGGGCCGTGGGTCAGCGTCGGGGGTCACTGGGGGCCGTGGGTCAGCGTCGGGGGTCACTGGGGGCCGTGGGTCAGCGTCGGGGGTCACTGGGGGCCGTGGGTCAGCGTCGGGGGTCACTGGGGGCCGTGGGTCAGCGTCGGGGGTCACTGGGGGCCGTGGGTCAGCGTCGGGGGTCACTGGGGGCCGTGGGTCAGCGTCGGGGGTCACTGGGGGCCGTGGGTCAGCGTCGGGGGTCACTGGGGGCCGTGGGTCAGCGTCGGGGGTCACTGGGGGCCGTGGGTCAGCGTCGGGGGTCACTGGGGGCCGTGGGTCAGCGTCGGGGGTCACTGGGGCCGTGGGTCAGCGTCGGGGGTCACTGGGGGCCGTGGGTCAGCGTCGGGGGTCACTGGGGGGCCGTGGGTCAGCGTCGGGGGTCACTGGGGGCCGTGGGTCAGCGTCGGGGGTCACTGGGGGCCGTGGGTCAGCGTCGGGGTCACTGTGGGCCGTGGGTCAGCGTCGGGGGTCACTGGGGGCCGTGGGTCAGCGTCGGGGGTCACTGGGGGCCGTGGGTCAGCGTCGGGGTCACTGGGGGCCGTGGGTCAGCGTCGGGGGTCACTGGGGGCCGTGGTCAGCGTCGGGGTCACTGGGGGCCGTGGGTCAGCGTCGGGGGTCACTGGGGGCCGTGGGTCAGCGTCGGGGGTCACTGGGGGCCGTGGGTCAGCGTCGGGGGTCCCTGGGGGCCGTGGGTCAGCGTCGGGGTCACTGGGGGCCGTGGGTCAGCGTCGGGGTCACTGGGGGCCGTGGGTCAGCGTCGGGGTCACTGGGGGCCGTGGGGCAGCGTCGGGGGTCACTGGGGGCCGTGGGGCAGTGTCGGGGGTCACTGGGGGGCGGGGGTCAGTGTCGGGGGTCACTGGGGGGGCGGGGGGCAGTGTCGGGGGTCACTGGGGGCCGTGGGTCAGTGTCGGGGGTCACTGGGGGCCGTGGGTCAGTGTCGGGGGTCACTGGGGGCCGTGGGTCAGTGTCGGGGGTCACTGGGGGCCGTGGGTCAGTGTCGGGGGTCACTGGGGGCCGTGGGTCAGTGTCGGGGGTCACTGGGGGCCGTGGGTCAGTGTCGGGGGTCACTGGGGGCCGTGGGTCAGTTTCGGGGGTCACTGGGGGCCGTGGGTCAGTGTCGGGGGTCACTGGGGGGCGGGGGGCAGTGTCGGGGGTCACTGGGGGGCGGGGGTCAGTGTCGGGGGTCACTGGGGGGCGGGGGTCAGTGTCGGGGGTCACTGGGGGCCGTGGGTCAGTGTCGGGGGTCACTGGGGGCCGTGGGTCAGTGTCGGGGGTCACTGGGGGCCGTGGGTCAGTGTCGGGGGTCACTGGGGGCCGTGGGTCAGTGTCGGGGGTCACTGGGGGCCGTGGGTCAGTGTCGGGGGTCACTGGGGGCCGTGGGTCAGTGTCGGGGGTCACTGGGGGCCGTGGGTCAGTGTCGGGGGTCACTGGGGGCCGTGGGTCAGTGTCGGGGGTCACTGGGGGCCGTGGGTCAGTGTCGGGGGTCACTGGGGGCCGTGGGTCAGTGTCGGGGGTCACTGGGGGCCGTGGGTCAGTGTCGGGGGTCACTGGGGGGCAGTGTCGGGGGTCACTGGGGGCCGGGGGTCAGTGTCGGGGGTCACTGGGGGCCGTGGGTCAGTGTCGGGGGTCACTGGGGGCCGTGGGTCAGTGTCGGGGGTCACTGGGGGGCGGGGGGCAGTGTCGGGGGTCACTGGGGGGCGGGGGGCAGTGTCGGGGGTCACTGGGGGGCGGGGGGCAGTGTCGGGGGTCACTGGGGGGCGGGGGGCAGTGTCGGGGGTCACTGGGGGGCGGGGGTCAGTGTCTCTCTCACTCACTGACCATGAGCTGGGTGATAACCGCACCTTTCAACAGCTTGGATTCCACGGTGTCTCGGAGCCGCTTCCAGTGAACTCCCGGCGGTTTGTAGACGGCGAACAGGCCATGCAGCGTCTGGCACACTGAGCGCGACCGTCTCATCGTCTCCCTCTGCAAACACAACAGACTGGGTGGCTTCTCTCATCTTACCGGAAGCTGCAGTGAAATCGTAACCGACCCCTCCTCACCCAGCCTCAGTGCCCGGCCCAGACCCCCCGCACCCGGACCCCCCCCCCCGCACCCGGACTGTACCCGGACCCCCCCCCGCACCCGGACTGCGCCCGGACCCCCCCCCCCCCCACCAACACCTGGACTGTATCCGGACCCCCCCCCCCCACCAACACCCGGACTGTACCCGGACCCTCCCGCACCCGGACCCCCCCCGCACCTGGACTGTATCCGGACCCCCCCGCACCCGGCCCCCCCCCCCGCACCTGGACTGCACCCGGACCCTCCCCCAACACCCGGACTGTACCCGGACCCCTCAACACCCAGACTGTACCCGGACACCCCGCACCCGGACCCCCCCGCACCCAGACTGTACCCGGACCCCCCCCAACGCCCGGACTGCAACCGGACACCCCCCAAAACCCGGACTGTACCCAGACCCCCCCAATACCCGGACAGTACCCAGACCCCCCAACACCCGGACTGTACCCGGACCCCCGGACTGTACCCGGACCCCCCAACACCCGGACTGTACCCGGACCCCCCCCCAACACCCGGACTGTACCCGGACCCCCCAACACCCGGACTGTACCCGGACTGTACCCGGACCCCCCCCAACACCCGGACTGTACCCGGACCCCCCCCCCCAACACCCGGACTGTACCCGGACCCCCCCCAACACCCGGACTGTACCCGGACCCCCCCCCCCAACACCCGGACTGTACCCGGACCCCCCCCAACACCCGGACTGTACCCGGACCCCCCAACACCCAGACTGTTCCCGGACCCCCTAACACCCAGACTGTACCCAGACCCCCCCCCCCCACACCCAGACTGTACCCGGACCCCCAACACCCGGACTGTACCCGGACACCCCCCCCCCCCCCCCAAACTGTACCCGGACCCGCCAACACCCGGACTGTACCCGGGACCCCCCCCCCCCAACACCCAGACTGTACCCGAACCCGCCAACACCCGGACTGTACCCGGACCCCCCCCCCAACACCCAGACTGTACCCGGACCCCCCCCCCAACACCCGGACTGTACCCGGACCCCCCCCCCCCAACACCCGGACTGTACCCGGACCCCCCCCAACACCCGGACTGTAACCCGGACCCCCCAACACCCGGACTGTACCCGGACCCCCCCCAACACCCGGACTGTACCCGGACCCCCCCCCCCCCCCCCAACACCCAGACTGTACCCCGGACCCCCCCCAACACCCGGACTGTACCCGGACCCCCCCCCCCCCCCCCACACCCCACACCTGGACTGTACCCGGACCCCCCCCAACACCCGGACTGTACCCGGACCCCCAACACCCGGACTGTACCCGGACCCCTCCAACACCCGGACTGTACCCGGACCCCCCCCAACACCCGGACTGTACCCGGACCCCCCAACACCCGGACTGTACCCGGACCCCCCCACACCCAGACTGTACCCGGACCCCCCAACACCCGGACTGTACCCGGACCCCACAACACCCGGACTGTACCCGGACCCCCCACACCCGGACTGTACCCGGACCCCCCAACACCCGGACTGTACCCGGACCCCCCACACCCGGACTGTACCCGGACCCCCCACACCCGGACTGTACCCGGACCCCCCACACCCGGACTGTACCCGGACCCCCCAACACCCGGACTGTACCCGGACCCCCCACACCCGGACTGTACCCGGACCCCACAACACCCGGACTGTACCCGGACCCCCCACACCCGGACTGTACCCGGACCCCACAACACCCGGACTGTACCCGGACCCCCCACACCCGGACTGTACCCGGACCCCCCAACACCCGGACTGTACCCGGACCCCCCACACCCGGACTGTACCCGGACCCCCCAACACCCAGACTGTACCCGGACCCCCCACACCCGGACTGTACCCGGACCCCCCAACACCCGGACTGTACCCGGACCCCCCAACACCCAGACTGTACCCGGACCCCCCACACCCGGACTGTACCCGGACCCCCCAACACCCGGACTGTACCCGGACCCCCCACACCCGGACTGTACCCAGACCCCCCCAACACCCGGACTGTACCCGGACCCCCCCACACCCGGACTGTACCCAGACCCCCCACACCCGGGCCCCTGGTCTCCCTGTCGCTCGGTCCCCGGGCTCTCTCCCCGGTCCCTCTGTCAACCGGGCTCTCCGTCCCCCATCCCCCGTCCCCCGGGCTCTCTCCCCGGTCTCCGGCTCCTCACCAGTTTCCGCCGCTTCTTCAGGCGGTTTTTGCGAATCCGAGTTGCGGCTGCGCGAGACAAGCTCCGCCCAGCTATGCGCTCATTGGCCGATTTAACGCCGCCTCCCCTGCTGATTGGACACCTGCTCCTGTCAATCTGGAGCTTCCAGCTGGCGGGAAATGTCAGACCTCCGGCTAGCGCGCCCCCTGCCGGCCCGGAGGGAGCACAGCGAGAGCTGGACAGGGGCTGGGGGAGAGTGAGGTCGGCACAAGGGGAGGAGCTGATTGCTGAGTCAGTGTTTCTCTCAAGTTTTAAGTTTATTTCTGCCGGGTTAGTTCTTAGTCCATTAACTAGAGGCATGGCAGGGCAGCTCAGTCCCGTGGAGTACACATCCTGTGCCATGTGGGAAGTCCTGGACGCTTCGTGTGTCCTGGGCGACCACATGTGAGGGAAGTGTCGCCAGCTACAGCAACTCGAGCTCCGGGTTTCGGAGCCTGAGCAGCGGCTGGAGTCACTGCAGTGCATCCGCGAGGCTGAGGGTTACGTGGATAGCACGTTTCAGGAGGTGGTCACCCCGCAGCTTAAGAGTGTGCAGGCAGAGAGGGAATGGGTGACCGCCAGGCAGAAGAGGAGGACCAGGCAGGTAGTGCATCGCACTCTCCAACCAGTATTCGATTCTGAGTACTGGTGGGAGAGATGGTTCCTCTGGGGAGTGCAGCCAGACTCAAATCCACGGCACCACGGGTCGCTCAGCTGTACATGGGGGGAGGAAAAAGCATGGAAGAGCTATAGTGGTAGGGGATTCGATATTTAGGGGAGCAGACAGGTGTTTCTGCGGCCGCAGACGTGATTCCAGGATGGTATGTTGCCTCCCTGGTGCCAGGGTTAAGGATGTGACTAAGTGGCTGCAGGACACGCTGAGGGGGGAGGGTGAACAGCCAGAGGTCGTGGTCCACATCGGTACCAACGACATAGGCAGAAAGAGGGATGAGGTCCTGCAGGCAGAGTTTAGGGAGCTAGGATAGAGATTAAAAAGCAGGAGCTCAAAGGTAGTAATCTCTGGATTACTCTCGGTGCCACGTGCGAGTGGTTACAGGAATAGGAGGATAGAACAGATGAATGCGTGGCTGGAGAGATGGTGCAGGAGGGAGGGCTTTAGATTCCTGAGGCATTGGGACCGTTTCTGGGGAAGGTGGGATCTGTACAAGCCAGACGGGTTACACCTCAACAGAGCCAGGACCAATATTCTCGCGGGGAGAATCTTCTACCGGCATATAAACAGTAAGCAGGTAGTAAGAGGTAGGGTGTAGCCTATTAGGGACAATAGAAGGTGATATATGCTTAGAGGCGCAGGGCAAGGCTAGAATACTCAATGAGTACTTTGTATTGGTGTTTACTAAGGAGGTGGATGCTGACAAACTATCGGTAGAAGTGGAAAAGGTAGAAGCAATGGAAGAGGTGAAAATTGATAGACAGGATGTACTAGAAAGGCTGGGTATGCTTAGAGTGGATAAGTCGCCTGGTCCAGATGGCTTGCATCCCAGGTTGCTAAGGGAATTGGGGGAGGAGATAGCGGAAGGGCTTGCCATAATTTTCCACTCTTCACCAGGTGCGGGGGAGGTGCCTGAGGATTGGAAAGTGGAAAATGTGACACCATTGTTCAAGAAAGGGTGTAAGGACAATACTAGTAACTACAGGCCAGTCAGTTTAACATCAGTGGTGGGTAAAGTTTTAGAAACAATAATCAAGGAAAAAATTTACGGGCACTTGGAGAGGTTTAAACTAATTAAGGAGAGCCAACACGGATTTGTAAAAGGCAAAAATGAGAAGTCGCACAACACCAGGTTATAGTCCAACAGTTTTATTTGAAATTACGAGCTTTCGGAGCTCTGCTCCTTCATCAGGTACAGTGAGGGAATACAAATCGATTACAAAGTATATATAGACAGAGAACAATGTGTCTGTAGAGATACAATCCGTCAGGGAGGCATTACATCAAAGACACAGCAGAGTACAGCTAAGACAATGAGGTGGGGTCACAGGGGGTCCAACGTGTCAAATGCTGCAGTCTGCAGTTAAGCTTTTTGGTTTTTTTTAAAACTGGAAATCACACCTGTGAACCAGACAACGATGTCGAGTCACGTTCTGTAGCGTGACATGAACCCGAGATCCCGGTTGAGGCCGTCCTCATGACTGCGCAACTTGGCTATCAGTTTCTGCTCGATGATTTTGCGTTGTTGTGTGTCTCGAAGGCCGCTTTGGAGAACGCTAACCCGCAGATCCAAGGCTGAATGTCCTTGACTGCTGAAGTGTTCCCCGACTGGGAGGTAACAATCCTGCCTGGCGATTGTTGCGCGGTGTCCGTTCATACGTTGTCTCAGTGTCTGCATGGTCTCACCGATGTACCATGCCGCGGTGCATTCTTTCCTGCAACGTATGAGGTAGACAACGTTGGCCGAGTCACATGAGTATGTACCATGTACCTGGTGGGTAGTTTCCTCACGTGTGATGATGGTATCTGTGTTGATGATCTGGCATGTCTTGCAGCGGTTGCCGTGGCAGGGTTGTGTGGTGTCGTGGTCGCTGTTCTCCTGACAGCTGGGTAATTTGCTGCGAACGATGGTACTTTTGAGGTTAGGCGGCTGCTTGAAGGCGAGTAGTGGAGGCGTGGGGATGGCCTTAGCAAGGTGTTCATCGTCATCGATGACATGTTGAAGGCTGCGAAGAACATGGCGTAGTTTCTCCGCTCCGGGGAAGTACTGGACGACGTAGGGTACTCTGTTGGTTGTGTCCCGTGTTCGCCTTCTGAGGAGGTCTATGCAATTTTTCGCTGTGGCCCGTCGGAACTGTCGATCGACGAGTCGAGCGTCATATCCCGTTCTTACGAGGGCGTCTTTCAGCGTCCGTAGGTGTCCATCGCGTTCCTCCTCGTCTGAGCAGATCCTGTGTATTCGCAGGGCTTGTCCATAGGGGATGGCTTCTTTAACGTGGTTAGGGTGGAAGCTGGAGAAGTGGAGCATCGTGAGGTTGTCCGTGGGCTTGCGGTAGAGTGAAGTGCTGAGGTGTCCGTCTTTGATGGAGATTCGTGTGTCCAAGAATGAAACCGATTCTGAGGAGTAGTCTATGGTGAGTTTGATGGTGGGATGGAACCTGTTGATGTTATCGTGTAGTCCTTTCAGTGATCCTTCGCCGTGGGTCCAAAGGAAGAAGATGTCGTCGATGTATCTGGTGTACAGCGTTGGTTGGAGGTCCTGTGCAGCGAAGAAGTCTTGCACGAACTTGTGCATGAAGATGTTGGCGTATTGGGGTGCGAATTTGGTCCCCATGGCTGTTCCGTGTGTTTGGGTAAAAAACTGGTTGTCGAAGGTGAAGACATTGTGGTCAAGGATGAAGCGGATGAGTTGTAGGATGGCGTCTGGAGATTGGCTGTTGTTGGTGTTGAGTACTGAGGCTGTCGCAGCGATGCCGTCATCGTGGGGGATACTGGTGTAGAGTGCCGATACGTCCATCGTGGCGAGGAGTGTTCCTGGTTCAACTGGTCCATGGGTGCTGAGTTTCTGTAAGAAGTCTGTAGTGTCGCGACAGAAGCTGGGGGTTCCCTGTACGATGGGTTTCAGGATGCCCTCGACGTACCCAGAGAGGTTCTCACACAGGGTTCCGTTGCCTGATACGATAGGACGTCCGGGTGTGTTGGCTTTGTGTATCTTTGGGAGGCAGTAGAAGTCTCCCACGCGGGGAGTACGTGGGATGAGAGCGCGTAGGATGCTTTGAAGATCTGGATCGAAGGTCTTGATCAGTCTATTGAGTTGGCGGGTGTGTTCTTTGGTCGGATCTGCGGGTAACTGTCTGTAGTGTTCCTGGTTGTCCAGTATCGGTATGCTTCTTTGCAATAGTCCATTCTGTTCTGTATGACGATGGCTCCTCCTTGTAAAAGGCAGATCGTGTTTGACTAATCTAATTGAATTTTTTGATGAAGTAACAGGGAGGATTGATGAAGGGAATGCAATGAATGTTGTCTACATGGATTTTTGGAAGGCGTTTGACAAAGTACCACATAGAAGACTGGTTAACAAAATTGAGGCTCATGGAATAGGTGGGTCAGTGGCAGCTTGGATAAGGAATTGGCTTAAGGACAGAAAACAGCGAGTTGTGGTAAATGGCTGTTTTTCAGACTGGAGGATGGTAGACAGTGGTGTTCCCCAAGGGTCAGTGCTGGGGCCACTGCTTTTTTTGATATTTATAAATGACCTGAATATTGGAATACAGAGTAGAATTTCTAAATTTACCGATGACACCAAACTTGGGGGTATGGCAAACAGTGAGGATGATACCAATCGACTGTAACAGGACATAGAAAGGCTAGCAGAATGGGCAGACAAGTGGCAGATGGAATTTAATAGAGAGAAGTGTGAGGCAGAAGGAACAGGGAGAGGCAATATACACTTAATGGCACAGTTTTAAAGAGTGTGCAGGGACAGAGGGACCTGGAGTTAATGTGCATAGGTCCCTGAAGGTGGCAGGACATACTGAGAGAGTCGTTAGCAAAGCATATGGGATATTGGGCTTCATAAATAGGGGTATTGAGTACAAAAGTAGAGAAGTTATGCTGAACCTTTATAAAGCGCTGGTTAGGCTACAACTGGAGTATTGCGTCCAGTTCTGGTCGCCACACTTTAGGAAGGATGTGAAGGCCCTTGAGAGGGTGCAGAGGAGATTTACCAGAATGGTTCCGGGGATGGGGGCTCTTAGCTACAAGGACAGGTTGGAGAAGCTGAATTTGTTTTTATTAGAGCAAAGGAGGTTGAGAGGTGATTTAATGGAGGTGGACAAGATTATGACGGGTTTGGATAGGTTAGACAGGGAAAGGCTGTTCCCACTAGTTGATGGTACAAGGACTAGGGGACACAGATTTAAGGTTTTGAGCAAGAGATACAGGGGGAATGTGAGGAAAAACTTTTTTACGCAGCGATGGTGATGACCTGGAACTCGCTGCCGATGGAAGTGGTGGAAGCGGAGACACTCAATGTTTTCAAGGGGAAACTGGATAGGCACTTGAGGGAAATAAACTTGCAGGGGGGAATGGGACTGACTGGATTGCTCTAAAGAGAGCCGGCACGGACTCGATGGGCCGAATGGCCTCCTTCTGTGCCGTTATGACTCTACGACTGACCTCTGGCCACAGCGCCCCCTGCAGGCCCGGCGGCTATTGTTCAATACTGACCTCTGGCTACAGCGCCCCCAGCAGGCCTGGTGGTTATTGTTCAACAGTGACCTCCGGTCACAGCGCCCCCTGCCAGCCCAGTGGTTATTGTCAACACTGACCTCCGGATACATCGCCCCCTGCAGGCCCGGCGGTTATTGTTCAACACTGACCTCTGGCCACAGCGTCCCCTGGGGGCATTTAACGGTAGCAGTGCAGCAGAGAATAAGGTCAAAGCAGGGATAATAGTAAAAAAATTAAATTAAAGGCTCTTTCTCTGAATGCATGAAGTATTCGTAACAAGATAGACGAACTCGTGGCACAAATAGAGATAAATGGGTTTGACCTAATAGCCATTACAGAAACGTGGTTGCAAGGTGACCAAGGTTGGGAACTAAATGTTCCAGGGTACTTGATGTTTCGAAAAGACAGGCAGAATGGAAAAGGAGTGAGGGGTAGCCCTGATAATAAAAGATGACATAAGGACAGTAGAGAGAAAGGATCTTGGTTTGAAAGATCAAGAAGTAGAATCAGTATGGGTGGGACTTTAATCTTCATATAGACCGGAGAAATCAAATTGGCAAAGGTAGTCTGGAGGGCGAGTTCATGGACTGCATTCAAGACAGTTTCCTAGAACAATACGTCATGGAACCAACCAGGGAACAGGCTATTTTAGATCTTGTATTGTGTAATGAGACAGGGTTAATTAGCAATCTCATAGCAAAGGATCCTGTGGGACAGAGTGATCATAATATGATAAAATTTCACGTTAAGTTTGAGAGTGACTTGCCTAAGTCCGAAACTAGAGTGTTAAACTTAAATAAAGCCAATTACATAGGTATGAGGGGCGAGTTGGCTAAGGTAGATTGGAAAAATAGATTAAAAGGTATGGCGGTAGATAAGCAGTGGCTAGAATTTAAAGAAATATTTCATAATTCTCAACAAAAATACATTCCATTGAGAAACAAAAACTCCACGGGAAAAGTGATCTAACCGTGGCTAACTAAAGAAGTTAAGGATAGCATTAGATTGAAAGAAGAAGCTTATAATGTTGCGAAGAATAGTAGTAAGCCTGAGGATTGGGAGAGTTTCAGAAACCAGCAAAGGATGAACAAAAAATTGATTAAAAGGGAAAAATAGAATATGAGAGAAAACTAGCAAGAAATATAAAAACAGATTGTAAGAGCTTCGACAAGTATGTAAAAAGGAAGAGAGTAGCAAAAGTAAACGTTGGTCCCTTAGAAGCTGAGACAGGAGAAATTATTATGGGGAATAAGGAAATGGCAAAAACGTTAAACAAATATTTTGTATCTGTCTTTACAGTAGAAGACACAAAAAGCATAACAAGAATGGTGGAGAACCAAGGGTCTAATGAGGGTGAAGAACTTAACGTAATTAATATAAGTAGAGAAAAAGTACTAGAGAAACTAATGGGACTAAAAGCCGACAAATCCCCTGGACCTGATGGCCTACCTCCTAGGGTTCTAAAAGAGGTGGCAGAAGAGATAGTGGATGCATTGGTTTTGATCTTCCAAAATTCCCTAGATTCTGGAGAGGTCCCAACGGATTGGAAGGTTGCAAATGTAACACCGCTATTCAAGAAAGGAGGGAGAGAGAAAACAGGGAACAACAGGCCAGTTAGCCTGACATCAGTCATCGGGAAAATGCTGGAATCCATTATTAAGGAAGTGGTAACAGGGCACTTAGAAAATCATAACATGATTAGGCAGAGTCAACATGGTTTTATGAAAGGGAAATCGCGTTTGACAAATTTATTAGAGCTTTTTGAGGATGTAGTTAGCAGGGTAGATAAAGGGGAACCAGTGGATGTAGTATATTTGGATTTCCAAAAGGCATTCGATAAGGTCCCACATAAAAGGTTATTACACAAGATAAGAGCTCATGGGGTTGGGGGTAATATAGTAGCATGGATAGAGGATTGGTGAACGGACAGAAAACAGAGAGTCAGGGATAAACGGATCTTTTTCAGGTTGGCAGGCTGTAACTAGTGGGTTGCCGCAAGGATCAGTGTTGGGGCCTCAGCTATTTACAATCTATATTAATGACCTAGATGAAGGGACCGAGTGTAATGTATCCAAGTTTGCTGACAATACAAAGCTAGGTTGGACAGTAAGCTGTGAGGAGAACACGAAGTGGGCAAAATTGGGTCACGCCCCCTTTGGGGTGCTAACTTCGTCGGGGCGCTAAAAGTAGCGCCCCCGCGCCCGCAATTCACTGGAGGGACCTAGCGCAGCGCAACCCAGGGCCCAGCTGGGCCGCCAGGGATCGGAGTGCCGGCAAAAGAGCCCGGCACTCGAGAAGTGCCGGGTTCACGGAACGTAGCCGGCACCCCGCGGGGGGGCTGCACAGGAGGCCGGGGACGGCAACGGGGGCAGGTGCTGGCAAGCGGCTAGCAACAAAAATAGCCGCCTGGCACCTCCCTTTTAATTTGCACCGCCCCGGCCGCAGGTAGGCCCCATTGACGCTGTCGGACATAGCGAAGATCGTGGCCGGGGCGCTGTGCACGGCGATGACATCATCGCCGTGGGGCGCTAACGATTACTGCTGCCGCTAACCTCCCGCTGAATTTCGCAGGAGGCATTAGCAGCGCCGCAGGGCGCTAAAGGGAGACGCAAATCAACCGAATTTTTCCCCCAAAGAGTCTGGAATGGGGTATAGGTAGACTAACTGAGTGGGCAGTAAGGTGGCAGATGGAGTATAATGTAGGGAAATGTGAGATTATTCACATTGGTAGGAAGAATAGAAAAACAGAATATTTTTAAAATGGTGAGAAGCTTTTAAATGTTGGTGTTCAGAGAGATTTAGGTGTCCCTGTGCAAGAAACACAGAAAGCTAGCATGCAGGTACAGCAAGCAATAAGGAAGGCAAATGGCATGTTGGTCTTTATTGCAAGGGGGTTGGAGTATAAGAGTAAGGAAGTCTTGCTACAATTATACAGGGTCTTGCTGAGACCACACCTGGAGTACTGTGCACAGTTTTGGTCTCCTTATCTAAGGAAGGATATACTTGCCTTGGAGGCGGTGCAACGAAGGTTCACTAGACTGATTCCTGGGATGAGAGGGCTGTCCTATGATGAGAGATTGTGTAGAATGGGCCTATACTCTCTGGAGTTTAGAAGAATGAGAGGTGATCTCATTGAAACTTACAAGATTCTGAAGGGGATTGACAGGGTAGATGCTGAGAGGTTGTTTCCCCTGGCTGGAGTGTCTAGAACTAGGGGGCATAGTCTCAGGATAAGGGGTAGGCCATTTAAGACCGAGATGAGGAAGAATTTCTTCACTCAGAGGATTGTGAATCTTTGGAATTCTCTGCCCCAGAGGGCTGTGAATGCGAAGTCATTGAGTATATTCAAGGCTGAGATCGATAGATTTTTGGACTCTAGGGGAATCAAGGGCTATGGAGATCAGGCGGGAAAGTGGAGTTGAGGTCGATGATCAGCCATGATCTTATTGAATGGCGGAGCAGGCTCGAGGGGCCGAATGGCCTACTTCTATTTCTTAGGTTCTTATTGTTCAACAGTGACCTCCGGCTACAGCGCCCCCTGCAGGCCCGACCGTTATTATTCAACACTGATCGGACTCGCAGTTAAATTTTAAAGGGGCTTTCCCACTTATATGTAAATTATTGTATATGGCAACAGCATTTATATAGGTTTAAAATTGATTTTATTGAGGGGGAAAGATTTCAGCTTTGGCTCAGTACCAGCACCCTCACCTCTGAGTCAGAAGGTTGTGGGTTCAAGTCCCACTCCAGAGACTTGAGCACAAAATCCAGGCTGACACTCCAATGCTGCACTGTCGGCGGTGCAGTACTGAGGGAGCGCTGCACTGTCGGAGGGGCAGTACTGAGGGAGCGCTGCACTGTCGGCGGTGCAGTACTGAGGGAGCGCTGCACTGTCGGCGGTGCAGTACTGAGGGAGCGCTGCACTGTCGGCGGTGCAGTACTGAGGGAGCGCTGCACTGTCGGCGGTGCAGTACTGAGGGAGCGCTGCACTGTCGGAGGTGCAGTACTGAGGGAGCGCTGCACTGTCGGCGGTGCAGTACTGAGGGAGCGCTGCACTGTCGGTGGTGCAGTACTGAGGGAGCGCTGCACTGTTGGAGGGTCAGTACTGAGGGAGCGCTGCACTGTCGGAGGGGCAGTACTGAGGGAGCGCTGCACTGTCGGAGGGGCAGTACTGAGGGAGCGCTGCACTGTCGGAGGGGCAGTACTGAGGGAGCGTCACACTGTCAGAGAGTCAGTACTGAGGGTGTGCCGCAGTACTGAGGGAGCGCTGCACTGTCGGCGGTGCAGTACTGAGGGAGCGCTGCACTGTCGGTGGTGCAGTACTGAGGGAGCGCTGCACTGTTGGAGGGTCAGTACTGAGGGAGCGCTGCACTGTCGGAGGGGCAGTACTGAGGGAGCGCTGCACTGTCGGAGGGGCAGTACTGAGGGAGCGCTGCACTGTCGGAGGGGCAGTACTGAGGGAGCGTCACACTGTCAGAGAGTCAGTACTGAGGGTGTGCCGCAGTACTGAGGGAGCGCTGCACTGTCGGAGGGGCAGTACTGAGGGAGTGCTGCACTATCGGGGGGGCAGTACTGAGGGAGTGCTGCACTGTCGAGGGGCAGTACTGAGGGAGTGCTGCACTATCGGGGGGGCAGTACTGAGGGAGCGCCGCACTGTCGGAGGGGCAGTACTGAGGGAGTGCTGCACTGTCGAAGGGGCAGTACTGAGGGAGTGTTGCACAGTCGGGGGGGCAGTACTGAGGGAGCACCGCACTGTCGAAGGGGCAGTACTGAGGGAGCGCTGCACTATCGGGGGGGCAGTACTGAGGGAGCGCCGCACTGTCGAAGGGGCAGTACTGAGGAAGCGCCGCACTGTCGGAGGGGCAGTACTGAGGGAGCGCCGCACTGTCGAAGGGGCAGTACTGAGGGAGCGCTGCACTGTCGGAGGGGCAGTGCTGAGGGAGTGCAGCACTGTCGGAGGGGCCGTCTTTCGGATGAAACGTTAAACTGACGCCCCATCTGCTCTCTCAGGTGGATGTAAAAGATCCCATGGTGCTATTGGAAGAAGAGCTGGGGAGTTATCCCCGGTGTCCGGGCCAATATTTATCCCTCAATCAACTTAACAAAAACAGATTATTTGGTCATTATCACATTACTGTTTGTGGGAGCTTGCTGTGCGCAAATTGGCTGCCACGTTTCCCACATTATAACAGTGACTACACTTCAAATAGTACTTCATTGGCTGTAAAGAGCTTTGAGATGTCCGGTGGTTGTGAAAGACGCTATAGAAATGCAAGTCTTTCTTTTTTCTTTTATTTGAATGCCTGATGGTTCTTTGAAAATCCCCCAATCACAGCCCGACACGATATATGAGAGAAGGCTTGGCAGAGTGACTGAGAACCAGCGCTGTCTGATTGACCACTCCTGCAGGCCCTGGCGCGCCTACCTGCCCACCTGCCTTCTCAGGGTCTGGGTCAGCCAAGGCAGATGTGCCGTCTGCTACAAGGGCAGCTGTGGCCAGCCTGCAGCAGAAGGCAAGCACAGGCAGGGCCAGTGAGGACTGACTGTGGTCTGACACTGTGCGGCACCTCCTTGCAGGCAGTGGGGGTCTGTGGGGACAGTGCTGGGGAGTGGCACGTGCAGCACCACCTTAGCTTCAGCAGCCATTGGAGGAGGCCAGGTGCAGGGCTGCTCGGTCACTCTGTCTACAGCCGGGGGGCCCCTTCCCTTCATTGTAGCTTGCCAGTCTTGATCTTCTGCCTCATGGCTGCTGATGGGTTAAGATGCCTTTTGGGGTTCTCCAAAGGCATTCAGGATTTTTGTCCCACTCTTGTAACCCTCCCCTTTAATTGTCCCCGTCCCTTTAAATGTTATTGACACACAATGTACATCTGCCACTACCTGATGCTGTGAATAATTAGGCAAACGATCTTGCAGTGGAGAAGCCCTCTCAAGAAAGGTGTTGGCTGCATTGGGCGAGGGCAGTGCCACATGAAGACACGGTGGAGGAGGATGCTGGGGGTTGAGCACGACAAACACCACAGAGCGATTGAGGAGGTGTCGGATAGTGAGCTAAAAATGCCAGTGGTGTCCTCAACATGGAGCAATCAACAACAGCAACAACTTGTATTCACAGGAGCGATTATCCAACAAAGTTTGACACCGAGCCACATGAGATATTCGGACAGGTGACCAACAGCTTGTTCAAAGAGGGAGGTTTTAAGGAGTGTCTTAAAGGAGGGGAGAGGTAGAGAGACGGAGAGGTTTAGGGAAGGAATTGCAGAGCTTAGGGCCTCGGCAGCTGAAGGCACGACCGCCGATGGTGGGGCGATTAAAATCGGGGACGTGCAAGAGGCCAGAATTGTAAGAGTGCAGAGATCTCGGAGGGTTGTAGCACTGGAGGAGGGTACAGAGAAAGGGAGATGCAAGGCCAAGGAGGGACTTGAAAACAAGGATGAGAATTTTAAAATTCAGGCATGCTGAACTCAGTTCTCTGGTCTCAAGTCCAACCTCCAGATGGGCTAAAAATGGCACGTTGATGGGACAGTGTAGAGGGAGCTTTACTCTGTATCTAACCCGTGCTGTACCTGTCCTGGGAGTGTTTGATGGGGCAGTGTAGAGGAAGCTTTACTCTGTATCTAACCCGTGCTGTACCTGCCCTGGGAGTGTTTGATGGGACAGTGTAGAGGGAGCCTTATTCTGTATCTAACCCGTGCTGTACCTGCCCTGGGAGTGTTTGATGGGACAGTGTAGAGGGAGCTTTACTCTGTATTTAACCCGTGCTGTACCTGCCCTGGGAGTGTTTGATGGGACAGTGTAGAGGGAGCTTTACTCTGTATCTAACCCGTGCTGTACCTGCCCTGGGAGTGTTTGACGGGACAGTGTAGAGGGAACTTTACTCTGTATCTAACCCGTGCTGTACCTGCCCTGGGAGTGTTTGACGGGACAGTGTAGAGGGAGCTTTACTCTGTATCTAACCCGTGCTGTACCTGCCCTGGGAATGTTTGACGGGACAGTGTAGAGGGAGCTTTACTCTGTATCTGACCCGTGCTGTACCTGCCCTGGGAATGTTTGACGGGACAGTGTAGAGGGAGCTTTACTCTGTATCTAACCCGTGCTGTACCTGCCCTGGGAGTGTTTGACGGGGCAGTGTAGAGGGAGCTTTACTCTGTATCTAACCCGTGCTGTACCTGCCCTGGGAGTGTTTGATGGGACAATGTAGAGGGAGTGTTACTCCGTGCCTGCCCAAGGGGTACTGATACTATCACGGTGTGCCTGTATTGGAGAGGGTTCTAGTCTCCTGCACTAATACCCTCACCGTGAGTATCTCAAACATCACAAAACAGTGTGCTGTGGTGCTGGTGGCGGCTCAGTGATAGAATATGTGGGCTTGTGTAACAACACTGCCGGCATCACCACAACTGCTATCGTACTTCAGCAAGTGCTGTGTTCCTGAACGATGAGAAATGATGAGTTAACGAGTGAGCTCCGGGTCTGGGACGGACTGCAAACCGCCCTCATTCTGGAGGAAGGATTCTGGACACTGGCGCTTTTTGTTTGATTTTATTGAAGAGAGAGACATGTTTATTGTACATGGAGTGTTGAGCTGGACAGTCATTCAGTCCTGCTCTCCTGAAGCTCACTGCGCCTCTGCTCCGATTGAAGGTAAAGGCTCCACAGTCACTGTCTCCTGAAGTGTGAAAGAGAACAGCAGCTTTAGTGTCATTAACCGGACCATGGTTCTATCTGTTGGTGCAAAGAATACCCAGACAGCCTGTGGGGATCCACTGGACCCCAGCCATCATCTGTACACGGGACAGACCCTGTGTACAGTGTAATTGCAGCCCGCCCATCGAGTACACTATAATGGTGCAGCCCATTAATAGAATCATAGAATGTTACAGCACAGAAGGAGGCCATTCGGCCCATCAGTGCCTGTCCTTTGAAAGAGCTCTCCAATTAGTCTCAGCCCCCTACTGGAGTGCAAGTTAGAGACACTGCGACACATGAAGGAGGGGCAGGAATTTCTGGATAGTTTTCCCCAGAGTGCAGTCACACCTCGGAGGAGAGCACAGATGTAGGAAGTGGAGAGTGTGATTGTCAATCCGCAGGGTAGGGGCAAACCAAGGGGAGATGGGGAGGAGGTCCCGCAGACACTGGTCCTGTCCAACAACAACAGCTTGTATTTATATAGCGCCTTTAACGTAGTAAAACGTCCCAAGGCGCTGCACAGGAGTATTTTAAGACAACAAATTTGACACCGAGCCACATAAGGATAAATTAGGGCAGGTAACCAAAAGCTTGGTCAAAGAGGTAGGTTTTAAGGAGCATCTTAAAGGTGGAAAGAGAGGTAGCGAAGCGGAGAGGTTTAGGCAGGGAATTCCAGAGCTTAGGGCCTCGGCAACAGAAGGCACGGCCACCAATGGTGGAGCGATTATAATCAGGGATGCTCAAGAGGGCAGAATTAGAGGAGCGCAGATATCTCGGGGGGGGGGGGGGGCGGGGGTTGTGGGGCTGGAGGAGATTACAGAGATAGGAAGGGGCGAGGCCATGGAGGGATTTGAAAACAAGGATGAGAATTTTGAAATCGAGGCGTTGCTTAACCGGGAGCCAATGTAGGTCAGCGAGCACAGGGGTGATGGGTGAACGGGACTTGGTGCGAGTTAGGACATGGGCAGCCGAGTTTTGGATGACCTCAAGTTTACGTAGGGTGGAATGTGGGAGGCCAGCCAGGAGTGCGTTGGAATAGTCAAGTCTAGAGGTAACAAAGGCATGGATGAGGGTTTCAGCAGCGGATGAGCTGAGGCAAGGGCGGAGTCGGGTGATGTTACGGAGGTGGAAATAGGCGATCTTAGTGATGCTGCGGATATGTGGTCGGAAGCTCATTTCAGGGTCAAATATGGCACCAAGGTTGCGAACAGGTACAATGTACTTGCTGCCTGTGAGGACAAAGTGAAAGTCTGCGGGGTGGACAGCCACAATACTGACCGAGGCACCATGGAGCAAGAGGCTGTCCAAAGGGGGGAGGAGCAGAATAGAAATGTAGGAGAGATAGGGGATTCAATAATTTGGGGGCTAGGTAGCATCCTCTGCAGCCACGATTGAGAGTCCAGAAGGTATTGCCTACCTGGTGCCAGGATAAGGGATATCTCGAAACGACTGGAGTGGAACTTGGAAAGGGAGGGGGGAAGATCCAGTTGTTGTGGTCTATGTCCGGACCAATGACATAGGGAAGAACAGGGAGGAAGTCCTGCTGAGGGAGTATCAGGAGATAGGAGCTAAATTAAAAAGCAGGACCTCAAGGGTAATAATCTCGGGATTATTACCCGAGCCACGTGCAAATTGGCAAAGGAACAAACAGATCAGGAACGCACATGTGTGGCTAAAGGGCTGGCGTGGGAAGGAGGGTTTCCAGTTTATGGGACACTGGCACCAGTACTGGGATGGGAAGAAGCTGTGCTGCTGGGACAGGCTGCACCTGAACCGGGCTGGGACCAAGGTCCTAGTGGAAAGGATAAATAAGGCTGTAGAAAGGACTTTAAACTAATAAAGGAAGGGGTGGGGGGCAGGGCTCATCAGAAACAATAGTAAAAATGATAGTATAAGATTAAAGAAAGGGTTACGAGCAGAGTTCAGTGATATAGGTACGCCAGGTGAAGAGAACACTAAAATAACTAAGACAATGGGCCAAAAATTCGTCCCTTCCCGGGTGAGTACACAGTCCGTACTCACCCGTAATGCGTCCCGAAGTGCCGGTTTCCTGCATGCACTGCGCATGCGCGGGAAACCGGAACTTCCGGTCTGGTGAAGGGGGCGGTTCCTAGGTGAACCGCGTGCGCGGTAGAGGCTGCGTTCACGCAGCACACTTAGATTTTTTTCAGGTTTTTACGCGAGGGTAAGTATTGAAGAAACTACGCTATTAAAAAGGAGGCACAAGACCCGTTTTCAACAAGGTAAGTGGTTAATTAATTATAATTTAAAAAAATTTTCAACAGGTTTATCTTTTTTAGATACTTTAAAGAAAGGTAAGTTTATTTTTATCACTTTTAAAAAGTATTTTAATTTTTTCAAAAATTTAAATTTTTGTTTAAAGTGGTTAATTTATTTAACTATAGTTATTTTATAAATGTGATTTTTTTTTAAAATTTATTTTAAGTTTAGCTGTTCTTTTGGGGCCGATTTCAATTCACAGATTTGACAGGTCTTCCTGTCAAATCTATGAATGAAAGATGGTCTGCTGCCATTGGCTCTCCATGGCCCACGTGATCCCAGGGGACGCATCGCACTAACTGCACCCCTGGGACACGCAAGCACTGCGCGCCGGCACTTGGAGCAGGACCAGGAGCTGAAGTTTCCGTGGGCCCAAAACACAACGGCAGGCGCGGTAGGTAAGTGCGCCGCGATCCTTACCCCCGCGGCAAGCCGGAGAGGCGAATTTCTGGGCCTATAGCAAAATACTGCAGATGTTGGAAATCTGTGGATGCTGAGGCCTTTTACATTGTTCCACCGAAGCTCAATGTAAGCTCGAGGAACAGCACCTCATCTTTCGATTAGGCACTTTACAGCCTTCCGGACTCAACATCGAGTTCAACAATTTCAGACCATAACCTCAGCCCCTATCTTTTTTTCCCTTTTTTCTCCACATGGCAGCTGTTGATGATTCTGCCATCGCCATTTACACCTCATCTAGAGTCATCTTTTGTTTCTTAACTTGTCCCATTACCATCTCCTTTTGCCTTGCACCATCATCCCTTTTGTCTTTTAATCTCTCCTGCCTTCCATCCTATCACAGACCTTCCCTTTGTTCTTTCCTCCCCTCCCCCCTTTCCCTGCCCTACACTTGCTTAAAACTCTGTTATTTCTCGAACCTTTTCCAGTTCTGACGAAGGGTCCTCGACCCAAAACGTTGACTCTGTTTCTCTCTCCTCGATGCTGCCTGACCTGCTGAGTGTTTCCAGCATTTTCTGTTGTTATTTTATAAATAACTAAAGTAGTTACAGCAGGAGTGACAAATAAGAAAGGTGTGAAGTTAAACGGTGCGGGAAAGATAGCATCAGGGCGGAAGGACAGGTTAGCTCTCGTGCCCAAATAAGAGTTTTATAGACTGACATACGGAGTATAAGAAATAAATTGAGTGAATTAGAGGCTCAAATACAGCTTAGAGAGTTTGACATGGTGGCCTTTACTGAGACATGGCTGCAAGCTGGTCATGATTGGGAGTTAAATATTCCAGGTTATAAGGTCTTTAGAAAGGATAGGGAAACTGGAAGAGGAGGAGGGGGTAGCTTTAGTGATTAAAGACACTATTACAATATTAGTGAGAGAGGCTATAGGTGAGGGAAAGCAATCAACCGAGACTCTATGGTTAGAATTGAGGAATAAGAGAGGACTTAAAACTGTAATGGGCCTTGTCTACAGGCCTCCTGATAGCAGCAATGAAGTGGCAGAATGTATTAATTCCGAGATTGGACAGGCTTGCAGCAAAAGCAGAGTTGTTTTAATGGGAGATTTTAATGTTCATATCGATTGGGAAGAGCAGAGTATCTCTGGTCAGAAAGGTAGTGAATTTCTTGAGTGCATTCAAGATAGTTTTCTGGGGTAATACGTTCTAGAACCAACAAGAGGGCAGGCCATACTAGATTTAGTAATGAGTAATGAGCCAGACTTAGTTAATAATCTAAAGTAAGGGAACATTTATCTAACAGTGATCATAATATGATCGGATTCAATGTTAGGTTTGAAAAGGAGAAACTTAGTTACTGAGATTGTAGGTTTTGGTGAGGCTAACTTTAATGGGATGAGACAGAGACTGACGACAACAAACTGGTCAAAACTGTTATCGGGTGAAACTACAGATGAACAGTGGGGGGTGTTCAAAAAAGAATTTAGCTCAATACACGAGCAGTACATACCCCCAAGGGGCAAGAGCTCTACTGACCCAATAAAACAGCCATAGTCGACAAAAGAGGTGAGAAATAACATCAAACTAAAGGAAAGAGCGTGCAAAGACTAGTGTAGATCCAGGGGACTGGGAGAGAAATAAAGAACAGCAAAGGAAGACAAATAGTAAGAGCTGCAGAAAGGAAATACGAAAAAAACTTGCGAGTGGTATCAAGATTAACACAAAAAGATTTTACAATTATATTAGGAGATAATGAGATGCGGGTAATATTGCAAATGCAAATAAGGAAATGGCGGACTTGTTGAATAATTACTTTGTGTCGGTCTTCACAGTAGAGGAAGAGGATAATATACCTTGGAGATGCACCTTCCCGTGCAAGCGCAGGAGATGCAACACCTGCCCTTTTACCTCCTCCCTTCCCACTGTCCAGGGCCCCAAACACCCCTTCCAGGTGAAACAGCGATTTACTTGTACTTCTTGTAATCTAGTATACTGTATTCACTGCTCACGATGTGGTCTCCTCTACATTGGGGAGACCAAACACAGATTGGGTGACCGCTTTGCGGAACACCTCCGTTCAGTCCATGAGCGTGACCCCGAGCTTCCGGTCGCTTGTCACTTTAATTCTCCGCTCCACTCCCACTCTGATCTCTCTGTCCATAGCCTCTTACACTATTCCACTGAAGCTCAACGTAAGCTCGAGGAACAGCACCTCATCTTTCGATTAGGCACTTTACAGCCTTCTGGACTCAACATCGTGTTCAACAATTTCAGACTATAACCCCTGCCCCCATTTTTCATGCTGTATGATTCTGCCATCCCCATTTGCAACATTTTATCTTTCCTGCCTCTTACCTTAGCACAGTATATTCCTTCAAATCCTTCCTCCCCTCCCCCCCTTCCCCTCCCACCCCCCGCGCCCCCCCACCTCGCGCGCTCCCCCCCCCCCCCCCGCCTCTGCACTTGCTTAAAATCCATTACATCTCCAGCTTTTTCCAGTTCTGATGAAGGGTCACAGACCTGAAACGTTAACTCTGTTTCTCTCTCCACAGATGCTGCCTGGCCTGCTGAGTATTTCCAGCATTTTCTGTTGTTATTTTAGGATAATATACCTGACATTCCAGGGAAAGTAATAATGAATCAAGGCCTGGAACTCACTAAAGTTTACGTAAGTAAGAAAACAGTATTAGAAAAATTAATGGCACTAAAGACTGACAAATCCCCTGGACCTGATGGTTTTCACCCCAGGGTTTTAAAGGAAGTCGGTGAGGAAATTGCAGATGCTTTAGTCATAATCTTCCAAAGCTCTCTCGATTCAGGAATTATCCCTTTAGATTGGAAAATTGTAAATGTAACTTTAAGAAAAGTGAGAGAGAGAAACCAGGAAATTATAGACCCTGTTAGTCTAACATCTGTTGTGAAAAGTTATTGGAATCTATAATTAAGAACAGAGTGAATGAGCACTTAGAGAAATCTGAGCTGATTAGAGAGAGCCAACATGGATTTGTAAAGGGTTGGTCATGTCTAATGAACCTAATTGAATTTTTTGAGGAAGTAAC
Organism: Squalus acanthias; assembly: GCA_030390025.1. Lineage (NCBI taxonomy): Eukaryota > Metazoa > Chordata > Chondrichthyes > Squaliformes > Squalidae > Squalus > Squalus acanthias. The sequence continues at coordinate 603,600 of JASTWF010000232.1, forward strand.
TGAAGCAGTGGACAGGGGAATGTCTATGGATGCAGTTTATATGGACTTCCAGAAGGCATTCGATAAGGTTCATTACCTCTGGGGTCCCCCAAGGATCTATCCTCGGCCCCCTCCTATTTCTCATCTACATGCTGCCCCTCGGCGACATCGTCTGAAAACACAGCGTCAGTTTCCACATGTACGCAGACAACACTCAGCTCTACCTCACCACCACCTCTCTTGACCCCTCCGCTATCTCTAATTTGTCAGACTGCTGTCCGACATCCAGTACTGGATGAGCAGAAATTTTCACCAACTAAATATAGGGAAAACCGAAGCCATTGTCTTTGTTCCCCGGCTCAAACTCCTTTCCCTAGCCACCGACTCCATTTCTCTCCCTGGCAACTGTCTGAGGCTGAACCAGACTGTTCGCAACCTTGGTGTCGTATTTGACCAGGAGATGAGTTTCTGACCACATATCCGTGCCATCACTAAGACCGCCTACTTGCACCTCCATAATATCGTTCAACTCCTCCCTGCCTCAGTTTATCTGCTGCTGAAACCCTCGTCCATGCCTTTGTTACTTCTGGACTCTCCTGGCTGGCCTCCCATCTTCCACCCTCTGTAAACTTGAGCTCACCAAAACTCTGCTGCCCGTGTCCTAACTCACACCAAGTCCCGTTCACCCATCACCCCTGTGCTCGCTGACCTACATTGGCTCCTGGTCCGGCAACGCCTCAATTTTAAAATTTTCAACCTTGTTTTCAAATCCCTCCATGGCCTCGCCCCTCCCTATCTCTGTTATCTCCTGGAGCCCTACAACCTCCGAGATCTCTGCGCTCCTCCAATTCTAGCCTTTTGCATTTCCCCGATTTCAATCGCTCCACCATTAGTGACCGTACCTTCAGCTGCCTGGGCCCTATGCTCTGGAATTCCCTCCCTAAACCTCCCGCCTCTCTACCTCTCTCTCCTCCTTTAAGACGTTCCTTAAAACCTACCCCTCTGTCCAAGCTTTTGGTCACCTGACCTAATATCTCCTTATGTGGCTCGGTGTCAAATATTCTTTGATAACGAACCTGTGAAGCGCCTTGGGACGTTTTACTACATTGAAGGCGCTATATAAATACAAGTTGTTGTTGTTCATTGTTGATTCCAAATGAGAGACTGTTCGCTAAAATTAAAGCTCATGGAATTGAAAGCAAATTATTGACCTGGTTAGGAGATTGGTTAGGCAGTAGAAGACAGAGAGTAGGGATAATGGGAATGTACTTGAATTGGAAGGAAGTGACTAGTGGTGTCCCACAAGGATCTGTGCTGGGGCCTCAACTATTCACTATATTTATTAATGGCTTCGATAACACAATACAGAGCCGTATATCCAAGTTTGCCGATGACACAAAGATTGGTGGCATAGTAAGTAGTGCAGGCGGGAGCATAAAATTACAAAGAGACGTTGATAGATGAAGTGAGCGGGCAAAACTGTGGAAGATGGATTTCAATGCGGGGAACTGTGAGGTCATCCAGTTTGGACCAAAAACGGATCGATCCGAGTATTTTTTACTTGGTGAAAAGCTAGGCACAGTGGCGGTCCAAAGAGATTTAGGGGTCCATGTAGTCGTCAGGTACAAAGAATAATCAAAGGGCGAATGGAATGTTAGCCTTTATAACTAGAGGGCTAGAATATAAAGGGGGGGAAGTTCTGCTACAGCTGTACAAAACCCTGGTTAGACCACATCTGGACACTGTGTACAGTTCTGGGCACCGCACCTCAGAAAGGATATATTGGCCTTGGAAGGAGTGCAGCACAGATTCACCAGAATGATACCAGGGCTCCAAGGGTTAGATTATGTGGAAAGATTATATAAACTAGGCTTGTATTCCCTGGAATATAGAAGGTTAAGGGGTGATTTGATTGCGGTGTTTAGGATTTTGTAAGGAATTGATAGGGTAGATAGAGAGAAACCTTTTCCGCTGGTGGGGAGTCTAGGACAAGGGGACATAACCTTAAAATCAGAGCCCGGCCATTCAGGAGAGAAGTTAGAAAACACTTCTTCACACAAAGGGTGGTAGAAGTGTGGAACTCCCTCCCACAAAAAGCAGTAGATGATTGCTCAATTAATAATTTAAATCTGAGACCGATAGATTTTTGCTGGCCAAGGGTATGAAGGGATATGGAACCAAGGCGGGTGGATGGAGTTTGGATACAGATCAGCCATGATCTCACTGAATGGCAGAACAGGCTCATAGAAACATAGAAACATAGAATCTAGGAGCAGGAGTAGGCCATTCGGCCCGTCGAGCCTGCTCCACCATTCAATACGATCATGGCTGATCATCCAAATCCAGTACCCTGTCCCTGCTTTAATCCCCGCAGTACACATATCCCACCCTACCCCCGTAACCCCACGTATTTAATTCCCCCTAACATATCCCATCCTATCCCCATATTTAATCCCCCCCTAACACTAAGGGTCAATTTATCATAGCCAAATCAACCTAACCCGCACATTTTTGGACTGTGGGAGGAAACCGGAGCACCCGGAGGAAACCCACGCAGACACGGGGAGAATGTGCAAACTCCACACAGACAGTCACCCGAGGTCAGATTCGAACCCGGGTCTCTGGCGCTGTGAGGCACCAGTGCTAACCACTATGCCACCGTGTTGCTCGAGGGGCTGAATGGCCTCCTCCTGTTCCAATGTTCCGAAGCTCTGTCCCCACAGCCCTGCAAATTATTCCTTTTCAACTATTTATCCAATTCCCTTTTGAAAGTTATTGAATCTGCTTCCCCCGCCCTTTCAGGCAGCGCATTCCAGATCACAACAACTCGCTGCGTAAAAACGCTTTGCCAATTATCTTAAATCTGTATCAAACCCATTCAGGATTTTGAACACTTCTATGAAATCTATCATGGCACATTATATATAATTACTTTATCTAAATATATAAATATTTGATTATTAATATTAAATGTAAAGTATAATTGCTGCCCCGCCGTATGTATTACAATGGAACAACCCATGCCATCACCTTGTTCCGATTTCGGTAGACCAGGTTGTCGAAGCCGAATGGTGCACTGGATTCACTCGTGGTTCCGGGGGAGCTGGGCCTCCTGTAGTTACGCCAGTAAATGGCACCAACAGCTAAAGACCCCAGCACAACCAGCACAATGATCACAGCAGCAACAATCCCAGGAGTCCGACCGGCACCTGCAATCAAACACAGCACCACACTCAGTCCCAACAACATATTCTACGCCAGTGTAGAGGGAGCTTTACTCTGTATCTAACCCGTGCTGTACCTGCCCTGGGAGTGTTTGATGGGACAGTGCAGAGGGAGCTTTACTCTGTATCTAACCTGTGCTGTACCTGCCCTGGGAGTGTTTGATGGGACAGTGTAGAGGGAGCTTTACTCTGTATCTAACCTGTGCTGTACCTGCCCTGGGAGTGTTTGATGGGACAGTGTAGAGGGAGCTTTACTCTGTATCTAACCCGTGCTGTACCTGCCCTGGGAGTGTTTGATGGGACAGTGTAGAGGGAGCTTTACTCTGTATCTAACCCGTGCTGTACCTGCCCTGGGAGTGTTTGATGGGACAGTGTAGAGGGAGCTTTACTCTGTATCTAACCCATGCTGTACCTGCCCTGGGAGTGTTTGATGGGACAGTGTAGAGGGAGCTTTACTCTGTATCTAACCCGTGCTGTACCTGCCCTGGGAGTGTTTGATGGGACAGTGTAGAGGGAGCTTTACTCTGTATCTAACTCGTGCTGTATCTGCCCTGGGAGTGTTTGATGGGACAGTGTAGAGGGAGCTTTACTCTGTATCTAACCCGTGCTGTACCTGCCCTGGGAATGTTTGATGGGACAGTGTAGAGGGAGCTTTACTCTGTATCTAACCCATGCTGTACCTGCCCTGAGAGTGTTTGATGGGACAGTTGACTTGAACCCAAGTATTTCTGACCCGAGGCGAGACTGATAGCACTGAGCCAGGTCTGATGTTACTGTTAATTATCACAGCAAGCTGACTGTCAGCCACAAGCCCTGAGCTGGACCCACACTGGACAATGCAATGTCGGCAGTAACTGGTCATGAGAGAATGTCTGCTGTAATTAAACAATGTCTTACCCCCAATAACTTCATCCTTTCTCACTCCAAAACAGTTCACTCCGGGAGAATACTCAACGTCGTCAATGGCAACGTAACCGATCTGTGTGACATCCGATTTCATAGCTTTAAACCCAACCTAATGTAAGGACAGAGTCGGTCAGTAACATCGCCCTTCGCCAGCCTTAGTGACACGAGGCCTCGAGCCTCCCCTTCAGCACCAGCTCGAGCAAAGCCGTCGTCCTTTCATTGGGGCCCGTTGTTGTTACTGTCAGCTGTGGTTCAGTGGGTAGCAGACTTGCCTTTGAGTCAGAAGGTCGTGGGTTCAAGTCCCTTTCCAGAAACTTGTGTACAAATATCTAGGCTGACATTTCAGAAGGAGTGCTGCACTGTCGGAGGGGCAGTACTGAGGGAGCGCTGCACTGTCGGAGGGGCAGTACTGAGGGAGTGCTGCACTGTCGGAGGGGCAGTACTGAGGGAGCGCTGCACTGTCGGAGGGTCAGTACTGAGGGAGCGCTGCACTGTCGGAGGGGCAGTACTGAGGGAGCGCTGCACTGTCGGAGGGGCAGTACTGAGGGAGTGCTGCACTGTCGGAGGGGCAGTACTGAGGGAGCGCTGCACTGTCAGAGGGTCAGTACTGAGGGAGTGCTGCACTGTCGGGGGGCTGTGCTGAGGGAGCGCTGCACTGTCGGAGGGTCAGTACTGAGGGAGCGCTGCACTGTCAGAGGGTCAGTATTGAGGGAGTGCTGCACTGTCGAGGGGCAGTACTGAGGGAGCGCTGCACTGTCAAGGGGCAGTACTGAGGGAGTGCTGCACTGTCGGAGGGTCAGTACTGAAGGAGTGCTGCACTGTAGGAGGGTCAGTACTGAGGGAGTGCTGCACTGTCGGAGGGTCAGTACTGAGGGAGTGCTGCACTGTTGGAGGGTCAGTACTGAGGGAGCGCCGCACTGTCGGAGGGTCAGTACTGAGGGAGTGCTGCACTGTCGGAGGGTCAGTACTGAGGGAGTGCTGCACTGTCGGAGGGTCAGTACTGAGGGAGTGCTGCACTGTCGGAGGGTCAGTACTGAGGGAGTGCTGCACTGTCGGAGGGTCAGTACTGAGGGAGTGCTGCACTGTCGGAGGGTCAGTACTGAGGGAGTGCTGCACTGTCGGAGGGTCAGTACTGAGGGAGTGCTGCACTGTCGGAGGGTCAGTACTGAGGGAGTGCTGCACTGTCGGAGGGTCAGTACTGAGGGAGTGCTGCACTGTCGGAGGGTCAGTACTGAGGGAGTGCTGCACTGTCGGAGGGTCAGTACTGAGGGAGTGCTGCACTGTCGGAGGGTCAGTACTGAGGGAGTGCTGCACTGTCGGAGGGTCAGTACTGAGGGAGCGCTGCACTGTCGGAGAGGCAGTACTGAGGGAGCGCTGCACTGTCGGACGGGCAGTACTGAGGGAGCGCTGCACTGTCGGAGGGGCAGTACTGAGGGAGTGCTGCACTGTCGGAGGGTCAGTACTGAGGGAGCGCTGCACTGTCGGAGAGGCAGTACTGAGGGAGCGCTGCACTGTCGGACGGGCAGTACTGAGGGAGCGCTGCACTGTCGGAGGGGCAGTACAGAGGGAGAGCTGCACTGTCGGAGGGGCAGTACTGAGGGAGTGCTGCACTGTCGGAGGGGCAGTACTGAGGGAGTGCTGCACTGTCGAGGGGCAGTACTGAGGGAGCGCTACACTGTCGGAGGGGCAGTACTGAGGGAGCGCTGCACTGTCGGAGGGTCAGTACTGAGGGAGAGCTGCACTGTCGGAGGGGCAGTACTGAGGGAGTGCTGCACTGTCGGAGGGGCAGTACTGAGGGAGTGCTGCACTGTCGAGGGGCAGTACTGAGGGAGCGCTACACTGTCGGAGGGGCAGTACTGAGGGAGTGCTGCACTGTCGGAGGGTCAGTACTGAGGGAGCGCTGCACTGTCGGAGGGTCAGTACTGAGGGAGCGCAGTACTGAGGGAGCGCTGCACTGTCGGAGGGTCAGTACTGAGGAAGCGCTGCACTGTCGGAGGGGCAGTACTGAGGGAGCGCTGCACTGTCGGAGGGGCAGTACTGAGGGAGCGCTGCACTGTCAGAGGGAGTTGTACAACAGTTCAAACTAGTTACATTTAAATTTAGGACTGATATCAGGAAGTTCTTCTGCACACATAGACTGATCAACATGTGGATACCCATCCCTCCAATACTGAGACAAGGAGTAAAAGTGTACTCCAGTAACCCGTTAACACAGTAACCCAGTACTCCAGTAAGCCAGTACTCCAGTAACCCGGTACTCCACTAACCCAGTAACCCAGTACTCCAGTAACCCAGTACTCCAGTAACCCGGTACTCCAGTAACCCAGTACTCCACTAACCCAGTACTCCACTAACCCGGTAACCCAGTAACCCAGTACTCCAGTAACCCAGTACTCCAGTAACCCAGTAACCGGGTACTCCAGTAACCCGGTACTCCAGTAACCCAGTACTCCAGTAACCTGTTAACCCAGTACTCCAGTAACCCATTAGCCCGGTAACCCAGTAACCAGTAACCCATTAACCCAGTACGCCAGTAACCCTTTTACCCAGTAACCCAGTACTCCGGTAACCCAGTACTCCAGTAACCCGTTAACCCAGTAACCCAGTACTCCAGTAACCCAGTACTCCAGTAACCCGTTAACCCAGTAACCCAGTAACCCGCTAACCCAGTAATCCAGTAACCCAGTAACCCAGTTCTCCGGTAACCCAGTAATCCAGTAACCCAGTAACCCGTTAACCCAGTACTCCAGTAACCCAGTACTCCAGTAACCCGGTAACCCAGTACTCCAGTAACCCAGTACTCCAGTAACCCAGTAACCCAGTACTCCAGTAAACCGTTAACCCAGTAACCAGTACTCCAGTAACCCGGTACTCCAGTAACCCAGTACTCCAGTAAACCGTTAACCCAGTACTCCAGTAACCCGTTAACCCAGTACCCCAGTAACCCAGTACTCCAGTAACCCAGTACTCCAGTAACCCAGTAACCCAGTACTCCAGTAAACCGTTAACCCAGTAACCAGTACTCCAGTAACCCGGTACTCCAGTAACCCAGTACTCCAGTGACCCGGTACTCCAGTAACCCAGTAACCCAGTACTCCAGTAAACCGTTAACCCAGTAACCAGTACTCCAGTAACCTGGTACTCCGGTATCCCAGTAACCCGGTAACCCAGTAACCCAGTAGTCCGGTACCCAGTTCTCCGGTAACCCAGTACTCCAGTAACCCGTTAACCCAGTACTCCAGTAACCCAGTACTCCAGTAACCCGTTAACCCAGTAACCCAGTACTCCAGTAACCCGTTAACCCAGTACTCCAGTAACCCATTAACCCAGTACTCCAGTAACCCAGTACTCCATTAACCCGGTAAACCAGTACTCCAGTAACCCATTAACCCGGTAACCCAGTACTCCAGTAACCCGTTAACCCAGTACTCCAGTAACCCTGTACTCCAGTAACCCGGTAACCCAGTACTCCAGTAACCCAGTACTCCAGTAACCCGGTAACCCAGTACTCCAGTAAACCGTTAACCCAGTACTCCAGTAACCCGTTAACCCAGTACTCCAGTAACCCTGTACTCCAGTAACCCAGTACTCCAGTAACCCAGTACTCCAGTAACCCGTTAACCCAGTACTCCAGTAACCCTGTACTCCAGTAACCCAGTAACCCAGTACTCCAGTAAACCGTTAACCCAGTACTCCAGTAACCCTGTACTCCAGTAACCCGGTAACCCAGTACTCCAGTAACCCAGTACTCCAGTAACCCAGTACTCCAGTAACCCAGTACTCCAGTAACCCGGTAACCCAGTACTCCAGTAACCCTGTACTCCAGTAACCCGGTAACCCAGTACTCCAGTAACCCTGTACTCCAGTAACCCAGTAACCCAGTACTCCAGTAACCCAGTACTCCAGTACTCCAGTAACCCAGTACTCCAGTAACCCAGTACTCCAGTACCCCAGTAACCCAGTACTCCAGTAACCCTGTACTCCAGTAACCCGGTAACCCAGTACTCCAGTAACCCAGTACTCCAGTACTCCAGTAACCCAGTACTCCAGTAACCCAGTACTCCAGTACCCCAGTAACCCAGTACTCCAGTAACCCAGTACTCCAGTAACCCGGTGACCCAGTACTCCAGTAACCCTGTACTCCAGTAACCCAGTGACCCAGTACTCCAGTGACCCAGTACTCCAGTAAACCGTTAACCCAGTAACCCAGTACTCCGGTAACCCAGTACTCCGGTAACCCGGTAACCCAGTACTCCAGTAACCCAGTACTCCAGTAACCCAGTACTCCAGTAAACCGTTAACCCAGTAACCCAGTACTCCGGTAACCCAGTACTCCGGTAACCCGGTAACCCAGTACTCCAGTAACCCAGTACTCCAGTAAACCGTTAACCCAGTAACCCAGTACTCCGGTAACCCAGTACTCCGGTAACCCGGTAACCCAGTACTCCAGTAACCCAGTACTCCAGTAACCCAGTACTCCAGTAACCCAGTACTCCAGTAACCCGGTAACCCAGTACTCCAGTAACCCGATACTCCAGTAACCCAGTACTCCAGTAACCCAGTACTCCGGTAACCCAGTACTCCAGTAACCCAGTAACCCAGTACTCCAGTAACCCAGTACTCCAGTAACCCAGTACTCCAGTAACCCGATACTCCAGTAACCCGGTAACCCAGTACTCCAGTAACCCGATACTCCAGTAACCCGGTAACCAAGTAACCCAGTAACCCGGTACTCCAGTAACCCGGTACTCCAGTAACCCGTTAACCCGGTACTCCAGTAACCCAGTACTCCAGTAACCCAGTAACCCAGTACTCCAGTAACCCAGTACTCCAGTGACCCAGTACTCCAGTGACCCAGTACTCCAGTAACCCGTTAACCCAGTAACCCAGTACTCCAGTAACCCGTTAACCCAGTACTCCAGTAACCCAGTAAAGCCGGTACTCCAGTAACCCAGTACTCCAGTAACCCGGTAACCCAGTACTCCAGTAACCCGGTAACCCAGTAACCCGGTAACCCAGTACTCCAGTAACCGGGTAACCCAGTACTCCAGTAACCCGTTAATCCAGTACACAAGTAACCCAGTACTCCAGTAACCCAGTATACCAGTAACCCAGTACTCCAGTAACCCAGTATACCAGTAACCCAGTACTCCAGTAACCCAGTACTCCAGTGACCCAGTACTCCAGTAACCCATTAATCCAGTACACAAGTAACCCAGTACTCCAGTAACCCAGTATACCAGTAACCCAGTACTCCAGTAACCCAGTAAACCAGTAACCCAGTACTCCAGTAACCCGGTAATCCAGTAACCGGGTAACCCAGTACTCCAGTAACCCAGTACTCCAGTAACCCAGTACTCCAGTAACCTGGTAACCCAGTACTCCAGTAACCCAGTAAACCAGTAACCCAGTACTCCAGTAACCCGGTAATCCAGTAACCGGGTAACCCAGTACTCCAGTGACCCAGTAACCCGGTAACCCGGTAACCCAGTACTCCAGTAACCCAGTAACCCGGTAACCCGGTAACCCAGTACTCCAGTAACCCGGTAACCCGGTAACCCAGTAACCCAGTACTCCAGTAACCCAGTGACCCAGTAACCCAGTAATCCAGTAACCCAGTAACCCAGTAACCCAGTGACCCAGTGACCCAGTAACCCAGTACTCCAGTAACCCAGTAACCCAGTGACCCAGTAACCCAGTACTCCAGTAACCCAGTAACCCAGTGACCCAGTAACCCAGTACTCCAGTAACCCAGTGACCCAGTAACCCAGTACTCCAGTAACCCAGTAACCCAGTGACCCAGTGACCCAGTAACCCAGTAACCCAGTAACCCAGTGACCCAGTGACCCAGTAACCCAGTACTCCAGTAACCCAGTAACCCAGTGACCCAGTAACCCAGTAACCCAGTAACCCAGTGACCCAGTAACCCAGTACTCCAGTAACCCAGTAACCCAGTGACCCAGTAACCCAGTGACCCAGTAACCCAGTAACCCAGTAACCCAGTGACCCAGTAACCCAGTAACCCAGTAACCCAGTGACCCAGTGACCCAGTAACCCAGTACTCCAGTAACCCAGTAACCCAGTGACCCAGTAACCCAGTAACCCAGTAACCCAGTGACCCAGTAACCCAGTAACCCAGTGACCCAGTAACCCAGTACTCCAGTAACCCAGTAACCCAGTGACCCAGTGACCCAGTAACCCAGTAACCCAGTAACCCAGTGACCCAGTAACCCAGTAACCCAGTACTCCAGTAACCCAGTAACCCAGTGACCCAGTAACCCAGTAACCCAGTAACCCAGTGACCCAGTAACCCAGTAACCCAGTACTCCAGTAACCCAGTAACCCGGTAACCCAGTAATCCGGTAACCCGGTAACCCAGTGACCCAGTGACCCAGTAACCCAGTAACCCAGTAACCCAGTAACCCAGTAACCCAGTACTCCAGTAATCCACTAACCCAGTGACCCAGTAACCCAGTACTCCAGTAACCCAGTAACCCAGTGACCCAGTAACCCAGTACTCCAGTAACCCAGTAACCCAGTACTCCAGTAATCCACTAACCCAGTAACCCAGTACCCCAGTAACCCAGTAACCCAGTAACCCAGTACTCCAGTAACCCAGTAACCCAGTAACCCAGTACTCCAGTAACCCAGTAACCCAGTAACCCAGTACTCCAGTAACCCAGTAACCCAGTAACCCAGTAACCCAGTAACCCAGTACTCCAGTAATCCACTAACCCAGTAACCCAGTAACCCAGTAACCCAGTACTCCAGTAACCCAGTAACCCAGTAACCCAGTAACCCAGTACTCCAGTAATCCACTAACCCAGTACTCCAGTAATCCAGTAACCCAGTGACCCAGTGACCCAGTAACCCAGTAACCCAGTGACCCAGTAACCCAGTGACCCAGTAACCCAGTAACCCAGTACTCCAGTAACCCACTAACCCAGTAACCCAGTAACCCAGTAACCCAGTAACCCAGTGACCCAGTAACCCAGTAACCCAGTACTCCAGTACTCCAGTAACCCAGTAACCCAGTACTCCAGTAATCCACTAACCCAGTGACCCAGTAACCCAGTAACCCAGTAACCCAGTACTCCAGTAATCCACTAACCCAGTGACCCAGTAACCCAGTGACCCAGTAACCCAGTAACCCAGTACTCCAGTAATCCACTAACCCAGTGACCCAGTAACCCAGTGACCCAGTAACCCAGTAACCCAGTACTCCAGTAATCCACTAACCCAGTGACCCAGTGACCCAGTGACCCAGTAACCCAGTAACCCAGTAACCCAGTAACCCAGTACTCCAGTAATCCACTAACCCAGTGACCCAGTAACCCAGTGACCCAGTAACCCAGTGACCCAGTAACCCAGTAACCCAGTAACCCAGTAACCCAGTACTCCAGTAATCCACTAACCCAGTGACCCAGTAACCCAGTGACCCAGTAACCCAGTACTCCAGTAATCCACTAACCCAGTGACCCAGTAACCCAGTGACCCAGTAACCCAGTGACCCAGTGACCCAGTAACCCAGTAACCCAGTAACCCAGTAACCCAGTGACCCAGTAACCCAGTAACCCAGTAACCCAGTGACCCAGTACTCCAGTAACCCAGTGACCCAGTAATCCAGTAACCCAGTACTCCAGTAATCCTGTAACCCAGTGACCCAGTAACCCAGTGACCCAGTAACCCAGTAATCCAGTAACCCAGTAACCCAGTGACCCAGTAACCCAGTACTCCAGTGACCCAGTAACCCAGTAATCCAGTGACCCAGTGACCCAGTAACCCAGTGACCCAGTGACCCAGTGACCCAGTGACCCAGTGACCCAGTGACCCAGTGACCCAGTACTCCAGTAATCCAGTGACCCAGTGACCCAGTAACCCAGTGACCCAGTAACCCAGTAATCCAGTGACCCAGTAACCCAGTAATCCAGTGACCCAGTGACCCAGTACTCCAGTAACCCAGTGACCCAGTAACCCAGTGACCCAGTGACCCAGTGACCCAGTAACCCAGTGACCCAGTAACCCAGTACTCCAGTAACCCAGTAACCCGGTAACCCAGTGACCCAGTACTCCAGTAACCCGGTAACCCAGTGACCCAGTACTCCAGTAACCCAGTAACCCGGTAACCCAGTAACCCAGTAACCCAGTGACCCAGTGACCCAGTAACCCAGTAACCCAGTACTCCAGTACTCCAGTAACCCAGTGACCCGGTACTCCAGTAATTAAGGCATGGTCTGTACAGCTTCATTATGTCTTCCTTTGACTTGTAGTCTACTTTGTTGGCTGCATAGTTCATCATTCTTATGGTGAGAAAATGCGTAAAGAATGAATGAACTTGCATTTCTATAGCGCGTTTCAGAGCCTCAGGATATCCCAAAGTGCTTTACAGCCAATGAAGAACTTTTTTGAAGTGTAATCACTGTTGTAATGTAGGAAAGATACTGTCGGTGGGGTTGGGGATATGGGGAGAGGGTGGGTCGGTGGGGTTGGGGATATGGGGAGAGGGTGGGTAGGTGAGGTTGGGGATATGGGGAGAGGGTGGGTGGGTGGGGTTGGGAATATGGGGAGAGGGTGGGTGGGTGGGGTTGGGGATATGGGGAGAGGGTGGGTCGGTGGGGTTGGGGATATGGGGAGAGGGTGGGTCGGTGGGGTTGGGGATATGGGGAGAGGGTGGGTCGGTGGGGTTGGGAATATGGGGAGAGGGTGGGTGGGTGGGGTTGGGGATATAGGGAGAGGGTGGGTCGGTGGGGTTGGGGATATGGGGAGAGGGTGGGTGGGTGGGGTTGGGGATATGGGGAGAGGGTGGGTGGGTGGGGTTGGGGATATGGGGAGAGGGTGAGTCGGTGGGGTTGGGGATATGGGGAGAGGGTGGGGTTGGGGATATGGGGAGAGGGTGGGTAGGTGGGGTTGGGGATATGGGGAGAGGGTGAGTCGGTGGGGTTGGGGAGATGGGGAGAGGGTGGGTAGGTGAAGTTGGGGATATGGGGAGAGGGTGGGTAGGTGGGGTTGGGAATATGGGGAGAGGGTGGGTGGGTGGGGTTGGGGATATGGGGAGAGGGTGGGTGGGTGGGGTTGGGGATATGGGGAGAGGGTGGGTCGGTGGGGTTGGGGAGAGGGTGGGTGGGTGGGGTTGGGAATATGGGGAGAGGGTGGGTGGGTGGGGTTGGGGATATGGGGAGAGGGTGGGGTTGGGGATATGGGGTGAGGGTGAGTCGGTGGGGTTGGGGGGATTGTTGTGTGAAGAAGTTGGTTTTAAACTGGTTGAATCCCGGGTAAACCTGGACTGACCTGGAATTGTGCCGGACTCTCCACGGTGATGTTGACAGCTCGCCATTCCTCACTCTGGGAATCCTTGGCATCCCAGATATCAAACTCCTGATCAGTATGGTATAGAAAAACCTTCAGGGCCGCGGACACTGCAAACAATTCAGACAGAAGAGCTCATCAAACGGGAGGGGCGTGGAGCACGTGTCCCAACAAGCAAGCCTGCAGAGGCTGGCTCCAAATAGATTACTGACCCCTGACAGAGCTGCAACAATCAAATTAGCAGAAACTGAATGTTGCTTTCCCTCTCCACTCCTTAAACCACTAGGGTACAGTTCCACACACACTGACTCTCACTGGGGCACAGTTCCACACACACTGACTCTCACTGGGGCACAGTTCCACACACACTGACTCTCACTGGGGTACAGTTCCACACACACTGACTCTCACTGGGGCACAGTTCCACACACACTGACTCTCACTGGGGTACAGTTCCACAGACACTGACTCTCACTGGGGTACAGTTCCACACACACTGACTCTCACTGGGGCACAGTTCCACACACACTGACTCTCACTGGGGTACAGTTCCACAGGCACTGACTCTCAGTGGGGTAGAGTTCCACAGGCACTGACTCTCACTGGGGTACAGTTCCACACACACTGACTCTCACTGGGGTACAGTTCCACAGGCACTGACTCTCAGTGGGGTAGAGTTCCACAGGCACTGACTCTCACTGGGGTACAGTTACACAGACACTGACTCTCACTGGGGTACAGTTACACAGACACTGACTCTCACTGGGGTACAGTTCCACAGACACTGACTCTCACTGGGGTACAGTTCCACAGACACTGACTCTCACTGGGGTACAGTTCCACAGGCACTGACTCTCACTGGGGGACAGTTCCACAGACACTGTCTCTCACTGGGGGACAGTTCCACAGACACTGACTCTCACTGGGGTACAGTTCCACAGACACTGACTCTCACTGGGGGACAGTTCCACAGACACTGTCTCTCACTGGGGGACAGTTCCACAGACACTGACTCTCACTGGGGTACAGCTTCCACCAGGATGATTGTTGCCTTCCAGTACCTCAGTGAAATGTCCATACTTCATGTGCGAGGTCAGATAGCAGATGATGGCATGTTATTGAACCATATGAGGCATCACATCTGGGTCAGTTGCTGTCCACATGCAGCTTTTGCATTCGGAGTCACTGGACAGCTGCTGTGAGCCTGGTTCAGTGCAGTGCTGGGACCTTTTCCTCTGCGTGGGTTCAGTGTTACATCACATGGAGAATTTATCCAGAGTCAGAGGAACATTAGGAGGCCATTCAGCCCTCGAGCCTGTTCCACCACTCAATGAGATCATGGCTGATCTGTATCATAACTCCATCTACCCACCTTTGTTCCATATCCCTCGATACCCTTACCCAACAAAACATGATCCATCTCAGTCCTGAAAGCTCCAATTGACCCCCAGAATCCATTGCCTTTTTGGGGGAGAGAGTTCCAGATTTCCACCACCCTTTGTGTGAAGAAGTGCTTCCTGACATCACCCCTGAACGGCCTGGCTCTAATTTTAAGGTTCTGCCCCCTTATTCTGGACTCTCCCACCAGAGGAAATAGTTTCTCTCCATTGACCCTATCAAATCCTTTAATCATCTTAAACACCTCGATTAGATCACCCCTTAATCTTCTAAACTCAAGGGAATACAAGCCTAGTCTGTGGAACCTGCCCTCATAATTTAACCCTTTCAGCCCCGGTATCATTCTGGTGAATCTGCACTGCTCCCCCTCCAAGGCCAGTATCTCCTTCCTGAGGTGCGGGGCCCAGAACTGAACGCAGTGTCCAGATGGGGTCTGACCAGAGCTCTGAACAGCTGGAACATCACTTCACCCCTTTGTATTCCGACCCCCTGAGACAAAGGCCAACATTCCATTGGCCTTTTTAATTATTTTTGTACCTGTCCACTCCCTTTCAGTGATGTCTGTACCTTTGCTCCTCCACAGTTCCCAGTCTCTCGCCATTTGGAACATATTCCAGTTTGTCTTTCTCGGATGTAAAGTGGATGAGCTTGCAGTTCCCCACACTGAGCTGCAGTGGGTGGGGTCAGGTGGGGAATCTGGCACACTGCTGCAAGTATCTCAGCGTATGCTCAAGTACAGGTTTGTCTCGGCAGAGCCTCTCAGGCACTGAGCATCGGTCAGGGGTCAGGCTGTGAAGTTGGGCGGCCCACCCTCCAGGAGTTAAAGATTAATCTCCAGGACAAGGCTGGCAGCAACTCCGGGGGGAAAATCACTGGGACGGTAAAAAAAACTGTATTTAAAAAAAGAATGTGTGAACACTTTGGTTATCAGTTATAAAAATATCTGAGATGGAGAAAAAGGTATTTGACTGACAGTAAGAAATCATCCAATCGGGGAACAAAGAGTTTGCTCGCTTTCCGATTGGCCGTGGGAAGGCAGGACGGCGCGGCTGGCCCACCAATGGCAGGGCCTGGGGGCGGGGTGCCAAGAGGATGGACGGGCTGGCCCACCAATGGCGGGGCCTGGGGGGGGGGGCACCGTGAGGATGGACGGGCTGGCCCACCAATGGTGGGGCCTGGGGGGGCGGGGCACCGTGAGGATGGACGGGCTGGCCCACCAATGGCGGGGCCTGGGGGGCGGGGCACCGTGAGGATGGACGGGCTGGCCCACCAATGGCAGGGCCTGGGGGCGGGGTGCCAAGAGGATGGACGGGCTGGCCCACCAATGGCGGGGCCTGGGGGGGGGGGGCACCGTGAGGATGGACGGGCTGGCCCACCAATGGTGGGGCCTGGGGGGGCGGGGCACCGTGAGGATGGACGGGCTGGCCCACCAATGGCGGGGCCTGGGGGGCGGGGCACCGTGAGGATGGACGGGCTGGCCCACCAATGGCAGGGCCTGGGGGCGGGGTGCCAAGAGGATGGACGGGCTGGCCCACCAATGGCGGGGCCTGGGGGGGGGGGCACCGTGAGGATGGACGGGCTGGCCCACCAATGGTGGGGCCTGGGGGGCGGGGCACCGTGAGGATGGACGGGCTGGCCCACCAATGGCGGGGCCTGGGGGGCGGGGCACCGTGAGGATGGACGGCAGTTGAGGCCAACTCATTAAATATATTCAAGAAGGAGTTCGATATATTTCTTAAGGCTAAAGGGATATGGGGAGAAAGCAGGGACAGGGTACTGAATTTGGATGATCGGCCATGGTCTCGTTGGGTGGCGGAGCAGGCTCGAGGGGCCGAATGGCCTCCTCCTGCTCCTATCTTCTATGTTAACCCTGCCTTCCTCTATCCACACAGGATGCCTGAGCTGCCGAGCGTTTCCAGCATCTCCTGGTTTTATTCCCGATGTCCCAGTGTCTGTGGGCTTTTGCTTTCTGTGAAGCCGAGCGTTTGGGCTGTGAGATCAAGACTCACTGACACAGGCAGTGCGCGGGGAACTCACTCAGCTGTTCAGCCACGTTGATGTTGTAATAGAATTTGAGGCAGGAGCCCTTGGTCAGAGGGAAGTGTTCACTCAGGAGCCAGGCTGTGTCATCAACACTCAGGGCCTCAGTGTCCACAAACATGTAGTGACCTAGAAAGAAAGAAAGACTTGCATTTTTATAGCGCCTTTCACATCCTCAGAACGTACAAAACACTTCACAACCAATGAACATCTTTTGAAGTGTAGTCACTGTTGTAATGTAGGCAACGGGCAGCCAATTTGTGCACAGCAAGCTCCCACAAACAGCAATGTGATAATGACCAGATCATCTGTTTTTGTTATGCTGATTGAGGGATAAATATTGGCCCCAGGACACCGGGGATAACTCCCCTGTCCATCTTCGAAACAGTGGCCGTGGGATCTTTTACGTCCACCAGAGAGAGCAGACGGGCCTCGGTTTAACGTTTCATCAGAAAGACGGCACCTCCGACAGTGCAGCACTCCCTCAGCACTGCACTAGAGTGTCTGCCTGGATTATGAGTTCAATTCTCTGGAGTGGGACTCGAACCCACAACTCACTGACTCAGAGGCGAGGGTGCTGCCCACTGAGCCACGGTGGACACCTACACACAAAAACAGAGGTCACATAAGAACATAAGAACATAAGAAGTAGGAGCAGGAGTAGGCCATATGGCCCCTCGGGCCTGCTCCGCCATTCAATAGGATCATGGCTGATCCGAACCTAGACTCACGTCCACTTCCCTGCCCGCTCCCCATAACCCTTAATTCCCTTATCAGCTAGGAAACTGTCTATCTCCGTTTTAAATTTATTTAATGTCGCAGCTTCCACAGCTCTCTGAGGTAGCAAATTCCATAGATTTACTACCCTCTGAGTGAAGAAGTTTCTCCTCATCTCAGTTTTGAAATGGCAGCCCCTTATTCTAAGATTATGCCCCCTAGTTCTAGTCTCACCCATCAGTGGAAACATCCTCCCCGCCTCCACCCGATCAAGCCCCTTCACAATCTTATATGTTTCGATAAGATCGCCTCTCATTCTTCTGAATTCCAATGAGTAGAGTCCCAACCTACTCAACCTCTCCTCATTAGTCAACCCCCTCATCTCCGGAATCAACCGAGTGAACCTTCTCTGAACTGCCTCGAGAGCAAGTATATCTTTTCTTAAATATGGAAACCAAAACTGTACGCAGTATTCCAGGTGTGGCCTCACCAGTACCTTGTATAACTGAAGCAAGACTTCCCTGCTTTTATACTCCCATCCCCCTTGCAATAAAAGCCAAGATTCCATTGGCCTTCCTAATCACCCGCTGTACCTGCATACTAACCTTCTGTGTTTCATGCACCAGGACCCCCAGATCCCTTTGTACTGTAGCACTTTGCAGTTTCTTTCCATTTAGATAATAACTTGCTCTTTGATTTTTTCTGCCAAAGTGCATAACCTCACACTTTCCAACATTGGCCCAGAAATTAAAGACTGAGTGTTGACGCGGGGGTAAGGCTTCCCCGCGATCTCTCACTCCGCGTTGGCTTTTTCAGTTCCAGCTCGCACGAACTTGATGTTCTAGACATCAGCTGGGCAGTGCTTGCGTATCCCACCGGCGTAGTGAATTCGTGCGAGCTGTGGGATCACGTGACTCAGTTAGAGCCAATGGCAGCACACCATCTTCCATTCATAAGTTTCACATAAGTGCTGTGAAAGCTATGAATCTTACACACCCCCAAAATAACAGCTAAACCTCAATTAAATTTTTTTAAAAAACCATCACATTAATAAAATAAGTATAGTTAAATAAATTAACCATTTTAAATAAAAAATTAAATTTTTGAAAAAATTTAAAATCTTTTAAAAAGTTATAAAAATAAACTTACCTGTCTTTAAAGTCTCTAAAAAAGATATACCTGTTTAAAAAAATTCAAAATAATACTTAATTCACTACTTACCTTGTTAAAAGTGGGTCTTACTCCTCCTTTTTTCATTTCTAAAATCTTCCGTACTTACCTGCGCGTCCAAAGCACTAAGTGCGCAGCCTGTAGCGCGCACGCGGTGCACCGAGGACCCGCCCCCTTTTCCAAAAACCAAGTGCCGGTTTTCAGCGCATGCGCAGTGCATGCAGAAAACCGGCAATTGGAGACAGAATACGCGAGAGTACGCAGTGCGTACTCTCGCGTCGCGGGACTAATTTTTGGGCCATTATATTCCATCTGCCAAATTTCCACCCACTCACTTAGCCTGTCTATGTCCTTTTGCAGGTTTTTTATGTCCTCCTCACTCACTGCTTTTCCTCCCATCTTTGTATCGTCAGCAAACTTGGATATGTTGCACTTGGTCCCCTCCTCCAAATCGTTAATATAGATTGTAAAGAGTTGGGGTCCCAGCACTGACCCTTGCGGAACACCACTAGTTACTGATTGCCAACCCGAGAATGAACCATTTATCCCAACTCTCTGTTTTCTGTTAGATAGCCAATCTTCCACCCATGCCAGTATATTACCCCCAATCCTGTGATTTTTTATCTTGTGCAGTAATCTTTTGTGTGGCACCTTATCAAATGCCTTTTGGAAGTCCAAATACACCACATCCACTGGTTCCCCTTTATCCACCCTGTTTGTTACGTCCTCAAAGAATTCGAGCAAATTTGTCAAGCATGATTTCCCCTTCATAAAACCATGCTGACTCTGTCCGATTAAATTATGCTTATCCAAATGTCCTGTTACTGCTTCCTTAATAATGGACTCCAACATTTTACCAACCACAGATGTTAGGCTAACTGGTCTATAGTTTCCAGCCTTTTGTCTACCTCCCTTTTTAAATAAGGGCATTACATTAGCAGTTTTCCAATCTGCTGGGACCTTTCCCGAATCCAGGGAGTTTTGGAAAATTACCACCAATGCATCCGCAATCCCTACCGCTGCTTCTCTCAAGACCCTAGGATGTAAGCCATCAGGTCCAGGGGATTTATCTGGCTTAAGACCCATTATCTTACCGAGTACCATCTCCTTAGTGATTTTAATCGTGTTTAGCTCCTCCCCCCCCTTTTGCCCCCCGTTTGTCCAGTGTTGGGATATTTTTAGTATCCTCTACTGTAAAGACTGATACAAAGTATTTGTTCAGTGTATTTGCCATCTCCATGTTCCCCACTACTAATTTCCCG
This sequence comes from Squalus acanthias, assembly GCA_030390025.1. NCBI lineage: Eukaryota > Metazoa > Chordata > Chondrichthyes > Squaliformes > Squalidae > Squalus > Squalus acanthias. The sequence goes on from JASTWF010000232.1 coordinate 623,602, forward strand.
GTCTCGTCCTCTAAGGGACCAACATTCACTTTAGCCACCCTTTTTCTTTTTATATAACTGGAGAAACTCTTGCTATCTGTTTTTATATTTTTTGCTAGTTTACTTTCATAATCTATCTTCCCCTTCTTAATTAATCTTTTAGTTATTCTTTGCTGGCTTTTAAATGCTTCCCAATCTTCTATCCTCCCACTAGATTTGGCTACTTTATATGCCCTTGTTTTCAGTCGGATACTATCCTTTATTACTTTACTTAGCCACGGATGGCTGTCTTCTTTTACGCCCCTTTTTCCTCAGTGGAATATATTTTACTTGAAAGTTGTGAAATACCTACTTGAATGTACACCACTGCTCCTGTACCGTCTTACACCTTAATCTATTTTCCCAGTCCACTTTAGTCAACTCTGCTCTCATACCTTCATAGTCTCCTTTATTTAAGCTTAGTACGCTGGTTTGAGATCCAACTCTCTCACCCTCCAACTGAATTTGGAATTCAACCATGTTATGGTCACTCATTCCAAGGGGATCCTTTACTAGGACATTTTTTATTAATCCTGTCTCATTACACAGGACCAGATCTAAGATTGCCTGCCCCCTGGTTGGTTCAGTAACATACTGCTCAAGGAACCCGTCCCTAATGCACTCTATGAACTCTTCCTCAAGGCTGCCCTGCCCAATTTGATTTGTCCAGTCAATATGAAAGTTAAAATCTCCCATGATTATAGCTGTTCCCTTATTACAAGCCCCAACTATTTCCTGATTTATACTCCGACCAATAGAGTTACAACTGTTAGGAGGCCTATAGACTACGGCCACTAGTGACTTTTTCCCCTTATTATTCCTTATCTCCACCCAAACTGTTTCACTATCCTGATCCTTTGACCCAATATCATTTCTCACTATTGCAGTGATTCCATCCTTTATTAACATAGCCACCCCACCTCCCTTTCCTTCCTGTCTGTCCTTCCTAATAGTCAAATACCCCTGGATGTTTAGTTCCCAGTCATGGTCACATCACAGCCCCGTACAGACACCACTGACTGCTCTGACGGCAGTGCTGCCGCAGTCTTTAGCTTTACGGAGATTTATTAATTAACCAGTAAAATGAATCAGTCTCTGGATCAACCATCACGATTTGACCAACAATCAACATCACCCCAGGGTGAGTTACAGGGAGATGAGGAATGAAGCAGCTCACTCCCACATCTGTAGGTTTGGTCTCCAACACCACTCCGTCATTTCCATCTCTCTACTTTTTGCATTTGTCTCTTCTGTTTCTCCCCTCCCTCTTCTATTATCCTCCATCATAAGATCAGAAGTGGGGATGTTCGCTGATGACTGCACAGTGTTCAGTGCCATTCGCAACTCCTCAGATAATAAAGCAGTCCATGCCCGCATGCAACAAGACTTGGATGACATTCAGGCTTGGGCTGATAAGTGGGAGGTAACATTCGTGGCCAACAAGTGCCAGGCAATGACTATCTCCAACAAGCGAGAGTCTAACCACCGCCCCTTGACATTCGACGGCATTACCATCGCTGAATTCCCCCACCATTGACCAGAAATGGGGGTCACCATTGATCAGAAATTTAACTGGACCAGTCACATAAATACTGTGGCAACAAGAGCAGGTCAGAGGCTGGGTATTCTGCGGCGAGCGTCTCACCTCATGACTCCCCAAAGCCTTTCCACCATCTACAAGGCACAAGTAAGGAGTGTGATGGAATACTCTCCACTTGCCTGGATGAGTGCAGCTCCAACAACACTCAAGAAGTTCGACACCATCAGGACAAAGCAGCCCGCTTGATTGGCACCCCATCCACCACCTTAAACATTCACTCCCTCCACCACCGGCGTACCGTGGCTGCAGTGTGGGCCATCTACAAGATGCACTGCAGCAACTCGCCAAGGCTTCTTCGGCAGCACCTCCCAAACCCGCGACCTCTTCCACCGAGAAGGACAAGGGCAGCAGGCGCATGGGAACACCACCACCTCCAAGTTCCCCTCCAAGTCACACATCATCCTGACTTAGAAATATATCGCCGTTCCTTCATCGTCGCTGGGTCAAAATCCTGGAACTCCCTCCCTAACAGCACTGTGGGAGTACCTTCACCACACGGACTGCAGCGGTTAAAGAAGGTGGCTCACCACCACCTTCTCAAGGGCAACTAGGGATGGGCAATAAATGCTGGCATTGCTAGCGACGCCCACATCCCAGGAATGAATAATTTAAAAAAGATCCTGTGCTCCTTCTCCTCTATTTCATCCCTCTCTCTCCTCCGTCTCTCCTCCATCCCTCTCTCTCCTCCGTCTCTCCTCCATCCCTCTCTCTCCTCCGTCTCTCCTCCATCCCTCTCTCTCCTGCATCTCTTCCACTTCTCTCTCCTCCGTCTCTCCTCCATTTCTCTCTCTCCTCTATTTGCCCCTCTCTCTCTTCCATTTCCTCTCTCTCCTCTATTTCCTCCCTCTCTATCTCTCTCACCCACTGTCTATTGCCCAGCTCCCCCACCCACCCCCAGCTGCTGAAGACTGTTGCTGGGTCCAGTTCCACAATCACTGTCCGCCATGCCCTACCTCCCCCGTGGCCATTCTTCACCCACAGTGAGTGCGGGACATCACAGTGAGGGCCAATCCTGTCTGCACACCCTGTCCTCACACTCACACTCATCCAAACACAAACACTCACTCACACACACCCACCTAAATACTCACTCACTCACACACAGTCACGCACACTCACTTAAAACATACACTCACTCAAACACACTTACGTACCCAAACACACACTCACAGACATACAGTTAAGCAGTTAAGAGTCAACCACATTGGTGTGGGACTGGAGTAATATATAGGTTGGACTGGGTAAGGACGGCAGGTTTAGTTCCCTAAAGGACATCAGTGAATCAGTTGGGTTTTTAACAGCAATCCAGCAGCTCCATGGTGACTTTTACTGAATTGAGAGGTCGCACAACACCAGGTTATAGTCCAACAGTTTTATTTGAAATCACAAGCTTTCGGAGCTATCGATCGCCCCTTCCTCAGGTGAAGTCTGAGGAAGGGGCGATCGATAGCTCCGAAAGCTTGTGATTTCAAATAAAACTGTTGGACTATAACCTGGTGTTGTGCGACCTCTCAATTTTGTCCACCCCAGTCCAACACCGGCATCTCCGCATCATGACTTTTACTGAGACCAGCTTTTTATTTCAAATTCTCAGACTGCCATGGTGGGATCTGATCTCAGGATCTGCTGGATTCCTAGTCCAGTAACATAACCACTAGACTGCCGTACCCCACGAATGAGCCCCAGGGACCCCCAGTGACCCCGGCACAGGCCGAGATTGACCCCCAGTGACCCCGGCACAGACCGAGATTGACCCCCAGTGACCCCGGCACAGACTGAGATTGACCCCCAGTGACCCCGGCACAGACTGAGATTGACCCCCAGTGACCCCGGCACAGACTGAGATTGACCCCCAGTGACCCCGGCACAGACTGAGATTGACCACCAGTGACCCCGGCACAGACTGAGATTGACCCCCAGTGACCCCGGCACAGACTGAGATTGACCCCCAGTGACCCCGGCACAGACTGAGATTGACCCCCAGTGACCCCCAGTGACCCCGGCACAGACCGAGATTGACCCCCAGTGACCCCGGCACAGACCGAGATTGACCCCCAGTGACCCCGGCACAGACTGAGATTGACCCCCAGTGACCCCGGCACAGACTGAGATTGACCCCAGAGACCCCGGCACAGACTGAGATTGACCCCCAGTGACCCCAGTGACCCCGGCACAGACGAGATTGACCCCCAGTGACCCCGGCACAGACTGAGATTGACCCCAGTGACCCCGGCACAGACTGAGATTGACCCCCAGTGACCCCGGCACAGACTGAGATTGACCCCCAGTGACCCCGGCACAGACTGAGATTGACCCCCAGTGACCCCAGAGACCCACAGACTGAGATTGACCCCCAGTGACCCCGGCACAGACTGAGATTGACCCCAGTGACCCCGGCACAGACCGAGATTGACCCCCAGTGACCCCGGCACAGACTGAGATTGACCCCCAGTGACCCCGGCACAGACTGAGATTGACCCCCAGTGACCCCCAGAGACCCCGGCACAGACTGAGATTGACCCCCAGTGACCCCGGCACAGACTGAGATTGACCCCCAGTGACCCCCAGTGACCCCGGCACAGACCGAGATTGACCCCCAGTGACCCCGGCACAGACCGAGATTGACCCCCAGTGACCCCGGCACAGACTGAGATTGACCCCCAGTGACCCCGGCACAGACTGAGATTGACCCCCAGTGACCCCCAGTGACCCCGGCACAGACCGAGATTGACCCCAAGTGACCCCGGCACAGACCGAGATTGACCCCCAGAGACCCGGCACAGACTGAGATTGACCCCCAGTGACCCCGGCACAGACCGAGATTGACCCCCAGTGACCCCGGCACAGACTGAGATTGACCCCCAGTGACCCCGGCACAGACTGAGATTGACCCCCAGTGACCCCGGCACAGACTGAGATTGACCCCCAGTGACCCCGGCACAGACTGAGATTGACCCCCAGTGACCCCGGCACAGACTGAGATTGACCCCCAGTGACCCCGGCACAGACTGAGATTGACCCCCAGTGACCCCGGCACAGACTGAGATTGACCCCCAGTGACCCCGGCACAGACTGAGATTGACCCCCAGTGACCCCGGCACAGACTGAGATTGACCCCCAGTGACCCCGGCACAGACTGAGATTGACCCCAGTGACCCCGGCACAGACTGAGATTGACCCCCAGTGACCCCCAGAGACCCCGGCACAGACTGAGATTGACCCCCAGTGACCCCGGCACAGACTGAGATTGACCCCAGTGACCCCGGCACAGACTGAGATTGACCCCAGTGACCCCGGCACAGACTGAGATTGACCCCCAGTGACCCCGGCACAGACTGAGATTGACCCCCAGTGACCCCGGCACAGACTGAGATTGACGCCCAGTGACCCCGGCACAGACTGAGATTGACGCCCAGTGACCCCGGCACAGACTGAGATTGACCCCAGTGACCCCGGCACAGACTGAGATTGACGCCCAGTGACCCCGGCACAGACTGAGATTGACCCCAGAGACCCCGGCACAGACTGAGATTGACCCCAGTGACGCCCAGTGACCCCGCCACAGACTGAGATTGACCCCAGTGACCCCCAGAGACCCCGGCACAGACGGGTGCAGAAAGAGCACAGTCATGGTTTCCATTCACAGAGTCGTGCCCTTCTGGGAAACAGCTTTTGGTTGTGATCCGAGTCCAGGAGTATTAGAGCGAGAACTGCAGCTCCAGGAACGCCGGCTCGTACACCGAGAGGCAGCACCCCGCACCCCGCACACCGCACCCCGCACCCCGCACCCCGGCAGTAACGCCCACGCCGCCATCCCACCCACCTTGCGTGTTCCCCAGCGTGTGGTCCACGTGTGGTCCTTTGAAGTAGCTGGGGGCCTGCCCACTGTTCCAGTCCCAGTCCGTGGTGTCGTGTTTGGGGTTCAGCACGTTCTTCCAGCCACACAGGTCCTGCTCAAAGTCACAGGCTCCTAGGAACAACAACAACAACAACAACAACAACGTTGATTTATATGCTGCCTTTAACGCAGTAAAACGTCCCAAGGTGCTTCACAGGAGTGTTATAAAACAAAATTTGACACCGAGCCACATCAGGAGAAATTAGGGTCAACGAGGTTGGTTTTAAGGGGCATCTTAGAAGAGGAAAGAGAGATAGAGATGCGGAGAGTTTTAGGGAAGGAATTCCAGAGCTTAGGACCTCGGCAACAGAAGGCACGGCCACCAATGGTTGAGCGATTAAAATTAGGGATCCTCAAGAGGCCAGAATTAGAGGAGCGCAGATACTTCGGGGGTTGTGGGGTTGAAGGAGATTACAGAGATAGGGAGGGGCGAGGGCCATGGAGGGATTTGAAAACAAGGATGAGAATTTTAAAATCGTGGCGTTGCTTAACCTGGAACCAATGTAGGTCAGCGAGCACAGGGGTGATGGGTGAACGGGACTTGGTGCGAGTTAGGACACGGGCAGCCGGGTTTTGGATGACCTTAAGTTTACGTAGGGTAGAATGTGGGAGGCCAGCCAGGAGTGCGCTGGAATAGTCAAGTCTAGAGGTAACAAAGGCATGGATGAGGGTTTCAGCAGCAGATGAGCTGAGGCAAGGGCGGAGACAGGCGATGTTACGGAGGTGGAAATAGGCAGTTTTAATGATGGCGCGGATATGGGGTCAGAAGCTCATTTCAGGGTCAAATATGACACCAAGGTTGCGAACAGTGTGGTTCAGCCTCAGACAGATGTTAGGGAGAGGGATGGAGTCAGTGGTTAGGGAACGGAGTTTGTGACAGGGACCGAAAACAATGGCTTCGGTCTTCCCAATATTAAGTTGGAGGAAATTCCTGCTCATCCAGAAGGAGAAAGGAGACAATTCACCCAGCCTCTCCTTCAGTGTGTGGAATTCCCAGCCTCCTGTCCGGCCCAGCCGGCCTTGCATGGTGAACTCCTACCTGTGCCCAATGCTGGCCGTAGGCCGTAGGCCGCGTCCCCAATTGGCGGGACGGGATGTTTGGAATGTCGGGGAGGTGGTGTCACCTGTACAAGGTTAATTCAGCGGTGCCCGCCCTGATAGCCCTGGTTTAAGGTGGAGTGACCCACAGTCACCCCACCTGGGCAACCCCACCAGAGTTAAAAGAGACGGAAAGTGGAGTTGAGGTAGAAGATCAGCCATGATCTTATTGAATGGCGGAGCAGGCTCGAGGGGCCGTATTCCTATGTTGTTATGTTCTTAAAGGACTTCAGTGCCCGGTGGAGCCATCCTGCCCGCTGATCCCCTCTGGCCTCGACGACCTAGGTCTAGTTATGGTCTCCTGGGGCCTCAGCACGATCGGCGCCAGTTCTCAGCGGGCGTGGGCCCTTTAAGAGCTGTGAAGGGTGGAATGCCTGGGGTCCTCACCAGACACGCCCCCGCCCCCCACCCGCCGATGAAGGGATGGCTGACGAAAAACCCGGCTACTGCGCCAGATCAGTCCGAATTTTCGGACCTCTCTTTCTTCAGCAGGGGGTGTGTTACTCGCAGTGTGACTGTACAGAGTTACCCAGTGTCCTCAATGCCAGGTTTAACACTGGTTCGTACAGAACTGGAGCTGCTGCAGCTCTTGGCACTGTCGAGGGCTCCCTCCTGGCAGTGAGTGAGGGGGGGCAGTGAGTGAGCGGGGGCAGTGAGTGAGCGGGGGGCAGTGAGTGAGCGGGGGGCAGTGAGTGAGGGGGGGGCAGTGAGTGAGGGGGGGCAGTGAGTGAGGGGGGCAGTGAGTGAGGGGGGGCAGTGAGTGAGGGGGGGCAGTGAGTGAGGGGGGGCAGTGAGTGAGGGGGGGCAGTGAGTGAGGGGGGGGCAGTGAGTGAGGGGGTGCAGTGAGTGAGGGGGGCAGTGAGTGAGGGGGGGCAGTAAGTGGGGGGGGTCTGGCAGTGAGTGAGGGGGGGTCGGGCAATGAGTGAGGGGGGGGCATTGAGTGAGGGGGGGCAGTGAGTGAGGGGGGGGCAGTGAGTGGGGGGGGCAGTGAGTGGGGGGGGCAGTGAGTGGGGGGCAGTGAGTGGGGGGGCAGTGAGCGAGGGGGGGGCAGTGAGTGGGGGGGGGGCAGTGAGTGAAGGGGGCAGTGAGTGAGGGGGGGCAGTGAGTGGGGGGGGCAGTGAGTGGGGGGGCAGTGAGTGGGGGGGGCAGTGAGTGGGGGGGGCAGTGAGTGGGGGGGCAGTGAGTGGGGGGGCAGTGAGTGGGGGGGGCAGTGAGTGAGGGGGGGCAGTGAGTGAGGGGGGCAGTGAGTGAGGGGGGGCAGTGAGTGAGGGGGGGTCCGGCAGTGAGTGAGGGGGGGTCCGGCAGTGAGTGAGGGGGGGGCAGTGAGTGAGGGGGGGGCAGTGAGTGGGGGGGGGGGCAGTGAGTGAGGGGGAAAGTGAGTGGGGGGGGCAGTGAGTGAGGGGGGGCAGTGAGTGAGGGGGGGCAGTGAGTGAGGGGGGCAGTGAGTGAGGGGGGGGCAGTGAGTGGGGGGGGCAGTGAGTGAGGGGGGGGCAGTGAGTGAGGGGGGGTCCGGCAGTGAGTGAGGGGGGGTCCGGCAGTGAGTGAGGGGGGGGCAGTGAGTGAGGGGGGTGGTGCTGGGTGAGGACGGGATGGGGGCTCACGGCCTAGATCAGGTGGTTGAGCCTCACTTACCAATTTTAGGACATTCCGTGTGCCCGAACATGACGTCATCGATCGCGATGTGTGACTCGGCGGCTCCTCCCCCAACCGCTTCAAAGATCAACTGTTGAAAAAGAGCCGTCAGTGACCCCGGTAACCTTGAACCCGCACTGGTAACACCAAATCCTCCCCGGTGACCCTCAACCCGCACTGGTAACACCGAATCCTCCCCCGGTATCACCAAACCCACTCTGGTAACACCGAATCCTTCCCCGGTAACACCAAACCCACTCTGGTTACACCGAATCCTCCCCCGGTTACACCAAACCCACTCTGGTAACACCGAATCCTTCCCCGGTAACACCAAACCCACTCTGGTTACACCGAATCCTCCCCCGGTTACACCAAACCCACTCTGGTAACACCGAATCCTCCCCCGGTTACACCAAACCCACTCTGGTAACACCGAATCCTCCCCCGGTATCACCAAACCCACTCTGGTAACACCGAATCCTCCCCCAGTAACACCAAACCCACTCTGGTAACACTGAATCCTCCACCGGTAACACCAAACCCACTCTGGTAACACCGAATCCTCCCCCGGTTGCACCAAACCCACTCTGGTAACACCGAATCCTCCCCCGGTTACACCAAACCCACTCTGGTAACACCAATCCCACCCCGGCAATGCCGATCCCACCCCAGCAACACCAATCCCACCCCAGCAATGCCGATCCCACCCCAGCAACACCAATCCCACCCCGGCAATGCCGATCCCACCCTGGCAACATTGAACCCACCCCCTGTAACACCGATCCCACCCCGGCAACACCGAACCCACCCCCCGTAACACCAAATGGAAGAGGGCTATGAACCTCCTGGTGTAGGAGAATGGAGGGAGCGGGGGAAGGTGACTAGGCTGGCCGAGGTCTCGCACCATCCAGCTCCCTCGCTCCAACACAAACGTCGCACACAGTGGAGGCTCCGTTAGAAGGAGTGCCGGGAGCCAGCATTTGTTCCCGTTCTCTCATTGTAGGCTTGACAGAGCAGCTTGTCAGCACCACGGCGGTCCTGAGTAAGATGGCTCCTCACAACACCCTGCGCCAGTGTCACCACCGCTCCCCGGGACCAGCAAACCTACACAGCTCCCAGAGGATGCAGTCAGTCACCACGAGGGGGTGGCACCAGGTGAGTCTCAGTGCACAGGTGAGGACCATAGAGTCATAGAGTCATACAGCACAGAAAGAGGCCCTTCAGCCCATCGTGTCCTGCACCGGCCATCAAGCCCTATCTATTTTAAACCCATTTTCCAGCACTTGGTCCGTAGCCTTGTATGCTATGGCGTTTCAAGTGCTCATCTAAATGCTTCTTGAATGTTGTGAGGGTTCCTGCCTCTACCACCCTTTCAGGCAGTGAGTTCCAGATTCCAACCACCCTCTGGGTGAAAAAGTTTTTCCTCAAATCCCCTCTAAACCTCCTGCCCCTTACCTTGAAACTAGGGCCCCTGGTTATTGACCCCTCTACTAAGGGGAAAAGTTCCTTTCTATCGACCCTATCTATGCCCCTCATAACTTTGTACACCTCAATCAGATCCCCTCTCAGCCTTCTCTGCTCTAAGGAAAACAACCCCAGCCTGTTCAGTCTCTCTTCATAGCTAAAGCGCTCCAGCCCAGGTAACATCCTGGTGAATCTCCTCTGCACCCTCTCCAATGCAATCACATCCTTCCTATAGTGTAGCGACCAGAACTGCACACAGTATTCCAGCTGTGGCCTAACTAGCGTTTTGTATAGCTCCATCATAACCTCCCTGCTCTTGTATTCTATGCCTCAGCTAATGAAGGCAAGTATCCCATATGCCTTTTTAACCACCTTATCTACCTGTCCTGCTGCCTTCAGGGATCTATGTACATGCACACCAAGGTCCCTCTGATCCTCTGTCCTTCCTAGGGTCCTACCATTCATTGTGTATTCCCTTGCCTTGTTAGTCCTCCCAAAATGCATCACCTCACACTTTTCAGGGTTAAATTCCATTTGCCACTGTTCTGCCCATCTAACCAACCCGTCTATATCGTCCTGTAGCTTGAGGCTTCCCTCCTCGCTATTTACCACTCCACCAATTTTCGTGTCATCTGCGAACTTACTGATCATACCTCCTACATTCGTATCTAAATCATTAATGTACACTACAAACAGCAAAGGACCCAGCACCGATCCCTGCGGTACACCACTGGACACAGGCTTCCAGTCACAAAAACAACCTTCGACCATCACCCTCTGCCTCCTGCCACTAAGCCAATTTTGGGTCCAATGTGTCAAATTGCCCTGGATCCCATGGGCTCTTATTTCTTGACCAGTCTCCCATGTGGGACTTTGTCAAAAGCCTTACTGAAGTCCATGTAGACTACATCAACTGCACTACGCTCATCCGCACACCTAGTCACCCCCTCGAAAAATTCAATCAAATTGGTTAGACATGATCTCCCCCTGACAAAGCCATGCTGACTATCCTTGATTAATCCTTGCCTCTCCAAGTGGAGACTAATTCTGTCCCTCAAAATGTTTTCCAATAATTTCCCTACCACTGATGTTGGGCTCACTGGCCTGTAATTCCCTGGTTTATCCCTACTCCCCTTCTTGAATAATGGTATTATGTTAGCTGTTCTCCAGTCCTCTGGCACCTCCCCTGTGGCCAGAGAGGTTCTGAAAATTTGTGTCAGAGCCCCTGCAATCTCCTCCCTTGCCTCACACAGCAGCCTGGGATACATCTCGTCAGGGCCTGGGGATTTATCCACTTTTAAGCCCGCTAAAACCGCTAGTAGCTCCTCCCTCTCAGTACTAATTTGTTCAAGTATATCACAATCCCCCTGCCTGATTTCTATGCCTACATCATCCTTCTCCATGGTGAACACAGATGCAAAATATTCATTTAAAACCCCACCTACATCTTCTGGCTCTACACACAGATTGCCACTTTGGTCCCTAATGGGCCCTATTCTTTCCCTGGTTATCCTCTTGCCCTTTATTTACTTATAAAACACCTTGGGATTTTCCTTTATTTTGCCCGCCAGTGTTTTTTCATGCCCCCTCTTCGCTCTCCTAATTTCTTTTTTAAGTACCCCCCTGCACTTTCTATACTCCTCTCGGGCTTCCACTGTTTTTAGTCCTTTGTATCTGCCAAAAGCCTCCCTCTTTTTCCTAATCCATTCTTGTATATCCCTTGACATCCAGGGTTCCCTGGGTTTGTTGGTCCCACCCTTGACCTTTACGGGAACATGTTGGCGTTGTACTCTCTCTATTTCCTTTCTGAAAGACTCCCACTGCTCTGATGTGGATTTTCCTACAAGTAGCTGATCCCAGTCCACTTTGGCCAGATCCTGCCTTATCATATTAAAATCGGCCTCCCCCCATTTAGAACCTTTATTTCCGGTCCATCTTTGTCCTTTTCCAGGACTACCTTAAATCTCACCGAATTATGGTCACTGTCACCAAAATGCTCTCCTACTGACACTTCTACCACTTGCCCGGCTACATTCCCTAGAATTAGGTCCAGTACTGCCCCCTCTCTTGTAGGACTTTCTACATGCTGGCTCAAAAAGCTCTCCTGGATGCACTTTAAGAATTCCGCATCCTCTAAGCCTTTCACACTCTGACTATCCCAGTTAATATTGGGGAAGTTGAAATCCCCTACTATTATTACCCTATTATTTCTACACTTCTCTGAGATTTGCCTACATATCTGTTCCTCTATCTCCCCCTGACTGTTTGGGAGCTGATAGTACACTCCCAGCAAAGTGCTTGCCCCCTTTTTGTTTTTAAGTTCTACCCATATGGCCTCATTAGAGGAACCTGCGAAGATATCATCCCTCCTTACAGCAGTAATTAACTCCTTGATTAATATTGTGACACCCCCTCCTCTTTTACACCCCCCTCTGTCTCGCCTGAAGATTCTACACCCCAGAATATTGAGCTGCCAGTCCTGCCCCTCCCTCAACCATGTCTCTGTGATAGCAACCATATCATACTCCCAGGTGTTCATCAACACCTTCAATTCATCTGCCTTACTCGTGAGACTCCTTGCATTAAAATAAATGCCATCCAGCCTTGCCATACTCCCTTGTCCCGTTACATATTTGCTCTGCCTTCCAGGCTGACTTGTTTTTTCCTCTATATTTGGCTGTGCATCACCCCATACTATAGCTCCAAGAGCAGTAAGTGGTGATAGCAGAGAGGCAGCAAGGACCTGTTGTCCACATGGAGATTATCAACAGCCCCCTGTGCTTTGAGAAATAGAGCAGGGCAGTGAGTTCAGGAATCAGGGGCAGAGGGGAAAGTGTTGGCTTGTTAACCAAAGCCTCCTGTTGGATACGTGTGTGGCCCGTGCTAGATTGGAGGAAAGTTAGAGGCAGTCAAGTTGATGGCACTGGTGACCATGACTGTCACAGGCAGTGCTGTCTCTACGGTGCAGGGTTCGCTGCGAGGTTTTCCCTGCAGAAGATGGCACTGATCTGATCTGGCGAGCCGGAAGTTAATGAATACTGTGAAAGACAGTCCCTGCCTGATCTCCGAGCCCTCACTGAGGCAATGGGAAGGTGAACAGACAGCTATGAACAGGCTGTATCCAACTGCAATCTCAATCTTTACCGCTTCTTTACACCTGTCACAGGCCTCTGTTTCGGGCTGTTTCTGAGGAGTCGGTTTTAAAAACTTTTTGTAAGTTTTTTGGAAGGTTGTCAAGTGAAATGAACTGGTCTTCAATAATAGGCGACAGCAGGAAATGTCCTAACACACTGGAATATAGGGGAGATGGAATTAGTGATTACACTGGAATATAGGGGAGATGGTATGAGTGATTACACTGGACTACAGGGGAGATGGGACCAGTGATTACACTGGACAATAGGTGAGATGGTATTAGTGATTACACTGGACTATAGGGGAGATGGTATTAGTGATTACACTGGACTATAGGGGAGATGTTATTAGTGATTACACTGGACTATAGGGGAGATGGTATTTATTAGTGATTACACTGGACTATAGGGGAGATGGTACCAGTGATTACACTGGACCAGAGGGGAGATGGTATTAGTGATTACACTGGACTATAGGGGAGATGGTACCAGTGATTACACTGGACTATAGGGGAGATGGTATTAGTGATTACACTGGACTATAGGGGAGATGGTATTAGTGATTACACTGGACTATAGGGGAGATGGTATTAGTGATTACACTGGACTATAGGGGAGATGATATTAGTGATTAAACTGGACTATAGGGGAGATGGTATTAGTGATTACACTGGACTATATGGGAGATGGTACCAGTGATTACACTGGACTATAGGGGAGATGGTACCAGTGATTACACTGGACTATAGGGGAGATGGTACCAGTGATTACACTGGACTACAGGTGAGATGGTATTAGTGATTACACTGGACTATAGGGGAGATGGTATTAGTGATTACACTGGACTACAGGGGAGATGGTATTAGTGATTACACTGGACTATAGGGGAGATGGTATTAGTGATTACACTGGACTATAGGGGAGATGGTACCAGTGATTACACTGGACTATAGGGGAGATGGTATTAGTGATTACACTGGACTATAGGGGAGATGGTACCAGTGATTACACTGGACTATAGGGGAGATGGTACCAGTGATTACACTGGACTATAGGGGAGATGGTATTAGTGATTACACTGGACTATAGGGGAGATGGTATTAGTGATTATACTGGACTATAGGGGAGATGGTATTAGTGATTAAACTGGACTATAGGGGAGATGGTACCAGTGATTACACTGGACTATAGGGGAGATGGTATTAGTGATTACACTGGACTATAGGGGAGATGGTATTAGTGATTAAACTGGACTATAGGGGAGATGGTACCAGTGATTACACTGGGCTATAGGGGAGATGGTACCAGTGATTACACTGGACTATAGGGGAGATGGTATTAGTGATTACACTGGACTACAGGGGAGATGGTACCAGTGATTACACTGGACTATATGGGGGATGGTATTAGTGATTACACTGGACTATAGGGGAGATGGTATTAGTGATCACACTGGACTATAGGGGAGATGGTACCAGTGATTACACTGGACTATAGGGGAGATGGTATTAGTGATTACACTGGACTATAGGGGAGATGGTACCAGTGATTACACTGGACTATAGGGGAGATGGTATTAGTGATTACACTGGACTATAGGGGAGATGGTACCAGTGATTACACTGGACTATAGGGGAGATGGTATTAGTGATTACACTGGACTATAGGGGAGATGGTACCAGTGATTACACTGGACTATAGGGGAGATGGTATTAGTGATTACACTGGACTATAGGGGAGATGGTACCAGTGATTACACTGGACTATAGGGGAGATGGTACCAGTGATTACACTGGACTATAGGGGAGATGGTACCAATGATTACACTGGACTATAGGGGAGATGGTACCAGTGATTACACTGGACTATAGGGGAGATGGTATTAGTGATTACACTGGACTATAGGGGAGATGGTACCAGTGATTGCACTGGACTATAGGGGAGATGGTACCAATGATTACACTGGACTATAGGGGAGATGGTACCAGTGATTACACTGGACTATAGGGGAGATGGTACCAGTGATTACACTGGACTATAGGGGAGATGGTATAGTGATTACACTGGACTATAGGGGAGATGGTATTAGTGATTACACTGGACTATAGGGGAGATGGTACCAGTGATTACACTGGACTATAGGGGAGATGGTATTAGTGATTACACTGGACTATAGGGGAGATAGTACCAATGATTACACTGGACTATAGGGGAGATGGTACCAGTGATTACACTGGACTATAGGGGAGATGGTACCAGTGATTACACTGGACTATAGGGGAGATGGTACCAGTGATTACACTGGACTATAGGGGAGATGGTATTCGTTATTACACTGGACTATAGGGGAGATGGTACCAGTGATTACACTGGACTATAGGGGAGATGGTATTAGTGATTACACTGGACTATAGGGGAGATGGTATTAGTGATTACACTGGACTATAGGGGAGAAGGTACCAGTGATTACACTGGACTATAGGGGAGATGGTATTAGTGATTACACTGGACTATAGGGGAGATGGTACCAGTGATTACACTGGACTATAGGGGAGATGGTACCAGTGATTACACTGGACTATAGGGGAGATGGTATTAGTGATTACACTGGATTATAGGGGAGATGGTACCAGTGATTACACTGGACTATAGGGGAGATGGTACCAGTGATTACACTGGACTATAGGGGAGATGGTATTAGTGATTACACTGGACTATAGGGGAGATGGTACCAGTGATTACACTGGACTATAGGGGAGATGGTATTAGTGATTACACTGGACTATAGGGGAGATGGTACCAGTGATTACACTGGACTATATGGGAGATGGTACCAGTGATTACACTGGACTATAGGGGAGAAGGTACCAGTGATTACACTGGACTATAGCGGGGATGGTATGAGTGATTACACTGGATTATAGGGGAGATGGTACCAGTGATTACACTGGACTATAGGGGAGATGGTATTAGTGATTACACTGGACTATCGGGGAGATGGTACCAGTGATTACACTGGACTTTAGGGGAGATGGTACCAGTGATTACACTGGACTATAGGAGAGATGGTATTAGTGATTACACTGGACTATAGGGGAGATGGTATTAGTGATTACACTGGACTACCGGGGAGATGGTACCAGTGATTACACTGGACTTTAGGGGAGATGGTATTAGTGATTACACTGGACTACCGGGGAGATGGTACCAGTGATTACACTGGACATTAGGGGAGATGGTATTAGTGATTACACTGGACTATAGGGGAGAAGGTATTAGTGATTACACTGGACTATAGGAGAGATGGTACCAGTGATTACACTGGACTATAGGGGAGATGGTACCAATGATTACACTGGACTATAGGGGAGATGGTACCAGTGATTACACTGGACTATAGGGGAGATGGTACCAGTGATTACACTGGACTATAGGGGAGATGGTATTAGTGATTACACTGGACTATAGGGGAGATGGTATTTGTGATTACACTGGACTATAGGGGAGATGGTACCAGTGATGACACTGGACTATAGGGGAGATGGTATTAGTGATTACACTGGACTATAGGGGAGATAGTACCAATGATTACACTGGACTATAGGGGAGATGGTACCAGTGATTACACTGGACTATAGGGGAGATGGTACCAGTGATTACACTGGACTATAGGGGAGATGGTACCAGTGATTACACTGGACTATAGGGGAGATGGTACCAGTGATTACACTGGACTATAGGGGAGATGGTATTAGTGATTACACTGGACTATAGGGGAGATGGTATTAGTGATTACACTGGACTATAGGGGAGAAGGTACCAGTGATTACACTGGACTATAGGGGAGATGGTATTAGTGATTACACTGGACTATAGGGGAGATGGTACCAGTGATTACACTGGACTATAGGGGAGATGGTACCAGTGATTACACTGGACTATAGGGGAGATGGTATTAGTGATTACACTGGACTATAGGGGAGATGGTACCAGTGATTACACTGGACTATAGGGGAGATGGTACCAGTGATTACACTGGACTATAGGGGAGATGGTATTAGTGATTACACTGGACTATAGGGGAGATGGTACCAGTGATTACACTGGACTATAGGGGAGATGGTATTAGTGATTACGCTGGACTATAGGGGAGATGGTACCAGTGATTACACTGGACTATATGGGAGATGGTACCAGTGATTACACTGGACTATAGGGGAGAAGGTACCAGTGATTACACTGGACTATAGGGGAGATGGTATTAGTGATTACACTGGACTATAGGGGAGATGGTACCAGTGATTACACTGGACTATATGGGAGATGGTACCAGTGATTACACTGGACTATAGGGGAGAAGGTACCAGTGATTACACTGGACTATAGGGGAGATGGTACCAGTGATTACACTGGACTATAGGGGAGATGGTATTAGTGATTACACTGGACTATAGGGGAGAAGGTACCAGTGATTACACTGGACTATAGCGGGGATGGTATGAGTGATTACACTGGACTATAGGGGAGATGGTATTAGTGATTACACTGGATTATAGGGGAGATGGTACCAGTGATTACACTGGACTATAGGGGAGATGGTATTAGTGATTACACTGGACTATCGGGGAGATGGTACCAGTGATTACACTGGACTTTAGGGGAGATGGTACCAGTGATTACACTGGACTATAGGAGAGATGGTATTAGTGATTACACTGGACTATAGGGGAGATGGTATTAGTGATTACACTGGACTACCGGGGAGATGGTACCAGTGATTACACTGGACTTTAGGGGAGATGGTATTAGTGATTACACTGGACTACCGGGGAGATGGTACCAGTGATTACACTGGACATTAGGGGAGATGGTATTAGTGATTACACTGGACTATAGGGGAGAAGGTATTAGTGATTACACTGGACTATAGGAGAGATGGTACCAGTGATTACACTGGACTTTAGGGGAGATGGTATTAGTGATTACACTGGACTATAGGGGAGATGGTATTAGTGATTACACTGGACTATAGGGGAGATGGTACCAGTGATTACACTGGACTACAGGGGAGATGGTATTAGTGATTACACTGGACTATAGGGGAGATGGTATTAGTGATTACACTGGACTTTCGGGGAGATGGTATTAGTGATTACACTGGACTATAGGGGAGATGGTACCAGTGATTACACTGGACTATAGGGGAGATGGTACCAGTGATTACACTGGACTATAGGGGAGATGGTACCAGTGATTACACTGGACTATAGGGGAGATGGTATTAGTGATTACACTGGACTATAGGGGAGATGGTATTAGTGATTAAACTGGACTATAGGGGAGATGGTACCAGTGATTACACTGGACTATAGGGGAGATGGTACCAGTGATTACACTGAGCTATAGGGGAGATGGTACCAGTGATTACACTGGACTATAGGGGAGATGGTATTAGTGATTACACTGGACTATAGGGGAGATGGTACCAGTGATTACACTGGACTATATGGGGGATGGTATTAGTGATTACACTGGACTATAGGGGAGATGGTATTAGTGATCACACTGGACTATAGGGGAGATGGTATTAGTGATTACACTGGACTATAGGGGAGATGGTATTAGTGATTACACTGGACTATAGGGGAGATGGTACCAGTGATTACACTGGACTATAGGGGAGATGGTACCAATGATTACACTGGACTATAGGGGAGATGGTACCAGTGATTACACTGGACTATAGGGGAGATGGTATTAGTGATTACACTGGACTATAGGGGAGATGGTACCAGTGATTACACTGGACTATAGGGGAGATGGTACCAATGATTACACTGGACTATAGGGGAGATGGTACCAGTGATTACACTGGACTATAGGGGAGATGGTACCAGTGATTACACTGGACTATAGGGGAGATGGTAACAGTGATTACACTGGACTATAGGGGAGATGGTACCAATGATTACACTGGACTATAGGGGAGATGGTATTAGTGATTACACTGGACTATAGGGGAGATGGTACCAGTGATTACACTGGACTATAGGGGAGATGGTATGAGTGATTACACTGGACTATAGGGGAGATGGTACCAGTAATTACACTGGACTATAGGGGAGATGGTATTAGTGATTACACTGGACTATAGGGGAGATGGTACCAGTGATTACACTGGACTATAGGGGAGATGGTATTAGTGATTACACTGGACTATAGGGGAGATGGTACCAGTGATTACACTGGACTATAGGGGAGATGGTACCAATGATTACACTGGACTATAGGGGAGATGGTACCAGTGATTACACTGGACTATAGGGGAGATGGTACCAGTGATTACACTGGACTATAGGGGAGATGGTATTAGTGATTACACTGGACTAGAGGGGAGATGGTATTAGTGATTACACTGGACTATAGGGGAGATGGTACCAATGATTACACTGGACTATAGGGGAGATGGTACCAGTGATTACACTGGACTATAGGGGAGATGGTACCAGTGATTACACTGGACTATAGGGGAGATGGTACCAGTGATTACACAGGACTATAGGGGAGATGGTATTAGTGATTACACTGGACTATAGGGGAGATGGTACCAGTGATTACACTGGACTATAGGGGAGATGGTACCAATGATTACACTGGACTATAGGGTAGATGGTACCAGTGATTACACTGGACTATAGGGGAGATGGTATTCGTGATTACACTGGACTATAGGGGGGATGGTATTAGTGATTACACTGGACTATAGGGGAGATGGTACCAGTGATTACACTGGACTATAGGGGAGATGGTATTAGTGATTACACTGGACTAGAGGGGAGATGGTATTAGTGATTACACTGGACTATAGGGGAGATGGTATTAGTGATTACACTGGACTATAGGGGAGATGGTACCAATGATTACACTGGACTATAGGGGAGATGGTATTAGTGATTACACTGGACTATAGGGGAGATGGTACCAGTGATTACACTGGACTATAGGGGAGATGGTATTAGTGATTACACTGGACTACAGGGGAGATGGTATTAGTGATTACACTGGACTATAGGGGAGATGGTACCAGTGATTACACTGGACTATAGGGGAGATGGTATTAGTGATTACACTGGACTATAGGGGAGATGGTACCAGTGATTACACTGGACTATAGGGGGGATGGTATTAGTGATTACACTGGACTATAGGGGAGATGGTACCAGTGATTACACTGGACTATAGGGGAGATGGTATTAGTGATTACACTGGACTATAGGGGAGATAGTACCAATGATTACACTGGACTATAGGGGAGATGGTACCAGTGATTACACTGGACTATAGGGGAGATGGTACCAGTCATTACACTGGACTATAGGGGAGATGGTACCAGTGATTACACTGGACTATAGGGGAGATGGTATTAGTGATTACACTGGACTATAGGGGAGATGGTACCAGTGATTACACTGGACTATAGGGGAGATGGTATTAGTGATTACACTGGACTATAGGGGAGATGGTATTAGTGATTACACTGGACTATAGGGGAGATGGTACCAGTGATTACACTGGACTATAGGGGAGATGGTATTAGTGATTACACTGGAATATAGGGGAGATGGTACCAGTGATTACACTGGACTATAGGGGAGATGGTACCAGTGATTACACTGGACTATAGGGGAGATGGTACCAGTCATTACACTGGACTATAGGGGAGATGGTACCAGTGATTACACTGGACTATAGGGGAGATGGTATTAGTGATTACACTGGACTATAGGGGAGATGGTACCAGTGATTACACTGGACTATAGGGGAGATGGTATTAGTGATTACACTGGACTATAGGGGAGATGGTATTAGTGATTACACTGGACTATAGGGGAGATGGTACCAGTGATTACACTGGACTATAGGGGAGATGGTACCAGTGATTACACTGGACTATAGGGGAGATGGTATTAGTGATTACACTGGACTATAGGGGAGATGGTACCAGTGATTACACTGGACTATAGGGGAGATGGTACCAATGATTACACTGGACTATAGGGGAGATGGTACCAATGATTACACTGGACTATAGGGGAGATGGTACCAGTGATTACACTGGACTATAGGGGAGATGGTATTAGTGATTACACTGGACTATAGGGGAGATGGTACCAGTGATTACACTGGACTATAGGGGAGATGGTACCAATGATTACACTGGACTATAGGGGAGATGGTATTAGTGATTACACTGGACTATAGGGGAGATGGTATTAGTGATTACACTGGAATATAGGGGAGATGGTACCAGTGATTACACTGGACTATAGGGGAGATGGTACCAGTGATTACACTGGACTATAGGGGAGATGGTACCAGTCATTACACTGGACTATAGGGGAGATGGTACCAGTGATTACACTGGACTATAGGGGAGATGGTATTAGTGATTACACTGGACTATAGGGGAGATGGTACCAGTGATTACACTGGACTATAGGGGAGATGGTATTAGTGATTACACTGGACTATAGGGGAGATGGTATTAGTGATTACACTGGACTATAGGGGAGATGGTACCAGTGATTACACTGGACTATAGGGGAGATGGTACCAGTGATTACACTGGACTATAGGGGAGATGGTATTAGTGATTACACTGGACTATAGGGGAGATGGTACCAGTGATTACACTGGACTATAGGGGAGATGGTACCAATGATTACACTGGACTATAGGGGAGATGGTACCAATGATTACACTGGACTATAGGGGAGATGGTACCAGTGATTACACTGGACTATAGGGGAGATGGTATTAGTGATTACACTGGACTATAGGGGAGATGGTACCAGTGATTACACTGGACTATAGGGGAGATGGTACCAATGATTACACTGGACTATAGGGGAGATGGTATTAGTGATTAAACTGGACTATAGGGGAGATGGTACCAGTGATTACACTGGACTATAGGGGAGATAGTACCAATGATTACACTGGACTATAGGGGAGATGGTACCAGTGATTACACTGGACTATAGGGGAGATGGTACCAGTGATTACACTGGACTATAGGGGAGATGGTACCAGTGATTACACTGGACTATAGGGGAGATGGTATTCGTTATTACACTGGACTATAGGGGAGATGGTACCAGTGATTACACTGGACTATAGGGGAGATGGTATTAGTGATTACACTGGACTATAGGGGAGATGGTATTAGTGATTACACTGGACTATAGGGGAGAAGGTACCAGTGATTACACTGGACTATAGGGGAGATGGTATTAGTGATTACACTGGACTATAGGGGAGATGGTACCAGTGATTACACTGGACTATAGGGGAGATGGTACCAGTGATTACACTGGACTATAGGGGAGATGGTATTAGTGATTACACTGGATTATAGGGGAGATGGTACCAGTGATTACACTGGACTATAGGGGAGATGGTACCAGTGATTACACTGGACTATAGGGGAGATGGTATTAGTGATTACACTGGACTATAGGGGAGATGGTACCAGTGATTACACTGGACTATAGGGGAGATGGTATTAGTGATTACACTGGACTATAGGGGAGATGGTACCAGTGATTACACTGGACTATATGGGAGATGGTACCAGTGATTACACTGGACTATAGGGGAGAAGGTACCAGTGATTACACTGGACTATAGCGGGGATGGTATGAGTGATTACACTGGATTATAGGGGAGATGGTACCAGTGATTACACTGGACTATAGGGGAGATGGTATTAGTGATTACACTGGACTATCGGGGAGATGGTACCAGTGATTACACTGGACTATAGGAGAGATGGTATTAGTGATTACACTGGACTATAGGGGAGATGGTATTAGTGATTACACTGGACTACCGGGGAGATGGTACCAGTGATTACACTGGACTTTAGGGGAGATGGTATTAGTGATTACACTGGACTACCGGGGAGATGGTACCAGTGATTACACTGGACATTAGGGGAGATGGTATTAGTGATTACACTGGACTATAGGGGAGAAGGTATTAGTGATTACACTGGACTATAGGAGAGATGGTACCAGTGATTACACTGGACTATAGGGGAGATGGTACCAATGATTACACTGGACTATAGGGGAGATGGTACCAGTGATTACACTGACTATAGGGGAGATGGTATTAGTGATTACACTGGACTATAGGGGAGATGGTATTTGTGATTACACTGGACTATAGGGGAGATGGTACCAGTGATGACACTGGACTATAGGGGAGATGGTATTAGTGATTACACTGGACTATAGGGGAGATAGTACCAATGATTACACTGGACTATAGGGGAGATGGTACCAGTGATTACACTGGACTATAGGGGAGATGGTACCAGTGATTACACTGGACTATAGGGGAGATGGTACCAGTGATTACACTGGACTATAGGGGAGATGGTACCAGTGATTACACTGGACTATAGGGGAGATGGTATTAGTGATTACACTGGACTATAGGGAGATGGTATTAGTGATTACACTGGGACTATAGGGGAGAAGGTACCAGTGATTACACTGGACTATAGGGGAGGATGGTATTAGTGATTACACTGGACTATAGGGGAGATGGTACCAGTGATTACACTGGACTATAGGGGAGATGGTACCAGTGATTACACTGGACTATAGGGGGAGATGGTATTAGTGATTACACTGGAATATAGGGGAGATGGTACCAGTGATTACACTGGACTATAGGGGAGATGGTACCAGTGATTACACTGGACTATAGGGGAGATGGTATTAGTGATTACACTGGACTATAGGGGAGATGGTACCAGTGATTACACTGGACTATAGGGGAGATGGTATTAGTGATTACGCTGGACTATAGGGGAGATGGTACCAGTGATTACACTGGACTATATGGGAGAATGGTACCAGTGATTTACACTGGACTATAGGGGAGATGGTACCAGTGATTACACTGGACTATAGGGGAGATGGTATTAGTGATTACACTGGACTATAGGGGAGATGGTACCAGTGATTACACTGGACTATATGGGAGATGGTACCAGTGATTACACTGGACTATAGGGGAGATGGTACCAGTGATTACACTGGACTATAGGGGAGATGGTACCAGTGATTACACTGGACTATAGGGGAGATGGTATTAGTGATTACACTGGACTATATGGGAGATGGTACCAGTGATTACACTGGACTATAGGGGGGATGGTATTAGTGATTACACTGGACTATAGGGGAGATGGTATTAGTGATTACACTGGACTACAGGGGAGATGGTACCAGTGATTACACTGGACTATATGGGAGATGGTATTAGTGATTACACTGGACTATAGGGGAGATGGTACCAGTGATTACACTGGACTATAGGGGAGATGGTACCAGTGATTACACTGGACTATAGGGGAGATGGTATTAGTGATTACACTGGACTATAGGGGAGATGGTATTAGTGATTACACTGGACTATAGGGGAGATGGTACCAGTGATTACACTGGACTATAGGGGAGATGGTATTAGTGATTACACTGGACTATAGGGGAGATGGTACCAGTGATTACACTGGACTATAGGGGAGATGGTATTAGTGATTACACTGGACTATAGGGGAGATGGTATTAGTGATTACACTGGACTATAGGGGAGATGGTACCAGTGATTACACTGGACTATAGGGGAGATGGTATTAGTGATTACACTGGACTATAGGGGAGATGGTATTAGTGATTACACTGGACTATAGGGGAGATGGTACCAGTGATTACACTGGACTATAGGGGAGATGGTATTAGTGATTACACTGGACTATAGGGGAGATGGTATTAGTGATTACACTGGACTATAGGGGAGATGGTACCAGTGATTACACTGGACTATAGGGGAGATGGTATTAGTGATTACACTGGACTATAGGGGAGATGGTATTAGTGATTACACTGGACTATAGGGGAGATGGTATTAGTGATTACACTGGACTATAGGGGAGATGGTACCAGTGATTACACTGGACTATAGGGGAGATGGTACCAGTGATTACACTGGACTATAGGGGAGATGGTACCAGTGATTACACTGGACTATAGGGGAGATGGTATTAGTGATTACACTGGACTATAGGGGAGATGGTATTAGTGATTACACTGGACTATAGGGGAGATGGTACCAGTGATTACACTGGACTATAGGGGAGATGGTACCAGTGATTACACTGGACTATAGGGGAGATGGTACCAGTGATTACACTGGACTATAGGGGAGATGGTATTAGTGATTACACTGGACTATAGGGGAGATGGTACCAGTGATTACACTGGACTATAGCGGGGATGGTATTAGTGATTACACTGGACTATAGGGGAGATGGTATTAGTGATTACACTGGACTATAGGGGAGATGGTATTAGTGATTACACTGGACTATAGGGGAGATGGTATTAGTGATTACACTGGACTATAGGGGAGATGGTACCAGTGATTACACTGGACTATAGGGGAGATGGTACCAGTGATTACACTGGACTATAGGGGAGATGGTACCAGTGATTACACTGGACTATAGGGGAGATGGTATTAGTGATTACACTGGACTATAGGGGAGATGGTACCAGTGATTACACTGGACTATAGGGGAGATGGTACCAGTGATTACACTGGACTATAGGGGAGATGGTACCAGTGATTACACTGGACTATAGGGGAGATGGTACCAGTGATTACACTGGACTATAGGGGAGATGGTAACAGTGATTACACTGGACTATAGGGGAGATGGTACCAGTGATTACACTGGACTATAGGGGAGATGGTATTAGTGATTACACTGGACTATAGGGGAGATGGTACCAGTGATTACACTGGACTATAGGGGAGATGGTATTAGTGATTACACTGGACTATAGGGGAGATGGTACCAGTGATTACACTGGACTATAGGGGAGATGGTATTAGTGATTACACTGGACTATAGGGGAGATGGTACCAGTGATTACACTGGACTATAGGGGAGATGGTATTAGTGATTACACTGGACTATAGGGGAGATGGTACCAGTGATTACACTGGACTATAGGGGAGATGGTACCAGTGATTACACTGGACTATAGGGGAGATGGTACCAGTGATTACACTGGACTATAGGGGAGATGGTACCAGTGATTACACTGGACTATAGGGGAGATGGTATTAGTGATTACACTGGACTATAGGGGAGATGGTATTAGTGATTACACTGGACTATAGGGGAGATGGTACCAGTGATTACACTGGACTATAGGGGAGATGGTACCAGTGATTACACTGGACTATAGGGGAGATGGTACCAGTGATTACACTGGACTATAGGGGAGATGGTACCAGTGATTACACTGGACTATAGGGGAGATGGTATTAGTGATTACACTGGACTATAGGGGAGATGGTACCAGTGATTACACTGGACTATAGGGGAGATGGTACCAGTGATTACACTGGACTATAGGGGAGATGGTACCAGTGATTACACTGGACTATAGGGGAGATGGTATTAGTGATTACACTGGACTATAGGGGAGATGGTATTAGTGATTACACTGGACTATAGGGGAGATGGTACCAGTGATTACACTGGACTATAGGGGAGATGGTATTAGTGATTACACTGGACTATAGGGGAGATGGTATTAGTGATTACACTGGACTATAGGGGAGATGGTATTAGTGATTACACTGGACTATAGGGGAGATGGTACCAGTGATTACACTGGACTATAGGGGAGATGGTATTAGTGATTACACTGGACTATAGGGGAGATGGTACCAGTGATTACACTGGACTATAGGGGAGATGGTATTAGTGATTACACTGGACTATAGGGGAGATGGTATTAGTGATTACACTGGACTATAGGGGAGATGGTACCAGTGATTACACTGGACTATAGGGGAGATGGTATTAGTGATTACACTGGACTATAGGGGAGATGGTACCAGTGATTACACTGGACTATAGGGGAGATGGTATTAGTGATTACACTGGACTATAGGGGAGATGGTACCAGTGATTACACTGGACTATAGGGGAGATGGTATTAGTGATTACACTGGACTATAGGGGAGATGGTACCAGTGATTACACTGGACTATAGGGGAGATGGTACCAGTGATTACACTGGACTATAGGGGAGATGGTACCAGTGATTACACTGGACTATAGGGGAGATGGTACCAGTGATTACACTGGACTATAGGGGAGATGGTATTAGTGATTACACTGGACTATAGGGGAGATGGTACCAGTGATTACACTGGACTATAGGGGAGATGGTATTAGTGATTACACTGGACTATAGGGGAGATGGTATTAGTGATTACACTGGACTATAGGGGAGATGGTACCAGTGATTACACTGGACTATAGGGGAGATGGTATTAGTGATTACACTGGACTATAGGGGAGATGGTACCAGTGATTACACTGGACTATAGGGGAGATGGTACCAGTGATTACACTGGACTATAGGGGAGATGGTACCAGTGATTACACTGGACTATAGGGGAGATGGTACCAGTGATTACACTGGACTATAGGGGAGATGGTATTAGTGATTACACTGGACTATAGGGGAGATGGTACCAGTGATTACACTGGACTATAGGGGAGATGGTATTAGTGATTACACTGGACTATAGGGGAGATGGTATTAGTGATTACACTGGACTATAGGGGAGATGGTACCAGTGATTACACTGGACTATAGGGGAGATGGTATTAGTGATTACACTGGACTATAGGGGAGATGGTATTAGTGATTACACTGGACTATAGGGGAGATGGTATTAGTGATTACACTGGACTATAGGGGAGATGGTACCAGTGATTACACTGGACTATAGGGGAGATGGTATTAGTGATTACACTGGACTATAGGGGAGATGGTACCAGTGATTACACTGGACTATAGGGGAGATGGTACCAGTGATTACACTGGACTATAGGGGAGATGGTACCAGTGATTACACTGGACTATAGGGGAGATGGTACCAGTGATTACACTGGACTATAGGGGAGATGGTATTAGTGATTACACTGGACTATAGGGGAGATGGTACCAGTGATTACACTGGACTATAGGGGAGATGGTATTAGTGATTACACTGGACTATAGGGGAGATGGTATTAGTGATTACACTGGACTATAGGGGAGATGGTACCAGTGATTACACTGGACTATAGGGGAGATGGTATTAGTGATTACACTGGACTATAGGGGAGATGGTATTAGTGATTACACTGGACTATAGGGGAGATGGTATTAGTGATTACACTGGACTATAGGGGAGATGGTACCAGTGATTACACTGGACTATAGGGGAGATGGTATTAGTGATTACACTGGACTATAGGGGAGATGGTACCAGTGATTACACTGGACTATAGGGGAGATGGTACCAGTGATTACACTGGACTATAGGGGAGATGGTATTAGTGATTACACTGGACTATAGGGGAGATGGTATTAGTGATTACACTGGACTATAGGGGAGATGGTACCAGTGATTACACTGGACTATAGGGGAGATGGTATTAGTGATTACACTGGACTATAGGGGAGATGGTATTAGTGATTACACTGGACTATAGGGGAGATGGTATTAGTGATTACACTGGACTATAGGGGAGATGGTACCAGTGATTACACTGGACTATAGGGGAGATGGTATTAGTGATTACACTGGACTATAGGGGAGATGGTACCAGTGATTACACTGGACTATAGGGGAGATGGTACCAGTGATTACACTGGACTATAGGGGAGATGGTATTAGTGATTACACTGGACTATAGGGGAGATGGTATTAGTGATTACACTGGACTATAGGGGAGATGGTACCAGTGATTACACTGGACTATAGGGGAGATGGTATTAGTGATTACACTGGACTATAGGGGAGATGGTACCAGTGATTACACTGGACTATAGGGGAGATGGTATTAGTGATTACACTGGACTATAGGGGAGATGGTACCAGTGATTACACTGGACTATAGGGGAGATGGTATTAGTGATTACACTGGACTATAGGGGAGATGGTATTAGTGATTACACTGGACTATAGGGGAGATGGTACCAGTGATTACACTGGACTATAGGGGAGATGGTATTAGTGATTACACTGGACTATAGGGGAGATGGTATCAGTGATTACACTGGACTATAGGGGAGATGGTACCAGTGATTACACTGGACTATAGGGGAGATGGTATTAGTGATTACACTGGACTATAGGGGAGATGGTATTAGTGATTACACTGGACTATAGGGGAGATGGTATTAGTGATTACACTGGACTATAGGGGAGATGGTACCAGTGATTACACTGGACTATAGGGGAGATGGTATTAGTGATTACACTGGACTATAGGGGAGATGGTACCAGTGATTACACTGGACTATAGGGGAGATGGTATTAGTGATTACACTGGACTATAGGGGAGATG
This sequence comes from Squalus acanthias, assembly GCA_030390025.1. Classification (NCBI taxonomy): domain Eukaryota; kingdom Metazoa; phylum Chordata; class Chondrichthyes; order Squaliformes; family Squalidae; genus Squalus; species Squalus acanthias. Next base: position 652,947 of record JASTWF010000232.1, read on the forward strand.
GTATTAGTGATTACACTGGACTATAGGGGAGATGGTATTAGTGATTACACTGGACTATAGGGGAGATGGTACCAGTGATTACACTGGACTATAGGGGAGATGGTATTAGTGATTACACTGGACTATAGGGGAGATGGTAACAGTGATTACACTGGACTATAGGGGAGATGGTACCAGTGATTACACTGGACTATAGGGGAGATGGTATTAGTGATTACACTGGACTATAGGGGAGATGGTATTAGTGATTACACTGGACTATAGGGGAGATGGTACCAGTGATTACACTGGACTATAGGGGAGATGGTACCAGTGATTACACTGGACTATAGGGGAGATGGTACCAGTGATTACACTGGACTATAGGGGAGATGGTATTAGTGATTACACTGGACTATAGGGGAGATGGTACCAGTGATTACACTGGACTATAGGGGAGATGGTATTAGTGATTACACTGGACTATAGGGGAGATGGTATTAGTGATTACACTGGACTATAGGGGAGATGGTATTAGTGATTACACTGGACTATAGGGGAGATGGTATTAGTGATTACACTGGACTATAGGGGAGATGGTACCAGTGATTACACTGGACTATAGGGGAGATGGTACCAGTGATTACACTGGACTATAGGGGAGATGGTACCAGTGATTACACTGGACTATAGGGGAGATGGTATTAGTGATTACACTGGACTATAGGGGAGATGGTACCAGTGATTACACTGGACTATAGGGGAGATGGTACCAGTGATTACACTGGACTATAGGGGAGATGGTACCAGTGATTACACTGGACTATAGGGGAGATGGTACCAGTGATTACACTGGACTATAGGGGAGATGGTATTAGTGATTACACTGGACTATAGGGGAGATGGTATTAGTGATTACACTGGACTATAGGGGAGATGGTACCAGTGATTACACTGGACTATAGGGGAGATGGTACCAGTGATTACACTGGACTATAGGGGAGATGGTACCAGTGATTACACTGGACTATAGGGGAGATGGTATTAGTGATTACACTGGACTATAGGGGAGATGGTATTAGTGATTACACTGGACTATAGGGGAGATGGTACCAGTGATTACACTGGACTATAGGGGAGATGGTATTAGTGATTACACTGGACTATAGGGGAGATGGTATTAGTGATTACACTGGACTATAGGGGAGATGGTATTAGTGATTACACTGGACTATAGGGGAGATGGTATTCGTGATTACACTGGACTATAGGGGAGATGGTACCAGTGATTACACTGGACTATAGGGGAGATGGTATTAGTGATTACACTGGACTATAGGGGAGATGGTACCAGTGATTACACTGGACTATAGGGGAGATGGTATTAGTGATTACACTGGACTATAGGGGAGATGGTACCAGTGATTACACTGGACTATAGGGGAGATGGTACCAGTGATTACACTGGACTATAGGGGAGATGGTACCAGTGATTACACTGGACTATAGGGGAGATGGTACCAGTGATTACACTGGACTATAGGGGAGATGGTATTAGTGATTACACTGGACTATAGGGGAGATGGTACCAGTGATTACACTGGACTATAGGGGAGATGGTATTAGTGATTACACTGGACTATAGGGGAGATGGTATTAGTGATTACACTGGACTATAGGGGAGATGGTACCAGTGATTACACTGGACTATAGGGGAGATGGTATTAGTGATTACACTGGACTATAGGGGAGATGGTACCAGTGATTACACTGGACTATAGGGGAGATGGTACCAGTGATTACACTGGACTATAGGGGAGATGGTACCAGTGATTACACTGGACTATAGGGGAGATGGTACCAGTGATTACACTGGACTATAGGGGAGATGGTATTAGTGATTACACTGGACTATAGGGGAGATGGTATTAGTGATTACACTGGACTATAGGGGAGATGGTACCAGTGATTACACTGGACTATAGGGGAGATGGTATTAGTGATTACACTGGACTATAGGGGAGATGGTATCAGTGATTACACTGGACTATAGGGGAGATGGTATTAGTGATTACACTGGACTATAGGGGAGATGGTACCAGTGATTACACTGGACTATAGGGGAGATGGTATTAGTGATTACACTGGACTATAGGGGAGATGGTATTAGTGATTACACTGGACTATAGGGGAGATGGTACCAGTGATTACACTGGACTATAGGGGAGATGGTATTAGTGATTACACTGGACTATAGGGGAGATGGTATCAGTGATTACACTGGACTATAGGGGAGATGGTATTAGTGATTACACTGGACTATAGGGGAGATGGTACCAGTGATTACACTGGACTATAGGGGAGATGGTATTAGTGATTACACTGGACTATAGGGGAGATGGTATTAGTGATTACACTGGACTATAGGGGAGATGGTACCAGTGATTACACTGGACTATAGGGGAGATGGTATTAGTGATTACACTGGACTATAGGGGAGATGGTATTAGTGATTACACTGGACTATAGGGGAGATGGTATTAGTGATTACACTGGACTATAGGGGAGATGGTACCAGTGATTACACTGGACTATAGGGGAGATGGTATTAGTGATTACACTGGACTATAGGGGAGATGGTACCAGTGATTACACTGGACTATAGGGGAGATGGTACCAGTGATTACACTGGACTATAGGGGAGATGGTATTAGTGATTACACTGGACTATAGGGGAGATGGTATTAGTGATTACACTGGACTATAGGGGAGATGGTACCAGTGATTACACTGGACTATAGGGGAGATGGTACCAGTGATTACACTGGACTATAGGGGAGATGGTACCAGTGATTACACTGGACTATAGGGGAGATGGTATTAGTGATTACACTGGACTATAGGGGAGATGGTACCAGTGATTACACTGGACTATAGGGGAGATGGTATTAGTGATTACACTGGACTATAGGGGAGATGGTATTAGTGATTACACTGGACTATAGGGGAGATGGTATTAGTGATTACACTGGACTATAGGGGAGATGGTATTAGTGATTACACTGGACTATAGGGGAGATGGTACCAGTGATTACACTGGACTATAGGGGAGATGGTACCAGTGATTACACTGGACTATAGGGGAGATGGTACCAGTGATTACACTGGACTATAGGGGAGATGGTATTAGTGATTACACTGGACTATAGGGGAGATGGTACCAGTGATTACACTGGACTATAGGGGAGATGGTACCAGTGATTACACTGGACTATAGGGGAGATGGTACCAGTGATTACACTGGACTATAGGGGAGATGGTACCAGTGATTACACTGGACTATAGGGGAGATGGTATTAGTGATTACACTGGACTATAGGGGAGATGGTATTAGTGATTACACTGGACTATAGGGGAGATGGTACCAGTGATTACACTGGACTATAGGGGAGATGGTACCAGTGATTACACTGGACTATAGGGGAGATGGTACCAGTGATTACACTGGACTATAGGGGAGATGGTATTAGTGATTACACTGGACTATAGGGGAGATGGTATTAGTGATTACACTGGACTATAGGGGAGATGGTACCAGTGATTACACTGGACTATAGGGGAGATGGTACCAGTGATTACACTGGACTATAGGGGAGATGGTATTAGTGATTACACTGGACTATAGGGGAGATGGTATTAGTGATTACACTGGACTATAGGGGAGATGGTACCAGTGATTACACTGGACTATAGGGGAGATGGTACCAGTGATTACACTGGACTATAGGGGAGATGGTACCAGTGATTACACTGGACTATAGGGGAGATGGTATTAGTGATTACACTGGACTATAGGGGAGATGGTATTAGTGATTACACTGGACTATAGGGGAGATGGTACCAGTGATTACACTGGACTATAGGGGAGATGGTATTAGTGATTACACTGGACTATAGGGGAGATGGTACCAGTGATTACACTGGACTATAGGGGAGATGGTACCAGTGATTACACTGGACTATAGGGGAGATGGTACCAGTGATTACACTGGACTATAGGGGAGATGGTACCAGTGATTACACTGGACTATAGGGGAGATGGTATTAGTGATTACACTGGACTATAGGGGAGATGGTACCAGTGATTACACTGGACTATAGGGGAGATGGTATTAGTGATTACACTGGACTATAGGGGAGATGGTATTAGTGATTACACTGGACTATAGGGGAGATGGTACCAGTGATTACACTGGACTATAGGGGAGATGGTATTAGTGATTACACTGGACTATAGGGGAGATGGTACCAGTGATTACACTGGACTATAGGGGAGATGGTACCAGTGATTACACTGGACTATAGGGGAGATGGTACCAGTGATTACACTGGACTATAGGGGAGATGGTACCAGTGATTACACTGGACTATAGGGGAGATGGTATTAGTGATTACACTGGACTATAGGGGAGATGGTATTAGTGATTACACTGGACTATAGGGGAGATGGTACCAGTGATTACACTGGACTATAGGGGAGATGGTATTAGTGATTACACTGGACTATAGGGAGATGGTATCAGTGATTACACTGGACTATAGGGGAGATGGTATTAGTGATTACACTGGACTATAGGGGAGATGGTACCAGTGATTACACTGGACTATAGGGGAGATGGTATTAGTGATTACACTGGACTATAGGGGAGATGGTATTAGTGATTACACTGGACTATAGGGGAGATGGTACCAGTGATTACACTGGACTATAGGGGAGATGGTATTAGTGATTACACTGGACTATAGGGGAGATGGTACCAGTGATTACACTGGACTATAGGGGAGATGGTATTAGTGATTACACTGGACTATAGGGGAGATGGTACCAGTGATTACACTGGACTATAGGGGAGATGGTATTAGTGATTACACTGGACTATAGGGGAGATGGTATTAGTGATTACACTGGACTATAGGGGAGATGGTACCAGTGATTACACTGGACTATAGGGGAGATGGTATTAGTGATTACACTGGACTATAGGGGAGATGGTATTAGTGATTACACTGGACTATAGGGGAGATGGTATTAGTGATTACACTGGACTATAGGGGAGATGGTACCAGTGATTACACTGGACTATAGGGGAGATGGTATTAGTGATTACACTGGACTATAGGGGAGATGGTACCAGTGATTACACTGGACTATAGGGGAGATGGTACCAGTGATTACACTGGACTATAGGGGAGATGGTATTAGTGATTACACTGGACTATAGGGGAGATGGTATTAGTGATTACACTGGACTATAGGGGAGATGGTACCAGTGATTACACTGGACTATAGGGGAGATGGTACCAGTGATTACACTGGACTATAGGGGAGATGGTACCAGTGATTACACTGGACTATAGGGGAGATGGTATTAGTGATTACACTGGACTATAGGGGAGATGGTACCAGTGATTACAGTGGACTATAGCGGGGATGGTATTAGTGATTACACTGGACTATAGGGGAGATGGTATTAGTGATTACACTGGACTATAGGGGAGATGGTATTAGTGATTACACTGGACTATAGGGGAGATGGTATTAGTGATTACACTGGACTATAGGGGAGATGGTACCAGTGATTACACTGGACTATAGGGGAGATGGTACCAGTGATTACACTGGACTATAGGGGAGATGGTACCAGTGATTACACTGGACTATAGGGGAGATGGTATTAGTGATTACACTGGACTATAGGGGAGATGGTACCAGTGATTACACTGGACTATAGGGGAGATGGTACCAGTGATTACACTGGACTATAGGGGAGATGGTACCAGTGATTACACTGGACTATAGGGGAGATGGTACCAGTGATTACACTGGACTATAGGGGAGATGGTATTAGTGATTACACTGGACTATAGGGGAGATGGTATTAGTGATTACACTGGACTATAGGGGAGATGGTACCAGTGATTACACTGGACTATAGGGGAGATGGTACCAGTGATTACACTGGACTATAGGGGAGATGGTACCAGTGATTACACTGGACTATAGGGGAGATGGTATTAGTGATTACACTGGACTATAGGGGAGATGGTATTAGTGATTACACTGGACTATAGGGGAGATGGTACCAGTGATTACACTGGACTATAGGGGAGATGGTACCAGTGATTACACTGGACTATAGGGGAGATGGTATTAGTGATTACACTGGACTATAGGGGAGATGGTATTAGTGATTACACTGGACTATAGGGGAGATGGTACCAGTGATTACACTGGACTATAGGGGAGATGGTACCAGTGATTACACTGGACTATAGGGGAGATGGTACCAGTGATTACACTGGACTATAGGGGAGATGGTATTAGTGATTACACTGGACTATAGGGGAGATGGTATTAGTGATTACACTGGACTATAGGGGAGATGGTACCAGTGATTACACTGGACTATAGGGGAGATGGTATTAGTGATTACACTGGACTATAGGGGAGATGGTATTAGTGATTACACTGGACTATAGGGGAGATGGTATTAGTGATTACACTGGACTATAGGGGAGATGGTATTAGTGATTACACTGGACTATAGGGGAGATGGTACCAGTGATTACACTGGACTATAGGGGAGATGGTATTAGTGATTACACTGGACTATAGGGGAGATGGTACCAGTGATTACACTGGACTATAGGGGAGATGGTATTAGTGATTACACTGGACTATAGGGGAGATGGTACCAGTGATTACACTGGACTATAGGGGAGATGGTACCAGTGATTACACTGGACTATAGGGGAGATGGTACCAGTGATTACACTGGACTATAGGGGAGATGGTACCAGTGATTACACTGGACTATAGGGGAGATGGTATTAGTGATTACACTGGACTATAGGGGAGATGGTACCAGTGATTACACTGGACTATAGGGGAGATGGTATTAGTGATTACACTGGACTATAGGGGAGATGGTATTAGTGATTACACTGGACTATAGGGGAGATGGTACCAGTGATTACACTGGACTATAGGGGAGATGGTATTAGTGATTACACTGGACTATAGGGGAGATGGTACCAGTGATTACACTGGACTATAGGGGAGATGGTACCAGTGATTACACTGGACTATAGGGGAGATGGTACCAGTGATTACACTGGACTATAGGGGAGATGGTACCAGTGATTACACTGGACTATAGGGGAGATGGTATTAGTGATTACACTGGACTATAGGGGAGATGGTATTAGTGATTACACTGGACTATAGGGGAGATGGTACCAGTGATTACACTGGACTATAGGGGAGATGGTATTAGTGATTACACTGGACTATAGGGGAGATGGTATCAGTGATTACACTGGACTATAGGGGAGATGGTATTAGTGATTACACTGGACTATAGGGGAGATGGTACCAGTGATTACACTGGACTATAGGGGAGATGGTATTAGTGATTACACTGGACTATAGGGGAGATGGTATTAGTGATTACACTGGACTATAGGGGAGATGGTATTAGTGATTACACTGGACTATAGGGGAGATGGTATTAGTGATTACACTGGACTATAGGGGAGATGGTATTAGTGATTACACTGGACTATAGGGGAGATGGTACCAGTGATTACACTGGACTATAGGGGAGATGGTACCAGTGATTACACTGGACTATAGGGGAGATGGTATTAGTGATTACACTGGACTATAGGGGAGATGGTATTAGTGATTACACTGGACTATAGGGGAGATGGTACCAGTGATTACACTGGACTATAGGGGAGATGGTATTAGTGATTACACTGGACTATAGGGGAGATGGTATCAGTGATTACACTGGACTATAGGGGAGATGGTATTAGTGATTACACTGGACTATAGGGGAGATGGTATTAGTGATTACACTGGACTATAGGGGAGATGGTATTAGTGATTACACTGGACTATAGGGGAGATGGTACCAGTGATTACACTGGACTATAGGGGAGATGGTATTAGTGATTACACTGGACTATAGGGGAGATGGTATTAGTGATTACACTGGACTATAGGGGAGATGGTACCAGTGATTACACTGGACTATAGGGGAGATGGTATTAGTGATTACACTGGACTATAGGGGAGATGGTACCAGTGATTACACTGGACTATAGGGGAGATGGTATTAGTGATTACACTGGACTATAGGGGAGATGGTACCAGTGATTACACTGGACTATAGGGGAGATGGTACCAGTGATTACACTGGACTATAGGGGAGATGGTACCAGTGATTACACTGGACTATAGGGGAGATGGTATTAGTGATTACACTGGACTATAGGGGAGATGGTACCAGTGATTACACTGGACTATAGGGGAGATGGTACCAGTGATTACACTGGACTATAGGGGAGATGGTATTAGTGATTACACTGGACTATAGGGGAGATGGTACCAGTGATTACACTGGAATATAGGGGAGATGGTATTAGTGATTACACTGGACTATAGGGGAGATGGTATGAGTGATTACACTGGACTATAGGGGAGATGGTATTAGTGATTACACTGGACTATAGGGGAGATGGTACCAGTGATTACACTGGACTATAGGAGAGATGGTACCAGTGATTACACTGGACTATAGGGGAGAAGGTACCAGTGATTACACTGGACTATAGGGGAGAAGGTACCAGTGATTACACTGGACTACAGGGGAGATGGTATCAGTGATTACACTGGACTATAGGGGAGATGGTATTAGTGATTACCCTGGACTATAGGGGAGAAGGTACCTGTGATTACACTGGACTACAGGGGAGATGGTATTAGTGATTACACTGGACTATAGGGGAGATGGTACCAGTGATTACACTGGACTATAGGGGAGATGGTATTAGTGATTACACTGGACTATAGGGGAGATGGTACCAGTGATTACACTGGACTATAGGGGAGATGGTATTAGTGATTACACTGGACTATAGGGGAGATGGTATTAGTGATTACACTGGACTATAGGGGAGATGGTATTAGTGATTACACTGGACTATAGGGGAGATGGTATTAGTGATTACACTGGACTATAGGGGAGATGGTATTAGTGATTACACTGGACTATAGGGGAGATGGTATTAGTGATTACACTGGACTATAGGGGAGATGGTATTAGTGATTACACTGGACTATAGGGGAGATGGTACCAGTGATTACACTGGACTATAGGGGAGATGGTATTAGTGATTACACTGGACTATAGGGGAGATGGTACCAGTGATTACACTGGACTATAGGGGAGATGGTACCAGTGATTACACTGGACTATAGGGGAGATGGTATTAGTGATTACACTGGACTATAGGGGAGATGGTACCAGTGATTACACTGGACTATAGGGGAGATGGTATTAGTGATTACACTGGACTATAGGGGAGATGGTACCAGTGATTACACTGGACTATAGGGGAGATGGTATTAGTGATTACACTGGACTATAGGGGAGATGGTACCAGTGATTACACTGGACTATAGGGGAGATGGTACCAGTGATTACACTGGACTATAGGGGAGATGGTATTAGTGATTACACTGGACTATAGGGGAGATGGTATTAGTGATTACACTGGACTATAGGGGAGATGGTACCAGTGATTACACTGGACTATAGGGGAGATGGTACCAGTGATTACACTGGACTATAGGGGAGATGGTACCAGTGATTACACTGGACTATAGGGGAGATGGTATTAGTGATTACACTGGACTATAGGGGAGATGGTACCAGTGATTACACTGGACTATAGGGGAGATGGTACCAGTGATTACACTGGACTATAGGGGAGATGGTATTAGTGATTACACTGGACTATAGGGGAGATGGTATTAGTGATTACACTGGACTATAGGGGAGATGGTACCAGTGATTACACTGGACTATAGGGGAGATGGTACCAGTGATTACACTGGACTATAGGGGAGATGGTACCAGTGATTACACTGGACTATAGGGGAGATGGTATTAGTGATTACACTGGACTATAGGGAGATGGTACCAGTGATTACACTGGACTATAGGGGAGATGGTATTAGTGATTACACTGGACTATAGGGGAGATGGTATTAGTGATTACACTGGACTATAGGGGAGATGGTACCAGTGATTACACTGGACTATAGGGGAGATGGTACCAGTGATTACACTGGACTATAGGGGAGATGGTATTAGTGATTACACTGGACTATAGGGGAGATGGTACCAGTGATTACACTGGACTATAGGGGAGATGGTACCAGTGATTACACTGGACTATAGGGGAGATGGTATTAGTGATTACACTGGACTATAGGGGAGATGGTACCAGTGATTACACTGGACTATAGGGGAGATGGTACCAGTGATTACACTGGACTATAGGGGAGATGGTATTAGTGATTACACTGGACTATAGGGGAGATGGTACCAGTGATTACACTGGACTATAGGGGAGATGGTATTAGTGATTACACTGGACTATAGGGGAGATGGTATTAGTGATTACACTGGACTATAGGGGAGATGGTACCAGTGATTACACTGGACTATAGGGGAGATGGTACCAGTGATTACACTGGACTATAGGGGAGATGGTATTAGTGATTACACTGGACTATAGGGGAGATGGTATTAGTGATTACACTGGACTATAGGGGAGATGGTATTAGTGATTACACTGGACTATAGGGGAGATGGTATTAGTGATTACACTGGACTATAGGGGAGATGGTATTAGTGATTACACTGGACTATAGGGGAGATGGTACCAGTGATTACACTGGACTATAGGGGAGATGGTACCAGTGATTACACTGGACTATAGGGGAGATGGTATTAGTGATTACACTGGACTATAGGGGAGATGGTACCAGTGATTACACTGGACTATAGGGGAGATGGTACCAGTGATTACACTGGACTATAGGGGAGATGGTACCAGTGATTACACTGGACTATAGGGGAGATGGTATTAGTGATTACACTGGACTATAGGGGAGATGGTACCAGTGATTACACTGGACTATAGGGGAGATGGTACCAGTGATTACACTGGACTATAGGGGAGATGGTACCAGTGATTACACTGGACTATAGGGGAGATGGTACCAGTGATTACACTGGACTATAGGGGAGATGGTATTAGTGATTACACTGGACTATAGGGGAGATGGTATTAGTGATTACACTGGACTATAGGGGAGATGGTATTAGTGATTACACTGGACTATAGGGGAGATGGTATTAGTGATTACACTGGACTATAGGGGAGATGGTATTAGTGATTACACTGGACTATAGGGGAGATGGTACCAGTGATTACACTGGACTATAGGGGAGATGGTATTAGTGATTACACTGGACTATAGGGGAGATGGTATTAGTGATTACACTGGACTATAGGGGAGATGGTACCAGTGATTACACTGGACTATAGGGGAGATGGTACCAGTGATTACACTGGACTATAGGGGAGATGGTATTAGTGATTACACTGGACTATAGGGGAGATGGTATTAGTGATTACACTGGACTATAGGGGAGATGGTATTAGTGATTACACTGGACTATAGGGGAGATGGTACCAGTGATTACACTGGACTATAGGGGAGATGGTACCAGTGATTACACTGGACTATAGGGGAGATGGTACCAGTGATTACACTGGACTATAGGGGAGATGGTACCAGTGATTACACTGGACTATAGGGGAGATGGTACCAGTGATTACACTGGACTATAGGGGAGATGGTATTAGTGATTACACTGGACTATAGGGGAGATGGTACCAGTGATTACACTGGACTATAGGGGAGATGGTATTAGTGATTACACTGGACTATAGGGGAGATGGTATTAGTGATTACACTGGACTATAGGGGAGATGGTACCAGTGATTACACTGGACTATAGGGGAGATGGTACCAGTGATTACACTGGACTATAGGGGAGATGGTATTAGTGATTACACTGGACTATAGGGGAGATGGTATTAGTGATTACACTGGACTATAGGGGAGATGGTACCAGTGATTACACTGGACTATAGGGGAGATGGTATTAGTGATTACACTGGACTATAGGGGAGATGGTATTAGTGATTACACTGGACTATAGGGGAGATGGTATTAGTGATTACACTGGACTATAGGGGAGATGGTACCAGTGATTACACTGGACTATAGGGGAGATGGTACCAGTGATTACACTGGACTATAGGGGAGATGGTACCAGTGATTACACTGGACTATAGGGGAGATGGTACCAGTGATTACACTGGACTATAGGGGAGATGGTACCAGTGATTACACTGGACTATAGGGGAGATGGTATTAGTGATTACACTGGACTATAGGGGAGATGGTACCAGTGATTACACTGGACTATAGGGGAGATGGTATTAGTGATTACACTGGACTATAGGGGAGATGGTATTAGTGATTACACTGGACTATAGGGGAGATGGTACCAGTGATTACACTGGACTATAGGGGAGATGGTACCAGTGATTACACTGGACTATAGGGGAGATGGTATTAGTGATTACACTGGACTATAGGGGAGATGGTATTAGTGATTACACTGGACTATAGGGGAGATGGTACCAGTGATTACACTGGACTATAGGGGAGATGGTATTAGTGATTACACTGGACTATAGGGGAGATGGTATTAGTGATTACACTGGACTATAGGGGAGATGGTACCAGTGATTACACTGGACTATAGGGGAGATGGTACCAGTGATTACACTGGACTATAGGGGAGATGGTATTAGTGATTACACTGGACTATAGGGGAGATGGTATTAGTGATTACACTGGACTATAGGGGAGATGGTATTAGTGATTACACTGGACTATAGGGGAGATGGTATCAGTGATTACACTGGACTATAGGGGAGATGGTACCAGTGATTACACTGGACTATAGGGGAGATGGTATTAGTGATTACACTGGACTATAGGGGAGATGGTATTAGTGATTACACTGGACTATAGGGGAGATGGTATTAGTGATTACACTGGACTATAGGGGAGATGGTATTAGTGATTACACTGGACTATAGGGGAGATGGTATTAGTGATTACACTGGACTATAGGGGAGATGGTATTAGTGATTACACTGGACTATAGGGGAGATGGTATTAGTGATTACACTGGACTATAGGGGAGATGGTATTAGTGATTACACTGGACTATAGGGGAGATGGTACCAGTGATTACACTGGACTATAGGGGAGATGGTATTAGTGATTACACTGGACTATAGGGGAGATGGTACCAGTGATTACACTGGACTATAGGGGAGATGGTACCAGTGATTACACTGGACTATAGGGGAGATGGTATTAGTGATTACACTGGACTATAGGGGAGATGGTACCAGTGATTACACTGGACTATAGGGGAGATGGTACCAGTGATTACACTGGACTATAGGGGAGATGGTATTAGTGATTACACTGGACTATAGGGGAGATGGTATTAGTGATTACACTGGACTATAGGGGAGATGGTACCAGTGATTACACTGGACTATAGGGGAGATGGTACCAGTGATTACACTGGACTATAGGGGAGATGGTACCAGTGATTACACTGGACTATAGGGGAGATGGTATTAGTGATTACACTGGACTATAGGGGAGATGGTATTAGTGATTACACTGGACTATAGGGGAGATGGTACCAGTGATTACACTGGACTATAGGGGAGATGGTACCAGTGATTACACTGGACTATAGGGGAGATGGTATTAGTGATTACACTGGACTATAGGGGAGATGGTACCAGTGATTACACTGGACTATAGGGGAGATGGTACCAGTGATTACACTGGACTATAGGGGAGATGGTACCAGTGATTACACTGGACTATAGGGGAGATGGTATTAGTGATTACACTGGACTATAGGGGAGATGGTACCAGTGATTACACTGGACTATAGGGGAGATGGTATTAGTGATTACACTGGACTATAGGGGAGATGGTACCAGTGATTACACTGGACTATAGGGGAGATGGTATTAGTGATTACACTGGACTATAGGGGAGATGGTACCAGTGATTACACTGGACTATAGGGGAGATGGTATTAGTGATTACACTGGACTATAGGGGAGATGGTATTAGTGATTACACTGGACTATAGGGGAGATGGTACCAGTGATTACACTGGACTATAGGGGAGATGGTACCAGTGATTACACTGGACTATAGGGGAGATGGTATTAGTGATTACACTGGACTATAGGGGAGATGGTATTAGTGATTACACTGGACTATAGGGGAGATGGTATTAGTGATTACACTGGACTATAGGGGAGATGGTATTAGTGATTACACTGGACTATAGGGGAGATGGTATTAGTGATTACACTGGACTATAGGGGAGATGGTATTAGTGATTACACTGGACTATAGGGGAGATGGTATTAGTGATTACACTGGACTATAGGGGAGATGGTACCAGTGATTACACTGGACTATAGGGGAGATGGTACCAGTGATTACACTGGACTATAGGGGAGATGGTACCAGTGATTACACTGGACTATAGGGGAGATGGTATTAGTGATTACACTGGACTATAGGGGAGATGGTACCAGTGATTACACTGGACTATAGGGGAGATGGTACCAGTGATTACACTGGACTATAGGGGAGATGGTATCAGTGATTACACTGGACTATAGGGGAGATGGTACCAGTGATTACACTGGACTATAGGGGAGATGGTACCAGTGATTACACTGGACTATAGGGGAGATGGTATTAGTGATTACACTGGACTATAGGGGAGATGGTACCAGTGATTACACTGGACTATAGGGGAGATGGTATTAGTGATTACACTGGACTATAGGGGAGATGGTACCAGTGATTACACTGGACTATAGGGGAGATGGTACCAGTGATTACACTGGACTATAGGGGAGATGGTACCAGTGATTACACTGGACTATAGGGGAGATGGTACCAGTGATTACACTGGACTATAGGGGAGATGGTACCAGTGATTACACTGGACTATAGGGGAGATGGTACCAGTGATTACACTGGACTATAGGGGAGATGGTATTAGTGATTACACTGGACTATAGGGGAGATGGTATTAGTGATTACACTGGACTATAGGGGAGATGGTATTAGTGATTACACTGGACTATAGGGGAGATGGTATTAGTGATTACACTGGACTATAGGGGAGATGGTATTAGTGATTACACTGGACTATAGGGGAGATGGTATTAGTGATTACACTGGACTATAGGGGAGATGGTATTAGTGATTACACTGGACTATAGGGGAGATGGTATTAGTGATTACACTGGACTATAGGGGAGATGGTACCAGTGATTACACTGGACTATAGGGGAGATGGTACCAGTGATTACACTGGACTATAGGGGAGATGGTACCAGTGATTACACTGGACTATAGGGGAGATGGTACCAGTGATTACACTGGACTATAGGGGAGATGGTATTAGTGATTACACTGGACTATAGGGGAGATGGTACCAGTGATTACACTGGACTATAGGGGAGATGGTATTAGTGATTACACTGGACTATAGGGGAGATGGTATTAGTGATTACACTGGACTATAGGGGAGATGGTACCAGTGATTACACTGGACTATAGGGGAGATGGTATTAGTGATTACACTGGACTATAGGGGAGATGGTACCAGTGATTACACTGGACTATAGGGGAGATGGTACCAGTGATTACACTGGACTATAGGGGAGATGGTACCAGTGATTACACTGGACTATAGGGGAGATGGTACCAGTGATTACACTGGACTATAGGGGAGATGGTATTAGTGATTACACTGGACTATAGGGGAGATGGTACCAGTGATTACACTGGACTATAGGGGAGATGGTATTAGTGATTACACTGGACTATAGGGGAGATGGTACCAGTGATTACACTGGACTATAGGGGAGATGGTACCAGTGATTACACTGGACTATAGGGGAGATGGTATTAGTGATTACACTGGACTATAGGGGAGATGGTACCAGTGATTACACTGGACTATAGGGGAGATGGTACCAGTGATTACACTGGACTATAGGGGAGATGGTATTAGTGATTACACTGGACTATAGGGGAGATGGTATTAGTGATTACACTGGACTATAGGGGAGATGGTATTAGTGATTACACTGGACTATAGGGGAGATGGTATTAGTGATTACACTGGACTATAGGGGAGATGGTATTAGTGATTACACTGGACTATAGGGGAGATGGTACCAGTGATTACACTGGACTATAGGGGAGATGGTATTAGTGATTACACTGGACTATAGGGGAGATGGTACCAGTGATTACACTGGACTATAGGGGAGATGGTACCAGTGATTACACTGGACTATAGGGGAGATGGTATTAGTGATTACACTGGACTATAGGGGAGATGGTACCAGTGATTACACTGGACTATAGGGGAGATGGTACCAGTGATTACACTGGACTATAGGGGAGATGGTATTAGTGATTACACTGGACTATAGGGGAGATGGTACCAGTGATTACACTGGACTATAGGGGAGATGGTACCAGTGATTACACTGGACTATAGGGGAGATGGTATTAGTGATTACACTGGACTATAGGGGAGATGGTACCAGTGATTACACTGGACTATAGGGGAGATGGTACCAGTGATTACACTGGACTATAGGGGAGATGGTATTAGTGATTACACTGGACTATAGGGGAGATGGTACCAGTGATTACACTGGACTATAGGGGAGATGGTACCAGTGATTACACTGGACTATAGGGGAGATGGTATTAGTGATTACACTGGACTATAGGGGAGATGGTACCAGTGATTACACTGGACTATAGGGGAGATGGTATTAGTGATTACACTGGACTATAGGGGAGATGGTACCAGTGATTACACTGGACTATAGGGGAGATGGTACCAGTGATTACACTGGACTATAGGGGAGATGGTATTAGTGATTACACTGGACTATAGGGGAGATGGTACCAGTGATTACACTGGACTATAGGGGAGATGGTACCAGTGATTACACTGGACTATAGGGGAGATGGTATTAGTGATTACACTGGACTATAGGGGAGATGGTATTAGTGATTACACTGGACTATAGGGGAGATGGTACCAGTGATTACACTGGACTATAGGGGAGATGGTACCAGTGATTACACTGGACTATAGGGGAGATGGTACCAGTGATTACACTGGACTATAGGGGAGATGGTATTAGTGATTACACTGGACTATAGGGGAGATGGTATTAGTGATTACACTGGACTATAGGGGAGATGGTACCAGTGATTACACTGGACTATAGGGGAGATGGTACCAGTGATTACACTGGACTATAGGGGAGATGGTATTAGTGATTACACTGGACTATAGGGGAGATGGTACCAGTGATTACACTGGACTATAGGGGAGATGGTACCAGTGATTACACTGGACTATAGGGGAGATGGTACCAGTGATTACACTGGACTATAGGGGAGATGGTATTAGTGATTACACTGGACTATAGGGGAGATGGTACCAGTGATTACACTGGACTATAGGGGAGATGGTATTAGTGATTACACTGGACTATAGGGGAGATGGTACCAGTGATTACACTGGACTATAGGGGAGATGGTACCAGTGATTACACTGGACTATAGGGGAGATGGTACCAGTGATTACACTGGACTATAGGGGAGATGGTATTAGTGATTACACTGGACTATAGGGGAGATGGTACCAGTGATTACACTGGACTATAGGGGAGATGGTATTAGTGATTACACTGGACTATAGGGGAGATGGTATTAGTGATTACACTGGACTATAGGGGAGATGGTACCAGTGATTACACTGGACTATAGGGGAGATGGTACCAGTGATTACACTGGACTATAGGGGAGATGGTATTAGTGATTACACTGGACTATAGGGGAGATGGTATTAGTGATTACACTGGACTATAGGGGAGATGGTATTAGTGATTACACTGGACTATAGGGGAGATGGTATTAGTGATTACACTGGACTATAGGGGAGATGGTATTAGTGATTACACTGGACTATAGGGGAGATGGTATTAGTGATTACACTGGACTATAGGGGAGATGGTATTAGTGATTACACTGGACTATAGGGGAGATGGTACCAGTGATTACACTGGACTATAGGGGAGATGGTACCAGTGATTACACTGGACTATAGGGGAGATGGTACCAGTGATTACACTGGACTATAGGGGAGATGGTATTAGTGATTACACTGGACTATAGGGGAGATGGTACCAGTGATTACACTGGACTATAGGGGAGATGGTACCAGTGATTACACTGGACTATAGGGGAGATGGTATCAGTGATTACACTGGACTATAGGGGAGATGGTACCAGTGATTACACTGGACTATAGGGGAGATGGTACCAGTGATTACACTGGACTATAGGGGAGATGGTATTAGTGATTACACTGGACTATAGGGGAGATGGTACCAGTGATTACACTGGACTATAGGGGAGATGGTATTAGTGATTACACTGGACTATAGGGGAGATGGTACCAGTGATTACACTGGACTATAGGGGAGATGGTACCAGTGATTACACTGGACTATAGGGGAGATGGTACCAGTGATTACACTGGACTATAGGGGAGATGGTACCAGTGATTACACTGGACTATAGGGGAGATGGTACCAGTGATTACACTGGACTATAGGGGAGATGGTACCAGTGATTACACTGGACTATAGGGGAGATGGTATTAGTGATTACACTGGACTATAGGGGAGATGGTATTAGTGATTACACTGGACTATAGGGGAGATGGTATTAGTGATTACACTGGACTATAGGGGAGATGGTATTAGTGATTACACTGGACTATAGGGGAGATGGTATTAGTGATTACACTGGACTATAGGGGAGATGGTATTAGTGATTACACTGGACTATAGGGGAGATGGTATTAGTGATTACACTGGACTATAGGGGAGATGGTATTAGTGATTACACTGGACTATAGGGGAGATGGTACCAGTGATTACACTGGACTATAGGGGAGATGGTACCAGTGATTACACTGGACTATATGGGAGATGGTACCAGTGATTACACTGGACTATAGGGGAGATGGTACCAGTGATTACACTGGACTATAGGGGAGATGGTATTAGTGATTACACTGGACTATAGGGGAGATGGTACCAGTGATTACACTGGACTATAGGGGAGATGGTATTAGTGATTACACTGGACTATAGGGGAGATGGTATTAGTGATTACACTGGACTATAGGGGAGATGGTACCAGTGATTACACTGGACTATAGGGGAGATGGTATTAGTGATTACACTGGACTATAGGGGAGATGGTACCAGTGATTACACTGGACTATAGGGGAGATGGTACCAGTGATTACACTGGACTATAGGGGAGATGGTACCAGTGATTACACTGGACTATAGGGGAGATGGTACCAGTGATTACACTGGACTATAGGGGAGATGGTATTAGTGATTACACTGGACTATAGGGGAGATGGTACCAGTGATTACACTGGACTATAGGGGAGATGGTATTAGTGATTACACTGGACTATAGGGGAGATGGTACCAGTGATTACACTGGACTATAGGGGAGATGGTACCAGTGATTACACTGGACTATAGGGGAGATGGTATTAGTGATTACACTGGACTATAGGGGAGATGGTACCAGTGATTACACTGGACTATAGGGGAGATGGTACCAGTGATTACACTGGACTATAGGGGAGATGGTATTAGTGATTACACTGGACTATAGGGGAGATGGTATTAGTGATTACACTGGACTATAGGGGAGATGGTATTAGTGATTACACTGGACTATAGGGGAGATGGTATTAGTGATTACACTGGACTATAGGGGAGATGGTATTAGTGATTACACTGGACTATAGGGGAGATGGTACCAGTGATTACACTGGACTATAGGGGAGATGGTATTAGTGATTACACTGGACTATAGGGGAGATGGTACCAGTGATTACACTGGACTATAGGGGAGATGGTACCAGTGATTACACTGGACTATAGGGGAGATGGTATTAGTGATTACACTGGACTATAGGGGAGATGGTACCAGTGATTACACTGGACTATAGGGGAGATGGTACCAGTGATTACACTGGACTATAGGGGAGATGGTATTAGTGATTACACTGGACTATAGGGGAGATGGTACCAGTGATTACACTGGACTATAGGGGAGATGGTACCAGTGATTACACTGGACTATAGGGGAGATGGTATTAGTGATTACACTGGACTATAGGGGAGATGGTACCAGTGATTACACTGGACTATAGGGGAGATGGTACCAGTGATTACACTGGACTATAGGGGAGATGGTATTAGTGATTACACTGGACTATAGGGGAGATGGTATTAGTGATTACACTGGACTATAGGGGAGATGGTACCAGTGATTACACTGGACTATAGGGGAGATGGTACCAGTGATTACACTGGACTATAGGGGAGATGGTACCAGTGATTACACTGGACTATAGGGGAGATGGTATTAGTGATTACACTGGACTATAGGGGAGATGGTACCAGTGATTACACTGGACTATAGGGGAGATGGTATTAGTGATTACACTGGACTATAGGGGAGATGGTACCAGTGATTACACTGGACTATAGGGGAGATGGTATTAGTGATTACACTGGACTATAGGGGAGATGGTATTAGTGATTACACTGGACTATAGGGGAGATGGTATTAGTGATTACACTGGACTATAGGGGAGATGGTATTAGTGATTACACTGGACTATAGGGGAGATGGTATTAGTGATTACACTGGACTATAGGGGAGATGGTATTAGTGATTACACTGGACTATAGGGGAGATGGTATTAGTGATTACACTGGACTATAGGGGAGATGGTATTAGTGATTACACTGGACTATAGGGAGATGGTATTAGTGATTACACTGGACTATAGGGGAGATGGTACCAGTGATTACACTGGAATATAGGGAGATGGTACCAGTGATACACCTGGACTACATGGGAGATGGTACCAGTGATTACCAACTGGACTATAGGGGAGATGGTACCAGTCGCTTACACTGGACTATAGGGAGCATGGTATTAGTGATTACACAGGACTATAGGGGAGATGGTACCAGTGATTACACTGGACTATAGGGGAGATGGTATAGTGATTACACTGGACTATAGGGGAGATGGTATTAGTGATTACACTGGATTATAGGGGAGATGGTACCAGTGATTACACTGACTATAGGGAGATGGTATTCGTGATTAACACAGGATTATAGGGGAGATGGTACCAGTGATTACACTGTACTATAGGAGAGATGGTACCAGTGATTACGCTGGACTATAGGGGAGATGGTACCAGTGATTACACTGGACTATAGGGGAGATGGTATTAGTGATTACACTGGACTATAGGGGAGATGGTACCAGTGATTACACTGGACTATAGGGGAGATGATATTAGTGATTACACTGGACTATAGGGGAGATGGTATTAGTGATTACACTGGACTTATAGGGGAGATGGTACCAGTGATTACCACTGGACTACAGGAGAGATGGTACCAGTGATTACACCTGGACTATTGGGGAGATGGTATTAGTGATTTACACTGGGACTATAGGGGAGATGGGTTATTAGTGATTACACTGGACTATAGGGGAGATGGTATTAGTGATTACACTGGACTATAGGGGAGATGGTATTTGTGATTACACTGGAGTATAGGGGAGATGGTATTAGTGATTACACTGGACTATAGGGGAGAGGTACCAGTGATTACACTGGACTATAGGGGAGATGGTATTAGTGATTACACTGGACTATAGGGGAGATGGTACCAGTGATTACACTGGACTATAGGGGAGATGGTACCAGTGATTACACTGGACTATAGGGGAGATGGTATTAGTGATTACACTGGACTATAGGGCAGATGGTACCAGTGATTACACTGGACTATAGGGGAGATGGTACCAGTGATTACACTGGACTATAGGGGAGATGGTATTAGTGATTACACTGGACTATATGGGAGATGGTACCAGTGATTACACTGGACTATAGGGGAGATGGTACCAGTGATTACACTGGACTATAGGGGAGATGGTATTAATGATTACACTGGACTACAGGGGAGATGGTACCAGTGATTACACTGGACTATAGGGGAGATGGTACCAGTGATTACACTGGACTATAGGGGAGATGGTATTAGTTATTACACTGGACGAAAGGGGAGATGGTATTAGTGATTACACTGGACTATAGGGGAGATGGTACCAGTGATTACACTGGACTATAGGGGAGATGGTACCAGTGATTACACTGGACTATAGGGGAGATGGTACCAGTGATTACACTGGACTATAGGGGAGATGGTATTAGTGATTACACTGGACTATAGGGGAGATGGTACCAGTGATTACACTGGACTATAGGGGAGATGGTATTAGTGATTACACTGGACTATAGGGGAGATGGTACCAGTGATTACACTGGACTATAGGGGAGATGGTATTAGTGATTACACTGGACTATAGGGGAGAAGGTATTAGTGATTACACTGGACTATAGGGGAGATGGTACCAGTGATTACACTGGACTATAGGGGAGATGGTATTAGTTATTACACTGGACGAAAGGGGAGATGGTATTAGTGATTACACTGGACGAAAGGGGAGATGGTACCAGTGATTACACTGGACTACAGGGGAGATGGTATTAGTGATTACACTGGACTATAGGGGGGATGGTATTAGTCATTACACTGGACTATAGGGGAGATGGTACCAGTGATTACACTGGACGAAAGGGGAGATGGTATTAGTGATTACACTGGACGAAAGGGGAGATGGTACCAGTGATTACACTGGACTATAGGGGAGACGGTATTAGTGATTACACTGGACTATAGGGGGGATGGTATTAGTGATTACACTGGACTATTTGGGAGATGGTACCAGTGATTACACTGGACTATAGGGGAGATGGTATTAGTGATTACACTGGACTATAGGGAAGATGGTACCAGTGATTACACTGGACTATAGGGGAGATGGTATT
Organism: Squalus acanthias; assembly: GCA_030390025.1. Classification (NCBI taxonomy): domain Eukaryota; kingdom Metazoa; phylum Chordata; class Chondrichthyes; order Squaliformes; family Squalidae; genus Squalus; species Squalus acanthias. The sequence continues at coordinate 676,109 of JASTWF010000232.1, forward strand.
AGTGATTACACTGGACTATAGGGGAGATGGTACCAGTGATTACACTGGACTATAGGGGAGTTGGTATTAGTGATTACACTGGACTATAGGGGGGATGGTATTAGTGATTACACTGGACTATAGGGGAGATGGTATTAGTGATTACACTGGACTATAGGGGAGATGGTACCAGTGATTACACTGGACTATAGGGGAGATGGTACCAGTGATTACACTGGACTATAGGGGAGATGGTACCAGTGATTACACTGGACTATAGGGGAGATGGTATTCGTTATTACACTGGACGAAAGGGGAGATGGTACCTAGTGATTACACTGGACTATAGGGGAGATGGTATTAGTGATTACACTGGACTATAGGGGAGATGGTATTAGTGATTACACTGGACTATAGGGGAGATGGTACCAGTGATTACACTGGATTATAGAGGAGATGGTACCAGTGATTACACTGGACTATAGGGGAGATGGTACCAGTGATTACACTGGACTATAGGGGAGATGGTATTAGTGATTACACTGGACTATAGGGGAGATGGTACCAGTGATTACACTGGACTATAGGGGAGATGGTATTAGTGATTACACTGGACTATAGGGGAGATGGTACCAGTGATTACACTGGACTATAGGGGAGATGGTACCAGTGATTACACTGGACTATAGGGGAGATGGTACCAGTGATTACACTGGACTATAGGGGAGATGGTATTAGTTATTACACTGGACGAAATGGGAGATGGTACCAGTGATTACACTGGACTATAGGGGAGATGGTATTAGTGATTACACTGGACTATAGGGGAGATGGTATTAGTGATTACACTGGACTATAGGGAGATGGTACCAGTGATTACACTGGATTATAGAGGAGATGGTACCAGTGATTACACTGGACTATAGGGGAGATAGTATTAGTGATTACACTGGACGATAGGGGAGATGGTATTAGTGATGACACTGGACTATAGGGGAGATGGTATTAGTGATTACACTGGACGATAGGGGAGATGGTATTAGTGATTACACTGGACTATAGGGGAGATGGTATTAGTGATTACACTGGACTATAGGGGGGATGGTATTAGTGATTACACTGGACTATAGGGGAGATGGTACCAGTGACTACACTTGACTATAGGGGAGATGGTACCAGTGCTTACACTGGACTATAGGGGAGATGGTACTTGTGATTACACTGGACTATAGGGGAGATGGTACCAGTGATTACACTGGACTATAGGGGAGATGGTACCAGTGCTTACACTGGACTATAGGGGAGATGGTATTAGTGATTACACTGGACTACAGGGGAGATGGTGCCAGTGATTACACTGGACTATAGGGGAGATGGTATCAGTGATTACACTGGACTATAGGGGAGATGGTACCAGTGATTACACTGGACTTTAGGGGAGATGGTACCAGTGATTACACTGGACTATAGGGGAGATGGTATTAGTGATTACACTGGACTTTAGGGGAGATGGTACCAGTGATTACACTGGGCTATAGGGGAGATGGTATTCGTGATTACACTGGACTATAGGGGAGATGGTACCAGTGATTACACTGAACTATAGGGGAGATGGTACCAGTGATTACACTGGACTATAGGGGAGATGGTACCAGTGATTACACTGGACTATATGGGAGATGGTACCAGTGATTACACTGGACTATAGGGGAGATGGTACCAGTGATTACACTGGACTATAGGGGAGATGGTACCAGTGATTACACTGGACTATAGGGGAGATGGTACCAGTGATTACACTGGACTATAGGGGAGATGGTACCAGTGATTACACTGGACTATAGGGGAGATGGTATTAGTTATTACACTGGACGAAAGGGGAGATGGTATTAGTGATTACACTGGACTATAGGGGAGATGGTACCAGTGATTACACTGGACTATAGGGGAGATGGTACCAGTGATTACACTGGACTATAGGGGAGATGGTACCAGTGATTACACTGGACTATAGGGGAGATGGTATTAGTGATTACACTGGACTATAGGGGAGATGGTACCAGTGATTACACTGGACTATAGGGGAGATGGTATTAGTGATTACACTGGACTATAGGGGAGATGGTACCAGTGATTACACTGGACTATAGGGGAGATGGTATTAGTGATTACACTGGACTATAGGGGAGAAGGTATTAGTGATTACACTGGACTATAGGGGAGATGGTACCAGTGATTACACTGGACTATAGGGGAGATGGTATTAGTTATTACACTGGACGAAAGGGGAGATGGTATTAGTGATTACACTGGACGAAAGGGGAGATGGTACCAGTGATTACACTGGACTACAGGGGAGATGGTATTAGTGATTACACTGGACTATAGGGGGATGGTATTAGTCATTACACTGGACTATAGGGGAGATGGTACCAGTGATTACACTGGACGAAAGGGGAGATGGTATTAGTGATTACACTGGACGAAAGGGGAGATGGTACCAGTGATTACACTGGACTATAGGGGAGACGGTATTAGTGATTACACTGGACTATAGGGGGGATGGTATTAGTGATTACACTGGACTATTTGGGAGATGGTACCAGTGATTACACTGGACTATAGGGGAGATGGTATTAGTGATTACACTGGACTATAGGGAGATGGTACCAGTGATTACACTGGACTATAGGGGAGATGGTATTAGTGATTACACTGGACTATAGGGGAGATGGTACCAGTGATTACACTGGACTATAGGGGAGTTGGTATTAGTGATTACACTGGACTATAGGGGGGATGGTATTAGTGATTACACTGGACTATAGGGGAGATGGTATTAGTGATTACACTGGACTATAGGGGAGATGGTACCAGTGATTACACTGGACTATAGGGGAGATGGTACCAGTGATTACACTGGACTATAGGGGAGATGGTACCAGTGATTACACTGGACTATAGGGGAGATGGTATTCGTTATTACACTGGACGAAAGGGGAGATGGTACCAGTGATTACACTGGACTATAGGGGAGATGGTATTAGTGATTACACTGGACTATAGGGGAGATGGTATTAGTGATTACACTGGACTATAGGGGAGATGGTACCAGTGATTACACTGGATTATAGAGGAGATGGTACCAGTGATTACACTGGACTATAGGGGAGATGGTACCAGTGATTACACTGGACTATAGGGGAGATGGTATTAGTGATTACACTGGACTATAGGGGAGATGGTACCAGTGATTACACTGGACTATAGGGGAGATGGTATTAGTGATTACACTGGACTATAGGGGAGATGGTACCAGTGATTACACTGGACTATAGGGGAGATGGTACCAGTGATTACACTGGACTATAGGGGAGATGGTACCAGTGATTACACTGGACTATAGGGGAGATGGTATTAGTTATTACACTGGACGAAATGGGAGATGGTACCAGTGATTACACTGGACTATAGGGGAGATGGTATTAGTGATTACACTGGACTATAGGGGAGATGGTATTAGTGATTACACTGGACTATAGGGGAGATGGTACCAGTGATTACACTGGATTATAGAGGAGATGGTACCAGTGATTACACTGGACTATAGGGGAGATAGTATTAGTGATTACACTGGACGATAGGGGAGATGGTATTAGTGATGACACTGGACTATAGGGGAGATGGTATTAGTGATTACACTGGACGATAGGGGAGATGGTATTAGTGATTACACTGGACTATAGGGGAGATGGTATTAGTGATTACACTGGACTATAGGGGAGATGGTATTAGTGATTACACTGGACTATAGGGGGGATGGTATTAGTGATTACACTGGACTATAGGGGAGATGGTACCAGTGACTACACTGGACTATAGGGGAGATGGTACCAGTGCTTACACTGGACTATAGGGGAGATGGTACTTGTGATTACACTGGACTATAGGGGAGATGGTACCAGTGATTACACTGGACTATAGGGGAGATGGTACCAGTGCTTACACTGGACTATAGGGGAGATGGTATTAGTGATTACACTGGACTACAGGGGAGATGGTGCCAGTGATTACACTGGACTATAGGGGAGATGGTATCAGTGATTACACTGGACTATAGGGGAGATGGTACCAGTGATTACACTGGACTTTAGGGGAGATGGTACCAGTGATTACACTGGACTATAGGGGAGATGGTATTAGTGATTACACTGGACTTTAGGGGAGATGGTACCAGTGATTACACTGGGCTATAGGGGAGATGGTATTAGTGATTACACTGGACTATAGGGGAGATGGTACCAGTGATTACACTGAACTATAGGGGAGATGGTACCAGTGATTACACTGGACTATAGGGGAGATGGTACCAGTGATTACACTGGACTATATGGGAGATGGTACCAGTGATTACACTGGACTATAGGGGAGATGGTACCAGTGATTACACTGGACTATAGGGGAGATGGTACCAGTGATTACACTGGACTATAGGGGAGATGGTATTAGTGATTACACTGGACTATAGGGGAGATGGTATTAGTGATTACACTGGACTATAGGGGAGATGGTATTAGTGATTACACTGGACTATAGGGGAGATGGTATTAGTGATTACACTGGGCTATAGGGGAGATGGTATTAGTGATTACACTGGACTATATGGGAGATGGTATTAGTGATTACACTGGACTATAGGGGAGATGGTATTAGTGATTACACTGGACTATAGGGGAGATGGTATTAGTGATTACACTGGACTATAGGGGAGATGGTACCAGTGATTACACTGGAATATAGGGGAGATGGTACCAGTGATTACACTGGACTACATGGGAGATGGTACCAGTGATTACACTGGACTATAGGGGAGATGGTACCAGTGATTACACTGGACTATAGGGGAGATGGTATTAGTGATTACACTGGACTATAGGGGAGATGGTACCAGTGATTACACTGGACTATAGGGGAGATGGTATTAGTGATTACACTGGACTATAGGGGAGATGGTATTAGTGATTACACTGGATTATAGGGGAGATGGTACCAGTGATTACACTGGACTATAGGGGAGATGGTATTCGTGATTACACTGGATTATAGGGGAGATGGTACCAGTGATTACACTGGACTATAGGAGAGATGGCACCAGTGATTACACTGGACTATAGGGGAGATGGTACCAGTGATTACACTGGACTATAGGGGAGATGGTACCAGTGATTACACTGGACTATAGGGGAGATGGTATCAGTGATTACACTGGACTATAGGGGAGATGGTATTAGTGATTACACTGGACTATAGGGGAGATGGTACCAGTGATTACACTGGACTATAGGGGAGATGGTACCAGTGATTACACTGGACTATAGGGGAGATGGTATTAGTGATTACACTGGACTATAGGGGAGATGGTACCAGTGATTACACTGGACTTTAGGGGAGATGGTATTCGTGATTACACTGGACTATAGGGGAGATGGTACCAGTGATTACACTGGACTTTAGGGGAGATGGTACCAGTGATTACACTGGACTATAGGGGAGATGGTACCAGTGATTACACTGGACTATAGGGGAGATGGTATTAGTGATTACACTGGACTATAGGGGAGATGGTACCAGTGATTACACTGGACTATAGGGGAGATGGTACCAGTGATTACACTGGACTATAGGGGAGATGGTATTAGTGATTACACTGGACTATAGGGGAGATGGTATTAGTGATTACACTGGATTATAGGGGAGATGGTACCAGTGATTACACTGGACTATAGGGGAGATGGTATTAGTGATTACACTGGACTATAGGGGAGATGGTATTAGTGATTACACTGGACTATAGGGGAGATGGTACCAGTGATTACACTGGACTATAGGGGAGATGGTACCAGTGATTACACTGGACTATAGGGGAGATGGTATTAGTGATTACACTGGACTATAGGGGAGATGGTACCAGTGATTACACTGGACTATAGGGGAGATGGTATTAGTGATTACACTGGACTATAGGGGAGATGGTATTTGTGATTCCACTGGACTATAGGGGAGATGGTATTGGTGATTACACTGGACGATAGGGGAGATGGTATTAGTGATTACACTGGACGATAGGGGAGATGGTATTAGTGATTACACTGGACGATAGGGGAGATGGTATTAGTGATTACACTGGACTATAGGGGAGATGGTATTAGTGATTACACTGGACTATAGGGGAGATGGTATTAGTGATTACACTGGACTATAGGAGAGATGGTACCAGTGATTACACTGGACTATAGGAGAGATGGTACCAGTGATTACACTGGAATACAGGGGAGATGGTATCAGTGATTACACTGGACTATAGTGGAGATGGTACCAGTGATTACACTGGACTATAGGGGAGATGGTGCCAGTGCTTACACTGGACTATAGGGGAGATGGTACCAGTGATTACACTGGACTATAGTGGAGATGGTACCAGTGATTACACTGGACTATAGGGGAGATGGTATTAGTGATTACACTGGACTATAGGGGAGATGGTATTCGTGATTACACTGGACTATAGGGGAGATGGTATTAGTGATTACACTGGACTTTAGGGGAGATGGTACCAGTGATTACACTGGAATATAGGGGAGATGGTACCAGTGATTACACTGGACTACATGGGAGATGGTACCAGTGATTACACTGGACTATAGGGGAGATGGTACCAGTGATTACACTGGACTATAGGGGAGATGGTATTAGTGATTACACTGGACTATAGGGGAGATGGTACCAGTGATTACACTGGACTATAGGGGAGATGGTACCAGTGATTACACTGGACTATAGGGGAGATGGTACCAGTGATTACACTGGACTATAGGGGAGATGGTATTAGTGATTACACTGGACTATAGGGGAGATGGTACCAGTGATTACACTGGACTTTAGGGGAGATGGTATTAGTGATTACACTGGACTATAGGGGAGATGGTACCAGTGATTACACTGGACTATAGGGGAGATGGTATTAGTGATTACACTGGACTATAGGGGAGAAGGTACCAGTGATTACACTGGAATATAGGGGAGATGGTACCAGTGATTACACTGGACTATAGGGGAGATGGTACCAGTGATTACACTGGACTATAGGGGAGATGGTATTAGTGATTACACTGGACTATAGGGGAGATGGTATTAGTGATTACACTGGATTATAGGGGAGATGGTACCAGTGATTACACTGGACTATAGGGGAGATGGTATTAGTGATTACACTGGACTATAGGGGAGATGGTATTAGTGATTACACTGGATTATAGGGGAGATGGTACCAGTGATTACACTGGACTATAGGGGAGATGGTACCAGTGATTACACTGGACTATAGGGGAGATGGTATTCGTGATTACACTGGACTATAGGGGAGATGGTACCAGTGATTACACTGGACTATAGGGGAGATGGTATTAGTGATTACACTGGACTATAGGGGAGATGGTATTTGTGATTCCACTGGACTATAGGGGAGATGGTATTAGTGATTACACTGGACGATAGGGGAGATGGTATTAGTGATTACACTGGACGATAGGGGAGATGGTATTAGTGATTACACTGGACGATAGGGGAGATGGTATTAGTGATTACACTGGACTATAGGAGAGATGGTACCAGTGATTACACTGGACTATAGGAGAGATGGTACCAGTGATTACACTGGAATACAGGGGAGATGGTATTAGTGATTACACTGGACTATAGGAGAGATGGTACCAGTGATTACACTGGACTATAGGGGAGATGGTACCAGTGATTACACTGGACTATAGGGGAGATGGTATTCGTGATTACACTGGACTATAGGGGAGATGGTACCAGTGATTACACTGGACTATAGGGGAGATGGTATTAGTGATTACACTGGACTATAGGGGAGATGGTATTTGTGATTCCACTGGACTATAGGGGAGATGGTATTAGTGATTACACTGGACGATAGGGGAGATGGTATTAGTGATTACACTGGACGATAGGGGAGATGGTATTAGTGATTACACTGGACGATAGGGGAGATGGTATTAGTGATTACACTGGACTATAGGAGAGATGGTACCAGTGATTACACTGGACTATAGGAGAGATGGTACCAGTGATTACACTGGAATACAGGGGAGATGGTATTAGTGATTACACTGGACTATAGGAGAGATGGTACCAGTGATTACACTGGACTATAGGAGAGATGGTACCAGTGATTACACTGGACTATAGGGGAGATGGTACCAGTGCTTACACTGGACTATAGGGGAGATGGTACTCGTGATTACACTGGACTATAGTGGAGATGGTACCAGTGATTACACTGGGCTTTTGGGGAGATGGTATTAGTGATTACACTGGACTATAGTGGAGATGGTACCAGTGATTACACTGGACTATAGTGGAGATGGTACCAGTGATTACACTGGAGTATAGGGGAGATGGTATTAGTGATTACACTGGACTATAGGGGAGATGGTACCAGTGATTACACTGGACTATAGGGGAGAAGGTATTAGTGATTACACTGGACTATAGGGGAGATGGTATTAGTGATTACACTGGACTATAGGGGAGATGGTATTAGTGATTACACTGGACTATAGGGGAGATGGTACCAGTGATTACACTGGACTATAGGGGAGATGGTATTAGTGATTACACTGGACTATAGGGGAGATGGTATTAGTGATTACACTGGACTATAGGGGAGATGGTACCAGTGATTACACTGGACTAGAGGGGAGATGGTATTAGTGATTACACTGGACTATAGGGGAGATGGTACCAGTGATTACACTGGACTAGAGGGGAGATGGTATTAATGATTACACTGGACTATAGGGGAGATGGTACCAGTGATTACACTGGACTATAGGGGAGATGGTATTAGTGATTACACTGGACTATAGGGGAGATGGTATTAGTGATTACACTGGACTATAGGGGAGATGGTACCAGTGATTACACTGGACTATAGGGGAGATGGTATTAGTGATTACACTGGACTATATGGGAGATGGTACCAGTGATTACACTGGACTATAGGGGAGAAGGTTCCAGTGATTACACTGGACTATAGGGGAGATGGTATTAATGATTACACTGGACTATAGGGGAGATGGTACCAGTGATTACACTGGACTATAGGGGAGATGGTACCAGTGATTACACTGGACTATAGGGGAGATGGTACCAGTGATTACACTGGACTATAGGGGAGATGGTACCAGTGATTACACTGGACTATATGGGAGATGGTACCAGTGATTACACTGGACTATAGGGGAGATGGTACCAGTGATTACACTGGACTATAGGGGAGATGGTATTAGTTATTACACTGGACGAAAGGGGAGATGGTACCAGTGATTACACTTGACTATAGGGGAGATGGTATTAGTGATTACACTGAACTATATGGGAGATGGTACCAGTGATTACACTGGACTATAGGGGAGATGGTATTAGTGATTACACTGGACTATAGGGGAGATGGTACCAGTGATTACACTGGACTATAGGGGAGATGGTATTAGTGATTACACTGGACGAAAGGGGAGATGGTATTAGTGATTACACTGGACTATAGGGGAGATGGTATTTGTGAGTACACTGGACTATAGGGGAGATGGTATTAGTGATTACACTGGACTATAGGGGAGATGGTACCAGTGATTACACTGGACTATAGGGGAGATGGTATTAGTGATTACACTGGACTATAGGGGAGATGGTACCAGTGATTACACTGGACTATAGGGGAGATGGTATTAGTTATTACACTGGACGAAAGGGGAGATGGTATTAGTGATTACACTGGACTATAGGGGAGATGGTATTAGTGAGTACACTGGACTATAGGGAGATGGTATTAGTGATTACACTGGACTATAGGGGAGATGGTACCAGTGATTACACTGGACTACAGGGGAGATGGTACCAGTGATTACACTGGACTATAGGGGAGATGGTATTAGTGATTACACTGGACTATAGGGGAGATGGTACCAGTGATTACACTGGACTATAGGGGAGATGGTACCAGTGATTACACTGGACTATAGGGGAGATGGTACCAGTGATTACACTGGACTATAGGGGAGAAGGTATTAGTGATTACACTGGACTACAGGGGAGATGGTACCAGTGATTACACTGGACTATAGGGGAGATGGTATTAGTGATTACACTGGACTATAGGGGAGATGGTACCAGTGATTACACTGGACTATAGGGGAGATGGTACCAGTGATTACACTGGACTATAGGGGAGATGGTACCAGTGATTACACTGGACTATAGCGGAGATGGTATTAGTGATTACACTGGACTATAGGGGAGATGGTACCAGTGATTACACTGGACTATAGGGGAGAAGGTATTAGTGATTACACTGGACTACAGGGGAGATGGTACCAGTGATTACACTGGACTATAGGGGAGAAGATATTAGTGATTACACTGGACTACAGGGGAGATGGTACCAGTGATTACACTGGACTATAGGGGAGATGGTATTAGTGATTACACTGGACTACAGGGGAGATGGTACCAGTGATTACACTGGACTATAGGGGGGATGGTATTAGTGAGTACACTGGACTATAGGGGAGATGGTATTAGTGATTACACTGGACTATAGGGGAGATGGTATTAGTGAGTACACTGGACTATAGGGGGGATGGTATTAGCGATTACACTGGACTATAGGGGAGATGGTACCAGTGATTACACTGGACTATAGGGGGGATGGTACCAGTGATTACACTGGACTATAGGGGAGATGGTATTAGTGATTACACTGGACTATAGGGGAGATGGTACCAGTGATTACACTGGACTATAGGGGAGATGGTATTATTGAGTACACTGGACTATAGGGGAGATGGTATGAGTGAGTACACTGGACTATAGGGGGGATGGTACCAGTGATTACACTGGACTATAGGGGGGATGGTATTAGTGAGTACACTGGACTATAGGGGGGATGGTATTCGTGATTACACTGGACTATAGGGGGGATGATACCAGTGATTACACTGGACTATGGGGGAGATGGTACCAGTGATTACACTGGACGAAAGGGGGGATGGTATTAGTGAGTACACTGGACTATAGGGGGGATGGTATTAGTGATTACACTGGACTATAGGGGGGATGGTATTCGTGATTACACTGGACTATAGGGGGGATGGTATTCGTGATTACACTGGACTATAGGGGGGATGGTATTAGTGAGTACACTGGACTATAGGGGAGATGGTACCAGTGATTACACTGGACTATAGGGGGGATGGTATTCGTGATTACACTGGACTATAGGGGGGATGGTATTAGTGATTACACTGGACTATAGGGGAGATGGTATCAGTGATTACACTGGACTATAGGGGAGATGGTATTAGTGAGTACACTGGACTATAGGGGGGATGGTATTAGTGAGTACACTGGACTATAGGGGAGATGGTATTAGTGAGTACTCTGGACTATAGGGGAGATGGTATTAGTTATTACACTGGACGAAAGGGGAGATGGTATTAGTGATAACACTGGATTATAGGGGATATGGTATCAGTGATTACACTGGACTATAGGGGAGATGGTATTAGTGATTACACTGGACTATAGGGGAGATGGTACCAGTGATTACACTGGACTGTAGGGGAGATGGTATTAGTGATTACACTGGACGAAATGGGAGATGGTACCAGTGATTACACTGGACTATAGGGGAGATGGTATTAGTGAGTACACTGGACTATAGGGGGGATGGTACCAGTGATTACACTGGACTATAGGGGGGATGGTATTTGTGAGTACACTGGACTATAGGGGAGATGGTATTAGTGAGTACACTGGACTATAGGGGAGATGGTATTAGAGATTACACTGGACTATAGGGGAGATGGTATTAGTGATTACACTGGACTATAGGGGAGATGGTATTAGTGAGTACACTGGACTATAGGGGAGATGGTATCAGTGAGTACACTGGACTATAGGGGGGATGGTACCAGTGATTACACTGGACTATAGGGGGGATGGTATTAGTGAGTACACTGGACTATAGGGGAGATGGTATTAGTGATTACACTGGACTATAGGGGAGATGGTATTAGTGATTACACTGGACTATAGGGGAGATGGTATTAGTGAGTACACTGGACTATAGGGGGGATGGTATTAGTGATTACACTGGACTATAGGGGAGATGGTATTAGTGATTACACTGGACGATAGGGGAGATGGTACCAGTGATTACACTGGACTATAGGGGAGATGGTATTAGTGATTACACTGGACTATAGGGGAGATGGTATTAGTGATTACACTGGACTATAGGGGAGATGGTATTAGTGATTACACTGGACTATAGGGGAGATGGTACCAGTGATTACACTGGACTATAGGGGAGATGGTACCAGTGATTACACTGGACTATAGGGGGGATGGTATTAGTGATTACAGTGGACTATAGGGGAGATGGTACCAGTGATTACACTGGACTATAGGGGAGATGGTATTAGTGATTACACTGGACTATAGGGGAGATGGTACCAGTGATTACACTGGACTATAGGGGAGATGGTACCAGTGATTCCACTGGACTACAGGGGAGATGGTATTAGTGATTACACTGGACTATAGGGGAGATGGTACCAGTGATTACACTGGACTATAGGGGAGATGGTATTAGTGATTACACTGGAATATAGGGGAGATGGTATTAGTGATTACACGGGACTGTAGGGGAGATGGTATTAGTGATTACACTGGACTATAGGGGAGATGGTACCAGTGATTACACTGGACTATAGGGGAGATGGTATTAGTGATTACACTGGACTATAGGGGGGATGGTATTCGTGATTACACTGGACTATAGGGGAGATGGTACCAGTGATTACACTGGACTATAGGGGAGATGGTACCAGTGATTACACTGGACTATAGGGGAGATGGTACCAGTGATTACACTGGACTATAGGGGAGATGGTATCAGTGATTACACTGGACTATAGGGGAGATGGTATTAGTGATTACACTGGACTATAGGGGAGATGGTACCAGTGATTACACTGGACTATAGGGGAGATGGTACCAGTGATTACACTGGACTATAGGGGAGATGGTATTAGTGATTACACTGGACTATAGGGGAGATGGTATTAGTGATTACACTGGACTATAGCGGGGATGGTATTAGTGATTACACTGGACTATAGGGGAGATGGTACCAGTGATTACACTGGACTATAGGGGAGATGGTATTAGTGATTACACTGGACTATAGGGGAGATGGTACCAGTGATTACACTGGACTATAGGGGAGATGGTACCAGTGATTACACTGGAGTATAGGGGGGATGGTATTTGTGATTACACTGGACTATAGGGGAGATGGTACCAGTGATTACACTGGACTATAGGGGAGATGGTATTCGTGATTACACTGGACTATAGGGGAGATGGTACCAGTGATTACACTGGACTATAGGGGAGATGGTACCAGTGATTACACTGGACTATAGGGGAGATGGTACCAGTGATTACACTGGGCTATAGGTGAGATGGTATTAGTGATTACACTGGACTATAGGGGAGATGGTACCAGTGATTACACTGGACTATAGGGGAGATGGTATTAGTGATTACACTGGACTATAGGGGAGATGGTATTAGTGATTACACTGGACTATAGGGGAGATGGTATTAGTGATTACACTGGACTATAGGGGAGATGGTACCAGTGATTACACTGGACTATAGGGGAGATGGTATTTGTGATTACACTGGACTATAGGGGAGATGGTATTAGTGATTACACTGGACTATAGGGGAGATGGTATTAGTGATTACACTGGACTATAGGGGAGATGGTATTAGTGATTACACTGGACTATAGGGGAGATGGTATTCGTGATTACACTGGACTATAGGGGAGATGGTATTTGTGATTACACTGGACTATAGGGGAGATGGTATTAGTGATTACACTGGACTATAGGGGAGATGGTACCAGTGATTACACTTTGTCTATTTTCCCACAGATTTGCAACCTTCGTTAGGAAACTGAGGAATAGTGAGGAACTATTATCAGCCAATCAGTAGAGAGTTCAGAGGGCATTACCTTCCAGGTGTGTGTTGTTTTAATGTTGAATCTGCCGAGGCTCCATGTCCGCCCCTGGCCCAAGCTCATACTCCACGCTTTACTCTTCTCCTGTGTCTCTTCCTCCACATAAACATTCAAAGTACCTGTAAAAATACAAAGGCCAGTGAGTAGTGAGGCTGACACTGGCATTGATCAGTCTACTTACTCTAACACAGGAAAGGGCAGTGTGTTAGGCACTGAGCCTTGTGTCTAGACACTGAGTCTGGAGTTGTCGAGTGCTGGACTTGGGACCAGAATGTCGTGGATCCAAATCCGAGTAGGGATCAGTCAACATTTCACAATTATTGGGGGACGCTTTACTCTGTATCTAATCCGTGCTGTACCTGCCCTGTGAGTGTTTGATGGGACAGTGTAGAGGGAGCTTTACTCTGTATCTAACCCGTGCTGTACCTGCCCTGGGAGTGTTTGATGGGACAGTGTAGAGGGAGCTTTACTCTGTATCTAACCCGTGCTGTACCTGCCCTGAGAGTGTTTGATGGGACAGTGTAGAGGGAGCTTTACTCTGTATCCAACCCGTGCTGTACCTGCCCTGGGAGTGTTTGATGGACAATGTAGAGGGAGCTTTACTCTGTATCTAACCCGTGCTGTACCTGCCCTGGGAGTGTTTGATGGGACAGTGTAGAAGGAGCTTTACTCTGTATCCAACCCGTCCTGTACCTGCCCTGGGAGTGTTTGATGGACAATGTAGAGGGAGCTTTACTCTGTATCTAACCCGTGCTGTACCTGCCCTGGGAGTGTTTGATGGGACGGTGCAGAGGGAGCATTACTCTGTATCTAACCCATGCTGTACCTGCCCTGGGAGTGTTTGATGAGACAGTGTCGAGGGAGCTTTACTCTGTATCTAACCCGTGCTGTACCTGCCCTGGGAGTGTTTGATGGACAATGTAGAGGGAGCTTTACTCTGTATCTAACCCGTGCTGTACTTGCCCTGAGAGTGTTTGATGGGACAGTGTAGAGGGAGCTTTACTCTTTATCTAATCAGTGCTGTTCCTGCCCTGGGAGTGTTTGATGGGCCAGTGTAGAGGGAGCTTTACACTGTATCTAACCCATGCTGTACCTGCCCTGGGAGTGTTTGCTGGGACAGTGTAGAGGGAGCTTTACTCTGTATCTAACCCGTGCTGTACCTGCCCTGGGAGTGTTTGATGGGACAGTGCAGAGGGAGCTTTACTCTGTATCTAACCCGTGCTGTACCTGCCCTGGGAGTGTTTGATGGGACAGTGTAGAGGGAGCTTTACTCTGTATCTAACCCGTGCTGTACCTGCCCTGGGAGTGTTTGCTGGGACAGTGTCGAGGGAGCTTTACTCTGTATCTGACCCGTGCTGTACCTGCCCTGGGAGTGTTTGATGGGACAGTGTATAGAATCATAGAAAGTTACAGCACGGAAGGAGGCCATTTCGGCCCATCGTGTCCATGCCGGCTGACAAAGAAGTATCCAGCCTAATCCCACTTTCCAGCTCTTGGTCCGTAGCCCTGTGGGTTACGGCACTTCAAGTGTGTATCCAAGTACTTTTTAAATGTGGTTAGGGTTCCTGCCTCTCCCACCCTTTCAGGCAGTGAGTTCCAGACCCCCACCACCCTCTGCATGAAGAAATTTCCCCTCAAATCCCCTCTAAACCTCCGACCAATTACTTTAAATCTATGCCCCCTGGTTTTTGACCCCTCTGCTAAGGGAAATATGTCCTTCCTATCCACTCTATCTAGGCCCCTCATATTTTTATACACCTCAATAAGGTCTCCCCTCAGCCTCCTCTGTTCCAAAGAAACAACCCCAGCCTCTCCAATCTTTCCTCATAGCTAAAATTCTCCAGTCCAGGCAACATCCTTGTAAATCTCCTCTGTACCCTCTCTAGTGCAATCGCATCCTTCCTGTAATGTGGTGACCAGAACTGCACGCAGTACTCTAGCTGAGGCCTAACTAGTGTTTTATACAGTTGAACCATAACCCCCCTGCTCTTGTATTCTATGCCACGGCTAAAAAAGGGAAGCATTCCATATGCCTTCTTAACCACCTTATCTACCAGGCCTGCTACCTTCAGGGATCTGTGGACATGCACTCCAAGGTCCCTTTGTTCCTCTACACTGCTCAGTGTCCTACCATTTAATGTGTATTCTCTTTCCTTGTTAGCCCCCCACAAATGCATTACCTCACACTTCTCTGGATTGAATTCCATTTGCCACTGTTCTGCCCACCTGACCAATTTATTGATATCTTCCTGCAGTCTACAGCTTCCTTCTTCAGTATCAACCACACAGCCGATTTTAGTATCATCTGCAAACTTCTTAATCATACCCCCTATGTTCAAGTCTAAATCATTGATATATACCACAAAAAGCAAGGGACCCAGTACTGAGCCCTGCGGAACCCCACTGGAAACAGCCTTCCAGTCACAAAAACACCCATCAACCATTCCCTTTGTTTCCTACCTCTGAGCCAATTTTGGATCCAACTTGCCACTTTGCCTTGGATCCCATGGGTTTATACTTTAGTGACCAGTCTGCCATTCGGGACCTTATCAAAAGCCTTGCTAAAATCCATATAGACTACATCAAACACACTACCCTCATCTACCCTCCTTGTTACCTCCTCAAAAAATTCAATCAAGTTTGTCAGACACGACCTTCCCTTAACAAATTCATGCTGACTGTCCCTGATTAATCCGTGTCTTTCTAAATGAAGATTTATCCTGTCCCTCAGAACTTTTTCCAATAATTTTCTCACCACCGAGGTTAGGCTGACTGGCCTGTAATTACTCGGTCTATCCTTTTCTCCCTTTTTAAACAACGGTACAATGTTAGCAGTCCTCCAGTCCTCTGGCACCACACCTGTAGTCAGAGAGGTTTGGAAAACGATGGGAGTGTTTGATGGGACAGTGTAGAGGGAGCCCGGGGGAGCCTCGGGGAGGGCCTGGAGGGAGCCTCGGGGAGGGCCGGGGGGAGCCTCGGGGAGGCCCGGGGGGAGCCTCGGGGGGAGACTCGGGGGGGGGCCCGGGGGGAGACTCGGGGGGAGACTCGGGGGGGGGGCCCGGGGGGAGACTCGGGGGGGGCCCGGGGGGAGACTCGGGGAGGGCCCGGGGGGAGACTCGGGGAGGGCCTGGGGATCTTCCTTCAGGACACACTGAGAGGGGAGGAGATGAGATCGAGAGGAGTAAGGAAAGTTGAGAGGGCAGGAAGATGGAGAGAGAGATTGAAAATGAAGAGTAATGGGTGAGAGAGTGAGGATAGGGTCTGGGAGCAGTGTGAAAGCACGGTTGGGACGGGGTGGGGGTCGGGAGGGGAATCCCAGTCTGGGGAAGGAGGGAGGGAGGGAAGCCCGAGGGCCTGAGGCTTCCTGGTGGAGCCTGGATAACACTCCTGATCCTCATGCCCTTCAAGCAAACAAAACAAAATGGGGTAGAAATTAGGTCGCGCCCCATTTGGGGCGCAAATATCGTCCGCGCGCAAATATTAGCGCCTGGCGCTAATTATCGGCACTGACAGGAAACTTCACTTTTACCGCCCCGGGAGGTGAGTGGAGCGCTAAATTAGGCGCTGCACACCTCTCTTAAGGCGCAAAGGCCTAGGAGTGAGGCGCTAACTCAGCGCACGAGCGCAGCGCAGCTGCTGCCAGTTAGCGAGGGAACACAGACACACTGGCGCCGGACACTTCTTAAAGCGGGGGGGGGCCACTTGCTCCCCAGCCACACCCTGCTCATTGCAGCCTTGAATCTCAGCCTGGAGAGACCTGTAATCCATTTTGCTGCCAAGCATGGAGAGGGTGAGAGAACGCGCTCATCGCTTCACCGAGCGGGCCTTGGATGCTCTGGTTGATGCAGTGGAGCGCAGACGATGCATGCTGTTCCCGGAGAGTGGCAGGAGGCCTTTGCCACGCGAGTTCAGAAGAGTGTGGAGGGAGGTGGCTCAGAGCGTCTCCTCCAGGAGCATGGTGCCCAGGACCCATGTCCAGTGCCGCAAAAAGTTCAACGACCTCACTCGGGTCGTCAGGGTGAGTGGCTTTTTCTCAATACCTCTCCATCCCTCCATCTCAACCTCACTCTATGGCCAGAGGGTCTTAAAACCCCAATGCACAACACTCATGCAACACCTATGGCCCTTTCATCAAACACACACACACATTCCACACTTTGCATACAGTAAGGGCTATTCACCTATGGGAGGCACATCAGGCAAGACCATGGCTGCATACAGTAAGGGCTATTCACCTATGGGAGGCACATCAGGCAAGACCATGGCTGTATACAGTAAGGGCTATTCACCTATGGGAGGCACATCAGGCAAGACCATGGCTGCATACAGTAAGGGCTATTCACCTATGGGAGGCACATCAGGCAAGACCATGGCTGTATATTGACTCAGATGCTGTCCTTTTTCTTGCAGGCTAAGCTGGCTCATAATCGGAGACAGCAGCAACGGACGGGTGGAGGGCGGCTTCAGCTGCAACCCCTCAGCGATCTGGAGGAGCGCGTCCACAGGATTGTGGCAAGCCGGGTGATCGGTCCCGTCGCCACTGGAGACGCCGACCCCGTTGTGGACAGCAATGGTAAGGTCATCACCTTTTTGTCCTCTGTCCTTCCACTTGTCCCTCACAATACCAGCCTTTGACACTTTCAATTCAACTTGCTAACTCGCTGCACTTATTCCTCCCTTACTGCCACCCTGTCCTCACGCTAAAGCCACTCTTGTACCTCCCTGCTTTCAGATGGTGATTCACCAGCTGAGGAGATGGTCCCTGAAGCTGCCACTGGGAGTGATGCTGCAGCTGAGGAGGAAGAGGAAGCCGGAGCATCAGTGCCACCCTCTCCCGAGGAAGCCCATGGCCACACTGGGAACACGCCTTCCCCGGAGGGGAGCAGGGGGGAAGGGGCTGATGATGGTGAAGTTCCAGGACCCAGCGGGCTGCAGCAACGCCATGGGGGGGGGAGGGAAGAACGGGGGAGCAGGGGGGAAGGGGCTGATGATGGTGAAGTTCCAGGACCCAGCGGGCTGCAGCAACGCCATGGGGGGGGGAGGGAAGAACGGGAGCCTTCTCCCCAGAGGGAGAGTATGCCAGACACTCCTAATGCAATGGACGCAGAGGAGGAGCGGCTGATTGCAGAAATGAACAGCCAGGCGGTGGTCATGCACACTGAGCTCATGGGTGCAGTGGGAAGGGTGCCCGAATGCATTGAGGCACTGGCAAGGAGTGTGGAGCACTTCGCTGTAGCACAGGCGGATGCCACACTAAAGCTTACTGCTGCAATTCAGTCACTGGCTGCCAGGAACCCATCTGAGCCTGCTCTCATGCAGACTCAGATTGAGGCCACGCGAGCACTGACTGCTGCCATCCTCGATGGTTCGTGCACATGTCCCCGGGGCTGTCACCGCGCCGCAGCAGGCCAGCAATCTGTTCTCCGGCAAATTGCTCCGGATGCTGAAGTGCTGCCCCGTGGGAGTGCCAGTGTGTCGGGCGAGCAGGGAGTTGCTGTCCTCTCTCACGATGACAGCATTCCTGCTGCCAACACTGTCACTTCTCCACTGCACTTGCCACCGCCTGTAGGACAGACTGCTGCCGCCCATGCAGAGTTGGTGCAGTCTGCAGCCGGGCCCTCCAGGCCCAGAAGTGGTCGAGGCCGTCCTTCAGGGGCATCTGCAGTGTCAGGGTCTGACAAGCAGCAGCCTTCCACCAGCCTTGCTGCAGCCACTGAGGTCCCATTACGGAGGAGCAGTAGGGTTAGAAGGGGGGAAGTGCGCAAGGGAAGGAGATCACCCTCGAAGGGCAAAAAGTAGGAGGTGTGCCAAAATGCTGGTCATTTTTTTATTAAAGGCCGAGGTTCATGGCCCAACTTTTGTTTAGTGTTTTGGACATTATCTCCAGGTTGTGAGAACCAGTTATGTTATTGACTGTTTTTTTGTGTTTATTTCTATGAGTTTGTCATGAGGAATTGACACACACAGAGTTTGTACAATAAATAAGTTTCTGTATTCAAAATATACATGGCTGGTGGTTGGAATTATTGGTGCCTTGGCCGGCTTAGGGGTTGCGTGCTGGGTTGATTCGTGTTTGTAGCACTGGCAGGGGCCCTAGAAGCGGCTTGCTATTAGTCGTTGACGGACGGCCCTTGCAGTTTGACCATTGTGGGCCGCCCTCCTGCCTTGGTGCTGCTGCTGATCATCGTCCTCGGCCTGTTCCTCCTCTTCCTCCTCCTCCTCTTGTGGTGCTGCAAGGCCTGGTGGCATTGGCTGCGTCCTGAGGATTGCCATGTTGTGCAACATGCAGCACACCACTACGAATTTGGAAACTTGCTCAGGCGAGTACTGCAGGGCTCCTCCGGAATGGTCCAGACAGCGGAATCGTTGTTTGAGCACGCCGATTGTGCGCTCAATAATGTTCCTCGTTGCTTGTTGGCTTTCCTGGTACCGCAGCTCAGCAGGGGTGTTTGGCGCACGGAGCGGTGTCATCAGCCAGGTGCTCAATGCGTACCCCTTGTCCCCCAGAAGCCAACCAACTGGCTGATGCGGTGCCTCGAAAATTTCTGCCACAGTACTCTGGCGCAGGATGAAAGCATCGTGGCAGCTGCCCGGATAGTGGGCATTGACAGCGAGAATCACCTGTCTGTGGTCACAGACCAACTGCACATTCAAGGAATGGAACCCCTTTCTGTTCCGGAACTCCTCTGCATTCTCTCGCGGAGCACGCAAAGCCACATGCGTGCAGTCAATGGCGCCCTGCACCATGGGGAAGCCCGCTACCCTCGCAAAGCCCATAGCACGGTCATGCTGCTTGTCTGGGGTCATAGGGAAGGAGATGAAGTCTCGTCTCCTTGTGAAGAGGGCATTGGTGACCTGCCGGATGCAGCGATGCACCGCAAACTGGGAGATATTGGCGAGGTCCCCAACAGCAGCTTGGAATGAGCCAGTGGCGTAGAAGTTCAAAGCCACTGTGACCTTCACTGCCACCGACAGAGACGTCCTGGACCTCAGCTGAGGCTGCAGATCTGGCTGCAGCAGGTGGCAGAGCTCAGTGACCACCTCCTTGCTGAATCGCAGCCTTCGCAAACACAGCTCCTCGGACATGTGGATGTAGGAGAGCTGTTCACGATATACCCTGGGAGGGTAAGCTCTCCTGTACATGCGCCTGATGGCCCTCCTCCGTCTGGCCATCATTGCCACTCTCTGTCTGCGTCTCACTATCCTCCGATTGAGCTGGAGCAGGACGACGCCCCCAATCATTGCAGCCCCCATATTCTCTTTGCCAGAAAAGTAATGAGGTACAGCAACGAAAGTAGCAGCAAAGTTAGGATGAACTAGGCAAAACTACCTCACAAAGCGTTGAGTCAATGTAGAAGTCTCTCTCTCTCTCTCTCCGAATCTCTCTCTCTCTCAGAACGAGTGGTGCATAAATGTCGACCACAGAAAAAGACAGGAAGAGGCCCCCTTTAAATAGCGCCCCCCCCAGCCCCACACCGATTGATAACGTTCCAGTCTTCCGGTCGTTGGAAGCGCCAGGCGGTAAGGCAGGGGGCGCCACTCAATTTCCGCTCCGGGGCGCCCCAAGGGCGTTGCACCACGGAATGACGTCACAATCTGCGCGCGCAGGTGGTCGCAGCGGTAAGTTTTAGCGCCGCCGCACAATCTCAAGTTAAGTTCTCGAGCGGCGCAAACAGCACTGCGCCCGGGCGTTAGCGCCTTAACGCCCCATTAGCGCCCATTTAAGGCGCTAACGGGAGGCGCAACCAACTGAATTTTTACCCCAATAAGTTTAAATAACTTACCTGTTGTGGGCCTCTTCTGGCCCCGCCTCCTCTTCCAGCAAGGTTGGCGTGGCGACGAAGCCACAATGGCCTCCCCGCGCAGGCCTGGGGTGAAAATTGTCGTCGGGCCCTGATGACGTAATCGGGAGCCGGAGCCGCCGGTTCGGGGCGTCTGCCCCTCTCGCCTGCTCAGTGGGGAAAGGACGCTGCGGCCATTTAACTGCCCGCACGTCCAGCTTCCATCAGGTGGGCGTGGTTAAAAAACGGCCCTTCAGTGATCACAGTCCAGGGCACTGCCACATTCTGCCGACATAACCCAACAGCAGCACGGGCTCTGGTCGGTATGAGTTATGGGATCAGAGTCAGAGTGCGCCTCAGCTGGTATGAGAGAGCGGCGAAGGCCCACAGCACCACGCACTGCAGCCAAGAGGGGTCAAGGGCAAATCATGAGGCGGTGATTGGTGTTGCTGAGCCTGGGTATGAGGAGCCCGCGGTGGAAGGAAGGGCTTACTCTCTGAGGTGACTAAAGGTGAAACTGTTACCTGGAGTCTCGCCATTCATCAGGAACCAGAAGAGCAGGCAAACTCCGGAATCTCGCGGCTCCTGGAGTGGTGAAACCAGGAGCACGGCCTGGCTTCTGGGAAGGACCCCCTCACTGGTATCGGCCAACATGTAGTGTCCTATAAACAACAGAAACATACACCCCTGATCACTGGGCTGAAAAAGCTCAAGTCTGCGGGAGCATAACCTGCTCACCTCCTCATGTGTGAATGGACAGTGTCTGACCCACTGTCCCAGAGTGTGAAAGGACAGTGTAACCCACTGTCCCAGAGTGTGAAAGGACAGTGTGTGACCCACTGTCCCAGAGTGTGAAAGGACAGTGTGTGACCCACTGTCCCAGAGTGTGAAAGGACAGTGTCTGACCCACTGTCCCAGAGTGTGAAAGGACAGTGTCTGACCCACTGTCCCAGAGTGTGAAAGGACAGTGTGTGACCCAGTGTCCCAGAGTGTGAAAGGACAGTGTGTGACCCACTGTCCCAGAGTGTGAAAGGACAGTGTGTGACCCACTGTCCCAGAGTGTGAAAGGACAGTGTCTGACCCACTGTCCCAGAGTGTGAAAGGACAGTGTGTGACCCAGTGTCCCAGAGTGTGAAAGGACAGTGTGTGACCCAGTGTCCCAGAGTGTGAAAGGACAGTGTCTGATCCACTGTCCCAGAGTGTGAAAGGACAGTGTCTGACCCACTGTCCCAGAGTGTGAAAGGACAGTGTCTGACCCACTGTCCCAGAGTGTGAAAGGACAGTGTGTGACCCAGTGTCCCAGAGTGTGAAAGGACAGTGTGTGACCCACTGTCCCAGAGTGTGAAAGGACAGTGTGTGACCCACTGTCTCAGAGTGTGAAAGGACAGTGTGTGACCCACTGTCCCAGAGTGTGAAAGGACAGTGTGTGACCCACTGTCCCAGAGTGTGAAAGGACAGTGTGTGACCCACTGTCTCAGAGTGTGAAAGGACAGTGTGTGACCCACTGTCTCAGAGTGTGAAAGGACAGTGTCTGACCCACTGTCCCAGAGTGTGAAAGGACAGTGTGTGACCCAGTGTCCCAGAGTGTGAAAGGACAGTGTGTGACCCACTGTCCCAGAGTGTGAAAGGACAGTGTGTGACCCACTGTCCCAGAGTGTGAAAGGACAGTGTGTGACCCACTGTCTCAGAGTGTGAAAGGACAGTGTGTGACCCACTGTCCCAGAGTGTGAAAGGACAGTGTGTGACCCACTGTCCCAGAGTGTGAAAGGACAGTGTGTGACCCACTGTCCCAGAGTGTGAAAGGACAGTGTCTGATCCACTGTCCCAGAGTGTGAAAGGACAGTGTCTGACCCACTGTCCCAGAGTGTGAAAGGACAGTGTGTGACCCACTGTCCCAGAGTGTGAAAGGACAGTGTCTGACCCACTGTCCCAGAGTGTGAAAGGACAGTGTGTGACCCACTGTCCCAGAGTGTGAAAGGACAGTGTGTGACCCACTGTCCCAGAGTGTGAAAGGACAGTGTGTGACCAGCACTTTCTGCTTATAACTTTATAAGTAAAAAAGAGAATGAAATAGTTCCAATGGAAGAATGGGGAAGTTGAGGGTGAGGGGCCCAGGAGTGTTTTTTCACCTTCAGTGGTCTCTGTTGTGTGGTCAATGACAGGCCTGTTGGAGCTGGTTCCGGGGTCTCCGATCTGCCGCTCCCACATCTGTGGTCCCGTTGATGTGAACTGACAGACGTTAGCCTCGAAGGAGCACATCCCCTGAACTCCACACGCTCCTTCCACAAGAGCCACATCATCGATGGCAATATCTCCAGCACTGCCTCGCCGAGTCGCTTCAAAGATTAGCTGCAAACGATGGGATCATTAACGTCAGTCTCAGAGTGGTCACTATGTGTCAAAGGGTGGAAGGACGATCACGGTGACTGGAAACCGTGGTCTACGTGGTCAGACAGACTCAGCATCAGATATAACCGCAGATCAAGCAGGGTGGGAAGTTGAGCCTATCGCAGGGTGGACCTCACCTCATCCCCATCTGGGTGATAGTGTTAGATACACAGTCCCTGGGTGATAGTGTTAGATACACAGTCCCTGGGTGATAGTGTTAGATACAGAGTCCCTGGGTGATAGTGTTAGATACACAGTCCCTGGGTGATAGTGTTAGATACACAGTCCCTGGGTGATAGTGTTAGATACACAGTCCCTGGGTGATGGTGTTAGATACACAGTCCCTGGGTGATAGTGTTAGATACACAGTCCCTGGGTGATAGTGTTAGATACACTGTCCCTGGGTGATGGTGTTAGATACACAGTCCCTGGGTGATAGTGTTAGATACACAGTCCCTGTGTGATGGTGCTAGATACACAGTCCCTGGGTGATAGTGTTAGATACACAGTCCCTGGGTGATAGTGTTAGATACACAGTCCCTGGGTGATAGTGTTAGATACACAGTCTCTGGGTGATAGTGTTAGATACACAGTCTCTGGGTGATAGTGTTAGATACACAGTCCCTGGGTGATGGTGTTAGATACACAGTCCCTGGGTGATGGTGTCAGATACACAGTCCCTGGGTGATAGTGTTAGATACACAGTCCCTGGGTGATAGTGTTAGATACACAGTCCCTGGGTGATAGTGTTAGATACACAGTCCCTGGGTGATAGTGTTAGATACACAGTCCCTGGGTGATAGTCTTAGATACACAGTCCCTGGGTGATAGTGTTAGATACACAGTCGCTGGGTGATAGTCTTAGATACACAGTCCCTGGGTGATAGTGTTAGATACACAGTCTCTGGGTGATAGTGTTAGATACAGAGTCCCTGGGTGATAGTGTTAGATACACAGTCCCTGGGTGATAGTGTTAGATACACAGTCCCTGGGTGATAGTGTTAGATACACAGTCTCTGGGTGATAGTGTTAGATACACAGTCTCTGGGTGATAGTGTTAGATACACAGTCCCTGGGTGATGGTGTTAGATACACAGTCCCTGGGTGATGGTGTCAGATACACAGTCCCTGGGTGATAGTGTTAGATACACAGTCCCTGGGTGATAGTGTTAGATACACAGTCCCTGGGTGATAGTGTTAGATACACAGTCCCTGGGTGATAGTGTTAGATACACAGTCCCTGGGTGATAGTGTTAGATACACAGTCGCTGGGTGATAGTCTTAGATACACAGTCCCTGGGTGATAGTGTTAGATACACAGTCCCTGGGTGATAGTGTTAGATACACAGTCGCTGGGTGATAGTCTTAGATACACAGTCCCTGGGTGATAGTGTTAGATACACAGTCTCTGGGTGATAGTGTTAGATACAGAGTCCCTGGGTGATAGTGTTAGATACACAGTCCCTGGGTGATAGTGTTAGATACACAGTCCCTGGGTGATGGTGTTAGATACACAGTCCCTGGGTGATGGTGTCAGATACACAGTCGCTGGGTGATAGTCTTAGATACACAGTCCCTGGGTGATAGTGTTAGATACACAGTCCCTGGGTGATAGTCTTAGATACACAGTCCCTGGGTGATAGTCTTAGATACACAGTCCCTGGGTGATAGTGTTAGATACACAGTCGCTGGGTGATAGTCTTAGATACACAGTCCCTGGGTGATAGTGTTAGATACACAGTCTCTGGGTGATAGTGTTAGATACAGAGTCCCTGGGTGATAGTGTTAGATACACAGTCCCTGGGTGATAGTCTTAGATACACAGTCCCTGGGTGATAGTGTTAGATACACAGTCCCTGGGTGATAGTCTTAGATACACAGTCCCTGGGTGATAGTGTTAGATACACAGTCTCTGGGTGATAGTGTTAGATACAGAGTCCCTGGGTGATAGTGTTAGATACACAGTCCCTGGGTGATAGTGTTAGATACACAGTCCCTGGGTGATGGTGTCAGATACACAGTCGCTGGGTGATAGTCTTAGATACACAGCCCCTGGGTGATAGTGTTAGATACACAGTCCCTGGGTGATAGTCTTAGATACACAGTCCCTGGGTGATAGTCTTAGATACACAGTCCCTGGGTGATAGTGTTAGATACACAGTCGCTGGGTGATAGTCTTAGATACACAGTCCCTGGGTGATAGTGTTAGATACACAGTCTCTGGGTGATAGTGTTAGATACAGAGTCCCTGGGTGATAGTGTTAGATACACAGTCCCTGGGTGATAGTGTTAGATACACAGTCCCTGGGTGATAGTGTTAGATACACAGTCCCTGGGTGATAGTGTTAGATACACAGTCCCTGGGTGATAGTGTTAGATACACAGTCCCTGGGTGATAGTCTTAGATACACAGTCCCTGAGTGATAGTGTTAGATACTCAGTCCCTGGGTGATAATCTTAGATACACAGTCCCTGGGTGATAGTGTTAGATACACAGTCCCTGGGTGATAGTCTTAGATACACAGTCCCTGGGTGATAGTGTTAGATACACAGTCCCTGGGTGATAGTGTTAGATACACAGTCCCTGGGTGATGGTGTTAGATACACAGTCCCTGGGTGATAGTGTTAGATACACTGTCCCTGGGTGATAGTCTTTGATACACAGTCTCTGGGTGATAGTGTTAGATACACAGTCTCTGGGTGATAGTGTTAGATACACAGTCCCTGGGTGATAGTGTTAGATACACAGTCCCTGGGTGATAGTGTTAGATACACAGTCCCTGGGTGATAGTCTTAGATACACAGTCCCTGGGTGATAGTGTTAGATACACAGTCCCTGGGTGATAGTGTTAGATACACAGTCCCTGGGTGATGGTGTTAGATACACAGTCCCTGGGTGATAGTCTTAGATACACAGTCCCTGGGTGATAGTGTTAGATACACAGTCACTGGAGAAAAGAGACGTGACTGAGGATCTTAAAATGATGCAGGGATTAGAATCTGTTCAGTTTGACAGGTTATCGGTGATGGACCGTGATGGTAGGACTAGAGGCCATGGCTATAAAATCCTCAGACACAGATTGAGGCTGGATGGAAGAACATATCTGCTTTCACAGGGAGTCCTTGCCCCCCGGAGCAGGTTGACCAGAACGTGTGGTGGGGACAGATTTGCTTCAACCCTTTCAAGAAGGAACTTTACAGGTTTGGAGACGATGGAACGTTGCCAACAAAACTGCTCGTTAGTTTTGTCTGTGATGAGCAACCATAGTCTCCTGGGACTTGGGGAATCGGAGACGAAACACTCCAGGAAATTCCTCCGTGCTGCCCCTCCGACAGTGCAGCGCTCCCTCAGTACTGCCCCTCCGAGAGTGCAGCCCTCCCTCCGTGCTGCCCTCCGACAGTGCAGCGCTCCCTCAGTACTGCCCCTCCGACAGTGCGGCTCTCCCTCAGTACTGCCCCTCCAACAGTGCGGCTCTCCCTCAGTACTGCCCCTCCAACAGTGCGGCGCTCCCTCAGTACTGACCCTCTACAGTGCGGCGCTCCCTCAGTACTGCCCCTCCGACAGTGCGGTGCTCCCTCAGTACTGCCCCTCCGACAGTGCGGCGCTCCCTCAGTACTGACCCTCTACAGTGCGGCACTCCCTCAGTACTGCCCCTCCAACAGTGCAGCGCTCCCTCAGTACTGCCCCTCCGACAGTGCGGCTCTCCCTAAGTACTGCCCCTCCGACAGTGCGGCGCTCCCTCAGTACTGACCCTCTACAGTGCGGCGCTCCCTCAGTACTGCCCCTCCGACAGTGCGGTGCTCCCTCAGTACTGCCCCTCCGACAGTGCGGCGCTCCCTCAGTACTGACCCTCTACAGTGCGGCACTCCCTCAGTACTGCCCCTCCAACAGTGCAGCGCTCCCTCAGTACTGCCCCTCCGACAGTGCGGCGCTCCCTCAGTACTGACCCTCTACAGTGCGGTGCTCCCTCAGTACTGCCCCTCCGACAGTGCAGTGCTCCCTGAGTACTGCCCCCCCCGACAGTGCAACGCTCCCTGAGTACTGCCCCCCCCCGACAGTGCAACTCTCCCTCAGTACTGCCCCTCTGACTGTGCAGCGCTCCCTCAGTACTGCCCCTCCGACAGTGCAGCGCTCCCTCAGTACTGACCCTCTGACAGTGCAGCGCTCCCTCAGTACTGCCCCTCCGACAGTGCAGCACTCCCTCTGTACTGCCCCTCCGACAGTGCAGCACTCCCTCAGTACTGACCCTCCGACAGTGCAGCGCTCCCTCAGTACTGAGCCTCCGACAGTGCAGCACTCCCTCAGTACTGCCCCTCCGACAGTGCAGCGCTCCCTCAGTACTGCCCCTCCGACAGTGCGGCACTCCCTCAGTACTGCCCCTCCGACAGTGCAGCACTCCCTCTGTACTGCCCCTCCGACAGTGCAGCACTCCCTCAGTACTGACACTCCGACAGTGCAGCGCACCCTCAGTACTGACACTCCGACAGTGCAGCGCACCCTCAGTACTGCCCCTCCGACAGTGCAGCGCACCCTCAGTACTGCCCCTCCGACAGTGCAGCGCACCCTCAGTACTGCACTGGAGTGTCAGCCTGGATGATGGGCTGGAGCGTGGTGTGGTCCATTACCTTGAACTCCTTGTTCTGGGGTGGGATGGTGTGGAATGCGTGCCTCCATTGATTGCCATGTGTTCCTGTCCTGGTCCACAGAAGCTCCGCGGCCTGGTCTTGCTGTTGCACCATGAGGCTCAGGTTGCCTGTGGGGAGAGCTCAGCTTTACTCACACATCCTCTGCCCCTCTGCCCTAGAATCATCCACATTTACGGCAGAGGGGGAGGCCATTCGGTCCATCGGGGTCCAGGGAACCGGGGGACATCATTCCCCGGGGGGGAGGGGGGGAGGACTCCGTTAAAAATGTTCAGCAAACCCCGATTAAAGAAGGGGGTGTGGGCCGAGGAACCGGTCATCGGTCGTGACAGTGATTGTGACTCAGAGTGTTGGTGAACGATTGGCAGAGGATGTCAGATTGAATGATGACCGTCTCCCTCCCACCCCACACCTCGGGGTACGGTAGCACACTGGTCATTTTACTGGGCTAGTAATCCAGAGGCCTGGACTAATGATCCAGAGACGTGAGTTCAAATCCCTCCACGGCAGCTGGGGATTTAAATTCAGTTCATTAAATAAATCTGGACTAAAAAGTTCGTATCAGTAATGGTGACCATGAAACTACCGGATTGTCGTAAAAACCCATGTGGTTCACTAATGCCCTTTAGGGAAGGAAATCTGCCGTCCTTACCCGGTCTGGCCTATATGTGACTCCAGACCCACAGCAATGTGGTTGACTCTTAACTGCCCTCTGAAATGGCCAAGCAAGTCACTCAGTTGTATCAAAGGGCAATTAAGGATGGGCAATAATTGCTGGCATTGCCAGCGACGCCCACATCCCGTCAATGACTAAAAAAGAGGACTATCCTGGGAGGGTCACTGCCACAGTGCGGTGGGATTGGAATCTCTCTCCATCACTCAGGTACTGAACGGCTCCAGGTAAAGGGGCTGATCACAGGGCACCAGAGGCAGTCAGTGTTACCATAGAAACATGGGAACTGCCAAACGGAAAAAGACCACGGCCCATCTCGATCCCCATCACACGATACAACAATAATGGAGTCATTGACTAGTCAACAGTCAATCTGTCCCAGACAGCTTTCAGCCGCAGAGTCTGTGCACGGGGAGTCTGCGCACGGGGCGTCTGCGCACGGGGCGTCTCCGCACGGGGCGTCTCCACACGGGGCGTCTGCGCACGGGGAGTTTGTGCATGGGGAGTCTGTGCACGGGGAGTCTGCGCACGGGGAGTCTGCGCACGGGGAGTCTGCGCACGGGGAGTGTCCGCACGGGGAGTCTGCGCACGGGGAGTCTGAGCACGGGGATGCTCCGCACGGGGAGTCTATGCACGGGGAGTGTCCGCACTGGGAGTCTCCGCACGGGGAGTCTGTGCACGGGGAGTGTCCGCACGGGGAGTGTCAGCACGGGGAGTCTGTGCACGGGGAGTGTCCGCACGGGGAGTCTCCGCACGGGGAGTCTGAGCACAGGGAGTCTGTGCACGGGGAGTCTCCGCACGGGGAGTCTGCGCACGGGGAGTCTGCGCACGGGGAGTCTGCGCACGGGGAGTCTGTGCACGGGGAGTCCTAGCACGGGGAGTCCAAGCACGGGGAGTCTGTGCACGGGGAGTCTGTGCACGGGGAGTCTGTGCACGGGGAGTCTGTGCACGGGGAGTCTGTGCACGGGGAGTCTCCGCATGGAGAGTCTGTGCACGGGGAGTCCAAGCACGGGGAGTCCAAGCACGGGGAGTCCAAGCACGGGGAGTCCAAGCACGGGGAGTCTGCGCACGGGGAGTCTGTGCACGGGGAGTCTCTGCACGGGGAGTCTCTGCACGGGGAGTCTGCGCACGGGGAGTCTGCGCACGGGTAGTCTCCGCACGGGGAGTCTGTGCACGGGGAGTCTCCGCACGGGGAGTCTGTGCATGGGGAGTCTCCGCACGGGGAGTCTGTGCACGGGGAGTCTCCGCTCGGGGAGTCTCCGCATGGGGAGTCTGTGCACGGGGAGTCTGCGCACGGGGAGTCTGCGCACGGGGAGTCTCCGCACGGGGAGTCTGTGCACGGGGAGTCTCCGCACGGGGAGTCTGTGCATGGGGAGTCTCCGCACGGGGAGTCTGTGCACGGGGAGTCTCCGCTCGGGGAGTCTCCGCATGGGGAGTCTGTGCACGGGGAGTCTCCGCACGGGGAGTCTGCGCACGGGGAGTCTGTGCACGGGGAGTCTGTGCACGGGGAGTCTGCGCACGGGGAGTCTCCGCAAGGGGAGTCTCCGCACGGGGAGTCTGTGCACGGGGAGTCTGCGCACGGGGAGTCTCCGCATGGGGAGTCTGTGCTCGGGGAGTCTGCGCACGGGGAGTCTGCGCACGGGGAGTCTCCGCACGGGGAGTCTGTGCACGGGGAGTCTGTGCACAGGGACTTTGCGCACGGGGAGTCTGTGCACGGGGAGTCTGTGCACGGGGAGTGTCCGCACGGGGAGTCTGCGCACGGGGAGTCTGCGCACGGGGAGTCTGAGCACAGGGAGTCTGTGCACGGGGACTCTGCGCACGGGGAGTCTGTGCACGGGGAGTCTCCGCACGGGGAGTCTGTGCATGGGGAGTCTCCGCACGGGGAGTCTGAGCACAGAGAGTTTGTGCACGGGGACTCTGCGCACGGGGAGTCTGTGCACGGGGAGTCTGTGCACGGGGAGTGTCCGCACGGGGAGTCTGCGCACGGGGAGTGTCCGCACGGGGAGTCTGCGCACGGGGAGTCTGTGCACGGGGAGTGTCCGCACGGGGAGTCTGCACACGGGGAGTCTGCGCAAGGGGAGTCTCCGCACGGGGAGTCCAAGCACGGGGAGTCTCCGCACGGGGAGTCCAAGCACGGGGAGTCCAAGCACGGGGAGTCTGTGCACGGGGAGTCTCCGCTCGGGGAGTCTCCACACGGGGAGTCCAAGCACGGGGAGTCCAAGCATGGGGAGTCCAAGCACGGGGAGTCCGCGCACGGGGAGTCTGTGCACGGGGAGTCCTAGCACGGGGAGTCCAAGCACGGGGAGTCTGTGCACGGGGAGTCTGTGCACGGGGAGTCTCCGCACGGGGAGTCTCCGCACGGGGAGTGTCCGCACGGGGAGTCTGTGCACGGGGAGTCTCCGCTCGGGGAGTCTCCGCATGGGGAGTCTGTGCACGGGGAGTCTCCGCACGGGGAGTCTGCGCACGGGGAGTCTGTGCACGGGGAGTCTGTGCACGGGGAGTCTGCGCACGGGGAGTCTCCGCAAGGGGAGTCTCCGCACGGGGAGTCTGTGCACGGGGAGTCTGCGCACGGGGAGTCTCCGCATGGGGAGTCTGTGCTCGGGGAGTCTGCGCACGGGGAGTCTGCGCACGGGGCGTCTCCACACGGGGCGTCTGCGCACGGGGAGTTTGTGCATGGGGAGTCTGTGCACGGGGAGTCTGCGCACGGGGAGTCTGCGCACGGGGAGTCTGCGCACGGGGAGTGTCCGCACGGGGAGTCTGCGCACGGGGAGTCTGAGCACGGGGAGTCTCCGCACGGGGAGTCTATGCACGGGGAGTCTGTGCACGGGGAGTGTCCGCACTGGGAGTCTCCGCACGGGGAGTCTGTGCACGGGGAGTGTCCGCACGGGGAGTGTCAGCACGGGGAGTCTGTGCACGGGGAGTGTCCGCACGGGGAGTCTCCGCACGGGGAGTCTGAGCACAGGGAGTCTGTGCACGGGGAGTCTCCGCACGGGGAGTCTCCGCACGGGGAGTCTGCGCACGGGGAGTCTGCGCACGGGGAGTCTGCGCACGGGGAGTCTGTGCACGGGGAGTCCAAGCACGGGGAGTCCAAGCACGGGGAGTCTGTGCACGGGGAGTCTGTGCACGGGGAGTCTGTGCACGGGGAGTCTCCGCACGGGGAGTCTCCGCATGGAGAGTCTGTGCACGGGGAGTCTGCGCACGGGGAGTCCAAGCACGGGGAGTCCAAGCACGGGGAGTCTCCGCACGGGGAGTCTGCGCACGGGGAGTCTGTGCACGGGGAGTCTCTGCACGGGGAGTCTCTGCACGGGGAGTCTGCGCACGGGGAGTCTGCGCACGGGGAGTCTCCGCACGGGGAGTCTGTGCACGGGGAGTCTCCGCACGGGGAGTCTGTGCATGGGGAGTTTCCGCACGGGGAGTCTGTGCACGGGGAGTCTCCGCTCGGGGAGTCTCCGCATGGGGAGTCTGTGCACGGGGAGTCTCCGCACGGGGAGTCTGCGCACGGGGAGTCTGTGCACGGGGAGTCTGTGCACGGGGAGTCTGCGCACGGGGAGTCTCCGCAAGGGGAGTCTCCGCACGGGGAGTCTGTGCACGGGGAGTCTGCGCACGGGGAGTCTCCGCATGGGGAGTCTGTGCTCGGGGAGTCTGCGCACGGGGAGTCTGCGCACGGGGAGTCTCCGCACGGGGAGTCTGTGCACGGGGAGTCTGTGCACAGGGACTTTGCGCACGGGGAGTCTGTGCACGGGGAGTCTGTGCACGGGGAGTGTCCGCACGGGGAGTCTGCGCACGGGGAGTCTGCGCACGGGGAGTCTGAGCACAGGGAGTCTGTGCACGGGGACTCTGCGCACGGGGAGTCTGTGCACGGGGAGTCTCCGCACGGGGAGTCTGTGCATGGGGAGTCTCCGCACGGGGAGTCTGAGCACAGAGAGTTTGTGCACGGGGACTCTGCGCACGGGGAGTCTGTGCACGGGGAGTCTGCGCACGGGGAGTCTCCGCATGGGGAGTCTGTGCTCGGGGAGTCTGCGCACGGGGAGTCTGCGCACGGGGCGTCTCCACACGGGGCGTCTGCGCACGGGGAGTTTGTGCATGGGGAGTCTGTGCACGGGGAGTCTGCGCACGGGGAGTCTGCGCACGGGGAGTCTGCGCACGGGGAGTGTCCGCACGGGGAGTCTGCGCACGGGGAGTCTGTGCATGGGGAGTTTCCGCACGGGGAGTCTGTGCACGGGGAGTCTCCGCTCGGGGAGTCTCCGCATGGGGAGTCTGTGCACGGGGAGTCTCCGCACGGGGAGTCTGCGCACGGGGAGTCTGTGCACGGGGAGTCTGTGCACGGGGAGTCTGCGCACGGGGAGTCTCCGCAAGGGGAGTCTCCGCACGGGGAGTCTGTGCACGGGGAGTCTGCGCACGGGGAGTCTCCGCATGGGGAGTCTGTGCTCGGGGAGTCTGCGCACGGGGAGTCTGCGCACGGGGAGTCTCCGCACGGGGAGTCTGTGCACGGGGAGTCTGTGCACAGGGACTTTGCGCACGGGGAGTCTGTGCACGGGGAGTCTGTGCACGGGGAGTGTCCGCACGGGGAGTCTGCGGACGGGGAGTCTGCGCACGGGGAGGCTGAGCACAGGGAGTCTGTGCACGGGGACTCTGCGCACGGGGAGTCTGTGCACGGGGAGTCTCCGCACGGGGAGTCTGTGCATGGGGAGTCTCCGCACGGGGAGTCTGAGCACAGAGAGTTTGTGCACGGGGACTCTGCGCACGGGGAGTCTGTGCACGGGGAGTCTGCGCACGGGGAGTCTCCGCATGGGGAGTCTGTGCTCGGGGAGTCTGCGCACGGGGAGTCTGCGCACGGGGCGTCTCCACACGGGGCGTCTGCGCACGGGGAGTTTGTGCATGGGGAGTCTGTGCACGGGGAGTCTGCGCACGGGGTGTCTGCGCACGGGGAGTCTGCGCACGGGGAGTGTCCGCACGGGGAGTCTGCGCACGGGGAGTCTGAGCACGGGGAGTCTCCGCACGGGGAGTCTATGCACGGGGAGTCTGTGCACGGGGAGTGTCCGCACTGGGAGTCTCCGCACGGGGAGTCTGTGCACGGGGAGTGTCCGCACGGGGAGTGTCAGCACGGGGAGTCTGTGCACGGGGAGTGTCCGCACGGGGAGTCTCCGCACGGGGAGTCTGAGCACAGGGAGTCTGTGCACGGGGAGTCTCCGCACGGGGAGTCTCCGCACGGGGAGTCTGCGCACGGGGAGTCTGCACACGGGGAGTCTGCGCACGGGGAGTCTGTGCACGGGGAGTCCTAGCACGGGGAGTCCAAGCACGGGGAGTCTGTGCACGGGGAGTCTGTGCACGGGGAGTCTGTGCACGGGGAGTCTGTGCACGGGGAGTCTGTGCACGGGGAGTCTCCGCATGGAGAGTCTGTGCACGGGGAGTCTGCGCACGGGGAGTCCAAGCACGGGGAGTCCAAGCACGGGGAGTCTCCGCACGGGGAGTCTGCGCACGGGGAGTCTGTGCACGGGGAGTCTCTGCACGGGGAGTCTCTGCACGGGGAGTCTGCGCACGGGGAGTCTGCGCACGGGGAGTCTCCGCACGGGGAGTCTGTGCACGGGGAGTCTCCGCACGGGGAGTCTGTGCATGGGGAGTTTCCGCACGGGGAGTCTGTGCACGGGGAGTCTCCGCTCGGGGAGTCTCCGCATGGGGAGTCTGTGCACGGGGAGTCTCCGCACGGGGAGTCTGCGCACGGGGAGTCTGTGCACGGGGAGTCTGTGCACGGGGAGTCTGCGCACGGGGAGTCTCCGCACGGGGAGTCTCCGCACGGGGAGTCTGTGCACGGGGAGTCTGCGCACGGGGAGTCTCCGCATGGGGAGTCTGTGCTCGGGGAGTCTGCGCACGGGGAGTCTGCGCACGGGGAGTCTCCGCACGGGGAGTCTGTGCACGGGGAGTCTGTGCACAGGGACTTTGCGCACGGGGAGTCTGTGCACGGGGAGTCTGTGCACGGGGAGTGTCCGCACGGGGAGTCTGCGCACGGGGAGTCTGCGCACGGGGAGTCTGAGCACAGGGAGTCTGTGCACGGGGACTCTGCGCACGGGGAGTCTGTGCACGGGGAGTCTCCGCACGGGGAGTCTGTGCATGGGGAGTCTCCGCACGGGGAGTCTGAGCACAGAGAGTTTGTGCACGGGGACTCTGCGCACGGGGAGTCTGTGCACGGGGAGTCTGTGCACGGGGAGTGTCCGCACGGGGAGTCTGCGCACGGGGAGTGTCCGCACGGGGAGTCTGTGCACGGGGAGTGTCCGCACGGGGAGTGTCCGCACGGGGAGTCTGCACACGGGGAGTCTGCGGAAGGGGAGTCTGAGCACGGGGAGTCTGTGCACGGGGAGTCTGTGCACGGGGAGTCTGCGCAAGGGGAGTCTCCGCACGGGGAGTCCAAGCACGGGGAGTCTCCGCACGGGGAGTCCAAGCACGGGGAGTCCAGGCACGGGGAGTCTGTGCACGGGGAGTCTCCGCTCGGGGAGTCTCCGCACGGGGAGTCCAAGCACGGGGAGTCCAAGCACGGGGAGGGCAAGCACGGGGAGTCCGCGCACGGGGAGTCTGTGCACGGGGAGTCCTTGCACGGGGAGTCCAAGCACGGGGAGTCTGTGCACGGGGAGTCTGTGCACGGGGAGTCTCCGCACGGGGAGTCTCCGCACGGGGAGTGTCCGCACGGGGAGTCTGTGCACGGGGAGTCTCCGCTCGGGGAGTCTCCGCATGGGGAGTCTGTGCACGGGGAGTCTCCGCACGGGGAGTCTGCGCACGGGGAGTCTGTGCACGGGGAGTCTGTGCACGGGGAGTCTGCGCACGGGGAGTCTCCGCAAGGGGAGTCTCCGCACGGGGAGTCTGTGCACGGGGAGTCTGCGCACGGGGAGTCTGTGCTCGGGGAGTCTGCGCACGGGGAGTCTGCGCACGGGGAGTCTCCGCACGGGGAGTCTGTGCACGGGGAGTCTGTGCACAGGGACTTTGCGCACGGGGAGTCTGTGCACGGGGAGTCTGTGCACGGGGAGTGTCCGCACGGGGAGTCTGCGCACGGGGAGTCTGCGCACGGGGAGTCTGAGCACAGGGAGTCTGTGCACGGGGACTCTGCGCACGGGGAGTCTGCGCACGGGGAGTCTCCGCACGGGGAGTCTGTGCATGGGGAGTCTCCGCACGGGGAGTCTGAGCACAGGGAGTTTGTGCACGGGGACTCTGCGCACGGGGAGTCTGTGCACGGGGAGTCTGTGCACGGGGAGTGTCCGCACGGGGAGTCTGCGCACGGGGAGTGTCCGCACGGGGAGTCTGCGCACGGGGAGTCTGTGCACGGGGAGTGTCCGCACGGGGAGTGTCCGCACGGGGAGTCTGCACACGGGGAGTCTGCACACGGGGAGTCTGAGCACGGGGAGTCTGTGCACGGGGAGTCTGTGCACGGGGAGTCTGCGCAAGGGGAGTCTCCGCACGGGGAGTCCAAGCACGGGGAGTCTCCGCACGGGGAGTCCAAGCACGGGGAGTCCAAGCACGGGGAGTCTGTGCACGGGGAGTCTCCGCTCGGGGAGTCTCCGCACGGGGAGTCCAAGCACGGGGAGTCCAAGCACGGGGAGTCCAAGCACGGGGAGTCTGCGCACGGGGAGTCCGTGCACGGGGAGTCCTAGCACGGGGAGTCCAAGCACGGGGAGTCTGTGCACGGGGAGTCTGTGCACGGGGAGTCTCCGCACGGGGAGTCTCCGCACGGGGAGTCTCCGCACGGGGAGTCTCCGCACGGGGAGTCTGTGCACGGGGAGTCTGTGCACGGGGAGTCTGTGCACGGGGAGTCTGTGCACGGGGAGTCTCCGCATGGAGAGTCTGTGCACGGGGAGTCTGCGCACGGGGAGTCCAAGCACGGGGAGTCCAAGCACGGGGAGTCTCCGCACGGGGAGTCTGCGCACGGGGAGTCTGTGCACGGGGAGTCTCTGCACGGGGAGTCTCTGCATGGGGAGTCTGCGCACGGGGAGTCTGCGCACGGGGAGTCTCCGCACGGGGAGTCTGTGCACGGGGAGTCTGCGCACGGGGAGTCTGCGCACGGGGAGTCTCCGCACGGGGAGTCTGTGCACGGGGAGTCTGTGCACGGGGACTTTGCGCACGGGGAGTCTGTGCACGGGGAGTCTGTGCACGGGGAGTCTGTGCACGGGGAGTGTCCGCACGGGGAGTCTGCGCACGGGGAGTGTCCGCACGGGGAGTCTGTGCACGGGGAGTCTCCGCTCGGGGAGTCTCCGCATGGGGAGTCTGTGCACGGGGAGTCTCCGCACGGGGAGTCTGCGCACGGGGAGTCTGTGCACGGGGAGTCTGCGCACGGGGAGTCTCCGCAAGGGGAGTCTCCGCACGGGGAGTCTGTGCACGGGGAGTCTGCGCACGGGGAGTCTCCGCATGGGGAGTCTGTGCTCGGGGAGTCTGCGCACGGGGAGTCTGCGCACGGGGAGTCTCCGCACGGGGAGTCTGTGCACGGGGAGTCTGTGCACAGGGACTTTGCGCACGGGGAGTCTGTGCACGGGGAGTCTGTGCACGGGGAGTGTCCGCACGGGGAGTCTGTGCACGGGGAGTCTGCGCACGGGGAGTCTGAGCACAGGGAACTGTGCACGGGGACTCTGCGCACGGGGAGTCTGTGCACGGGGAGTCTCTGCACGGGGAGTCTCTGCATGGGGAGTCTGTGCACGGGGAGTCTGCGCACGGGGAGTCTCCGCATGGGGAGTCTGTGCTCGGGGAGTCTGCGCACGGGGAGTCTGCGCACGGGGCGTCTCCACACGGGGCGTCTGCGCACGGGGAGTTTGTGCATGGGGAGTCTGTGCACGGGGAGTCTGCGCACGGGGAGTCTGCGCACGGGGAGTCTGCGCACGGGGAGTGTCCGCACGGGGAGTCTGCGCACGGGGAGTCTGTGCATGGGGAGTTTCCGCACGGGGAGTCTGTGCACGGGGAGTCTCCGCTCGGGGAGTCTCCGCATGGGGAGTCTGTGCATGGGGAGTCTCCGCACGGGGAGTCTGCGCACGGGGAGTCTGTGCACGGGGAGTCTGTGCACGGGGAGTCTGCGCACGGGGAGACTCCGCAAGGGGAGTCTCCGCACGGGGAGTCTGTGCACGGGGAGTCTGCGCACGGGGAGTCTCCGCATGGGGAGTCTGTGCTCGGGGAGTCTGCGCACGGGGAGTCTGCGCACGGGGAGTCTCCGCACGGGGAGTCTGTGCACGGGGAGTCTGTGCACAGGGACTTTGCGCACGGGGAGTCTGTGCACGGGGAGTCTGTGCACGGGGAGTGTCCGCACGGGGAGTCTGCGCACGGGGAGTCTGCGCACGGGGAGGCTGAGCACAGGGAGTCTGTGCACGGGGACTCTGCGCACGGGGAGTCTGTGCACGGGGAGTCTCCGCACGGGGAGTCTGTGCATGGGGAGTCTCCGCACGGGGAGTCTGAGCACAGAGAGTTTGTGCACGGGGACTCTGCGCACGGGGAGTCTGTGCACGGGGAGTCTGCGCACGGGGAGTCTCCGCATGGGGAGTCTGTGCTCGGGGAGTCTGCGCACGGGGAGTCTGCGCACGGGGCGTCTCCACACGGGGCGTCTGCGCACGGGGAGTTTGTGCATGGGGAGTCTGTGCACGGGGAGTCTGCGCACGGGGAGTCTGCGCACGGGGAGTCTGCGCACGGGGAGTGTCCGCACGGGGAGTCTGCGCACGGGGAGTCTGAGCACGGGGAGTCTCCGCACGGGGAGTCTATGCACGGGGAGTCTGTGCACGGGGAGTGTCCGCACTGGGAGTCTCCGCACGGGGAGTCTGTGCACGGGGAGTGTCCGCACGGGGAGTGTCAGCACGGGGAGTCTGTGCACAGGGAGTGTCCGCACGGGGAGTCTCCGCACGGGGAGTCTGAGCACAGGGAGTCTGTGCACGGGGAGTCTCCGCACGGGG
Organism: Squalus acanthias; assembly: GCA_030390025.1. Taxonomy (NCBI): domain Eukaryota; kingdom Metazoa; phylum Chordata; class Chondrichthyes; order Squaliformes; family Squalidae; genus Squalus; species Squalus acanthias. The sequence continues at coordinate 715,658 of JASTWF010000232.1, forward strand.
AGTCTCCGCACGGGGAGTCTGCGCACGGGGAGTCTGCACACGGGGAGTCTGCGCACGGGGAGTCTGTGCACGGGGAGTCCTAGCACGGGGAGTCCAAGCACGGGGAGTCTGTGCACGGGGAGTCTGTGCACGGGGAGTCTGTGCACGGGGAGTCTGTGCACGGGGAGTCTCCGCACGGGGAGTCTGTGCACGGGGAGTCTGCGCACGGGGAGTCTGCGCACGGGGAGTCTCCGCACGGGGAGTCTGTGCACGGGGAGTCTGTGCACGGGGACTTTGCGCACGGGGAGTCTGTGCACGGGGAGTCTGTGCACGGGGAGTCTGTGCACGGGGAGTGTCCGCACGGGGAGTCTGCGCACGGGGAGTGTCCGCACGGGGAGTCTGTGCACGGGGAGTCTCCGCTCGGGGAGTCTCCGCATGGGGAGTCTGTGCACGGGGAGTCTCCGCACGGGGAGTCTGCGCACGGGGAGTCTGTGCACGGGGAGTCTGCGCACGGGGAGTCTCCGCAAGGGGAGTCTCCGCACGGGGAGTCTGTGCACGGGGAGTCTGCGCACGGGGAGTCTCCGCATGGGGAGTCTGTGCTCGGGGAGTCTGCGCACGGGGAGTCTGCGCACGGGGAGTCTCCGCACGGGGAGTCTGTGCACGGGGAGTCTGTGCACAGGGACTTTGCGCACGGGGAGTCTGTGCACGGGGAGTCTGTGCACGGGGAGTGTCCGCACGGGGAGTCTGTGCACGGGGAGTCTGCGCACGGGGAGTCTGAGCACAGGGAACTGTGCACGGGGACTCTGCGCACGGGGAGTCTGTGCACGGGGAGTCTCTGCACGGGGAGTCTCTGCATGGGGAGTCTGTGCACGGGGAGTCTGCGCACGGGGAGTCTCCGCATGGGGAGTCTGTGCTCGGGGAGTCTGCGCACGGGGAGTCTGCGCACGGGGCGTCTCCACACGGGGCGTCTGCGCACGGGGAGTTTGTGCATGGGGAGTCTGTGCACGGGGAGTCTGCGCACGGGGAGTCTGCGCACGGGGAGTCTGCGCACGGGGAGTGTCCGCACGGGGAGTCTGCGCACGGGGAGTCTGTGCATGGGGAGTTTCCGCACGGGGAGTCTGTGCACGGGGAGTCTCCGCTCGGGGAGTCTCCGCATGGGGAGTCTGTGCACGGGGAGTCTCCGCACGGGGAGTCTGCGCACGGGGAGTCTGTGCACGGGGAGTCTGTGCACGGGGAGTCTGCGCACGGGGAGACTCCGCAAGGGGAGTCTCCGCACGGGGAGTCTGTGCACGGGGAGTCTGCGCACGGGGAGTCTCCGCATGGGGAGTCTGTGCTCGGGGAGTCTGCGCACGGGGAGTCTGCGCACGGGGAGTCTCCGCACGGGGAGTCTGTGCACGGGGAGTCTGTGCACAGGGACTTTGCGCACGGGGAGTCTGTGCACGGGGAGTCTGTGCACGGGGAGTGTCCGCACGGGGAGTCTGCGCACGGGGAGTCTGCGCACGGGGAGGCTGAGCACAGGGAGTCTGTGCACGGGGACTCTGCGCACGGGGAGTCTGTGCACGGGGAGTCTCCGCACGGGGAGTCTGTGCATGGGGAGTCTCCGCACGGGGAGTCTGAGCACAGAGAGTTTGTGCACGGGGACTCTGCGCACGGGGAGTCTGTGCACGGGGAGTCTGCGCACGGGGAGTCTCCGCATGGGGAGTCTGTGCTCGGGGAGTCTGCGCACGGGGAGTCTGCGCACGGGGCGTCTCCACACGGGGCGTCTGCGCACGGGGAGTTTGTGCATGGGGAGTCTGTGCACGGGGAGTCTGCGCACGGGGAGTCTGCGCACGGGGAGTCTGCGCACGGGGAGTGTCCGCATGGGGAGTCTGCGCACGGGGAGTCTGAGCACGGGGAGTCTCCGCACGGGGAGTCTATGCACGGGGAGTCTGTGCACGGGGAGTGTCCGCACTGGGAGTCTCCGCACGGGGAGTCTGTGCACGGGGAGTGTCCGCACGGGGAGTGTCAGCACGGGGAGTCTGTGCACAGGGAGTGTCCGCACGGGGAGTCTCCGCACGGGGAGTCTGAGCACAGGGAGTCTGTGCACGGGGAGTCTCCGCACGGGGAGTCTCCGCACGGGGAGTCTGCGCACGGGGAGTCTGCACACGGGGAGTCTGCGCACGGGGAGTCTGTGCACGGGGAGTCCTAGCACGGGGAGTCCAAGCACGGGGAGTCTGTGCACGGGGAGTCTGTGCACGGGGAGTCTGTGCACGGGGAGTCTGTGCACGGGGAGTCTGTGCACGGGGAGTCTGTGCACGGGGAGTCTCCGCATGGAGAGTCTGTGCACGGGGAGTCTGCGCACGGGGAGTCCAAGCACGGGGAGTCCAAGCACGGGGAGTCTCCGCACGGGGAGTCTGCGCACGGGGAGTCTGTGCACGGGGAGTCTCTGCACGGGGAGTCTCTGCACGGGGAGTCTGCGCACGGGGAGTCTGCGCACGGGGAGTCTCCGCACGGGGAGTCTGTGCATGGGGAGTCTCCGCACGGGGAGTCTGTGCATGGGGAGTTTCCGCACGGGGAGTCTGTGCACGGGGAGTCTCCGCTCGGGGAGTCTCCGCATGGGGAGTCTGTGCACGGGGAGTCTCCGCACGGGGAGTCTGCGCACGGGGAGTCTGTGCACGGGGAGTCTGTGCACGGGGAGTCTGCGCACGGGGAGTCTCCGCAAGGGGAGTCTCCGCACGGGGAGTCTGTGCACGGGGAGTCTGCGCACGGGGAGTCTCCGCATGGGGAGTCTGTGCTCGGGGAGTCTGCGCACGGGGAGTCTGCGCACGGGGAGTCTCCGCACGGGGAGTCTGTGCACGGGGAGTCTGTGCACAGGGACTTTGCGCACGGGGAGTCTGTGCACGGGGAGTCTGTGCACGGGGAGTGTCCGCACGGGGAGTCTGCGCACGGGGAGTCTGCGCACGGGGAGTCTGAGCACAGGGAGTCTGTGCACGGGGACTCTGCGCACGGGGAGTCTGTGCACGGGGAGTCTCCGCACGGGGAGTCTGTGCATGGGGAGTCTCCGCACGGGGAGTCTGAGCACAGAGAGTTTGTGCACGGGGACTCTGCGCACGGGGAGTCTGTGCACGGGGAGTGTCCGCACGGGGAGTCTGCGCACGGGGAGTGTCCGCACGGGGAGTCTGCGCACGGGGAGTCTGTGCACGGGGAGTGTCCGCACGGGGAGTGTCCGCACGGGGAGTCTGCACACGGGGAGTCTGCGGAAGGGGAGTCTGAGCACGGGGAGTCTGTGCACGGGGAGTCTGTGCACGGGGAGTCTGCGCAAGGGGAGTCTCCGCACGGGGAGTCCAAGCACGGGGAGTCTCCACACGGGGAGTCCAAGCACGGGGAGTCCAAGCACGGGGAGTCTGTGCACGGGGAGTCTCCGCTCGGGGAGTCTCCGCACGGGGAGTCCAAGCACGGGGAGTCCAAGCACGGGGAGGGCAAGCACGGGGAGTCCGCGCACGGGGAGTCTGTGCACGGGGAGTCCTTGCACGGGGAGTCCAAGCACGGGGAGTCTGTGCACGGGGAGTCTGTGCACGGGGAGTCTCCGCACGGGGAGTCTCCGCACGGGGAGTGTCCGCACGGGGAGTCTGTGCACGGGGAGTCTCCGCTCGGGGAGTCTCCGCATGGGGAGTCTGTGCACGGGGAGTCTCCGCACGGGGAGTCTGCGCACGGGGAGTCTGTGCACGGGGAGTCTGTGCACGGGGAGTCTGCGCACGGGGAGTCTCCGCAAGGGGAGTCTCCGCACGGGGAGTCTGTGCACGGGGAGTCTGCGCACGGGGAGTCTGTGCTCGGGGAGTCTGCGCACGGGGAGTCTGCGCACGGGGAGTCTCCGCACGGGGAGTCTGTGCACGGGGAGTCTGTGCACAGGGACTTTGCGCACGGGGAGTCTGTGCACGGGGAGTCTGTGCACGGGGAGTGTCCGCACGGGGAGTCTGCGCACGGGGAGTCTGCGCACGGGGAGTCTGAGCACAGGGAGTCTGTGCACGGGGACTCTGCGCACGGGGAGTCTGCGCACGGGGAGTCTCCGCACGGGGAGTCTGTGCATGGGGAGTCTCCGCACGGGGAGTCTGAGCACAGGGAGTTTGTGCACGGGGACTCTGCGCACGGGGAGTCTGTGCACGGGGAGTCTGTGCACGGGGAGTGTCCGCACGGGGAGTCTGCGCACGGGGAGTGTCCGCACGGGGAGTCTGCGCACGGGGAGTCTGTGCACGGGGAGTGTCCGCACGGGGAGTGTCCGCACGGGGAGTCTGCACACGGGGAGTCTGCGGAAGGGGAGTCTGAGCACGGGGAGTCTGTGCACGGGGAGTCTGTGCACGGGGAGTCTGCGCAAGGGGAGTCTCCGCATGGGGAGTCCAAGCACGGGGAGTCTCCGCACGGGGAGTCCAAGCACGGGGAGTCCAAGCACGGGGAGTCTGTGCACGGGGAGTCTCCGCTCGGGGAGTCTCCGCACGGGGAGTCCAAGCACGGGGAGTCCAAGCACGGGGAGTCCAAGCACGGGGAGTCCGCGCACGGGGAGTCCGTGCACGGGGAGTCCTAGCACGGGGAGTCCAAGCACGGGGAGTCTGTGCACGGGGAGTCTGTGCACGGGGAGTCTCCACACGGGGAGTCTCCGCACGGGGAGTCTCCGCACGGGGAGTCTCCGCACGGGGAGTCTGTGCACGGGGAGTCTGTGCACGGGGAGTCTGTGCACGGGGAGTCTGTGCACGGGGAGTCTCCGCATGGAGAGTCTGTGCACGGGGAGTCTGCGCACGGGGAGTCCAAGCACGGGGAGTCCAAGCACGGGGAGTCTCCGCACGGGGAGTCTGCGCACGGGGAGTCTGTGCACGGGGAGTCTCTGCACGGGGAGTCTCTGCATGGGGAGTCTGCGCACGGGGAGTCTGCGCACGGGGAGTCTCCGCACGGGGAGTCTGTGCACGGGGAGTCTGCGCACGGGGAGTCTGCGCACGGGGAGTCTGCGCACGGGGAGTCTCCGCACGGGGAGTCTGTGCACGGGGACTTTGCGCACGGGGAGTCTGTGCACGGGGAGTCTGTGCACGGGGAGTCTGTGCACGGGGAGTGTCCGCACGGGGAGTCTGCGCACGGGGAGTGTCCGCACGGGGAGTCTGAGCACGGGGAGTCTCCGCTCGGGGAGTCTCCGCATGGGGAGTCTGTGCACGGGGAGTCTCCGCACGGGGAGTCTGCGCACGGGGAGTCTGTGCACGGGGAGTCTGTGCACGGGGAGTCTGCGCACGGGGAGTCTCCGCAAGGGGAGTCTCCGCACGGGGAGTCTGTGCACGGGGAGTCTGCGCACGGGGAGTCTCCGCATGGGGAGTCTGTGCTCGGGGAGTCTGCGCACGGGGAGTCTGCGCACGGGGAGTCTCCGCACGGGGAGTCTGTGCACGGGGAGTCTGTGCACAGGGACTTTGCGCACGGGGAGTCTGTGCACGGGGAGTCTGTGCACGGGGAGTGTCCGCACGGGGAGTCTGTGCACGGGGAGTCTGCGCACGGGGAGTCTGAGCACAGGGAACTGTGCACGGGGACTCTGCGCACGGGGAGTCTGTGCACGGGGAGTCTCTGCACGGGGAGTCTCTGCATGGGGAGTCTGCGCACGGGGAGTCTGCGCACGGGGAGTCTCCGCACGGGGAGTCTGTGCACGGGGAGTCTGCGCACGGGGAGTCTGCGCACGGGGAGTCTCCGCACGGGGAGTCTGTGCACGGGGAGTCTGTGCACGGGGACTTTGCGCACGGGGAGTCTGTGCACGGGGAGTCTGTGCACGGGGAGTCTGTGCACGGGGAGTGTCCGCACGGGGAGTCTGCGCACGGGGAGTGTCCGCACGGGGAGTCTGTGCACGGGGAGTCTCCGCTCGGGGAGTCTCCGCATGGGGAGTCTGTGCACGGGGAGTCTCCGCACGGGGAGTCTGCGCACGGGGAGTCTGTGCACGGGGAGTCTGTGCATGGGGAGTCTGCGCACGGGGAGTCTCCGCAAGGGGAGTCTCCGCACGGGGAGTCTGTGCACGGGGAGTCTGCGCACGGGGAGTCTCCGCATGGGGAGTCTGTGCTCGGGGAGTCTGCGCACGGGGAGTCTGCGCACGGGGAGTCTCCGCACGGGGAGTCTGTGCACGGGGAGTCTGTGCACAGGGACTTTGCGCACGGGGAGTCTGTGCACGGGGAGTCTGTGCACGGGGAGTGTCCGCACGGGGAGTCTGCGCACGGGGAGTCTGCGCACGGGGAGTCTGAGCACAGGGAGTCTGTGCACGGGGACTCTGCGCACGGGGAGTCTGTGCACGGGGAGTCTCCGCACGGGGAGTCTGTGCATGGGGAGTCTCCGCACGGGGAGTCTGAGCACAGGGAGTTTGTGCACGGGGACTCTGCGCACGGGGAGTCTGTGCACGGGGAGTCTGTGCACGGGGAGTGTCCGCACGGGGAGTCTGCGCACGGGGAGTGTCCGCACGGTGAGTCTGCGCACGGGGAGTCTGTGCACGGGGAGTGTCCGCACGGGGAGTGTCCGCACGGGGAGTCTGCACACGGGGAGTCTGCGGAAGGGGAGTCTGAGCACGGGGAGTCTGTGCACGGGGAGTCTGTGCACGGGGAGTCTGCGCAAGGGGAGTCTCCGCACGGGGAGTCCAAGCACGGGGAGTCTCCGCACGGGGAGTCCAAGCACGGGGAGTCCAAGCACGGGGAGTCTGTGCACGGGGAGTCTCCGCTCGGGGAGTCTCCGCACGGGGAGTCCAAGCACGGGGAGTCCAAGCACGGGGAGTCCAAGCACGGGGAGTCCAAGCACGGGGAGTCTCTGCACGGGGAGTCTGTGCACGGGGAGTCTGCGCACGGGGAGTCTCCGCACGGGGAGTCTGCGCACGGGGAGTCCAAGCACGGGGCATCTCCGCACGGGGAGGCTGTGCACGGGGAGTCTGTGCACGGGGAGTCTGTGCACGGGGAGTCTGCGCAAGGGGAGTCTCCGCACGGGGAGTCCAAGCACGGGGAGTCTCCGCACGGGGAGTCCAAGCACGGGGAGTCCAAGCACGGGGAGTCTGTGCACGGGGAGTCTCCGCTCGGGGAGTCTCCGCACGGGGAGTCCAAGCACGGGGAGTCCAAGCACGGGGAGTCCAAGCACGGGGAGTCCAAGCACGGGGAGTCTCTGCACGGGGAGTCTGTGCACGGGGAGTCTGCGCACGGGGAGTCTCCGCACGGGGAGTCTGCGCACGGGGAGTCCAAGCACGGGGCATCTCCGCACGGGGAGTCTGTGCACGGGGAGTCTGTGCACGGGGAGTCTGTGCACGGGGAGTCTCCGCACGGGGAGTCTGCGCATGGGGAGTCTGCGCACGGGGAGTCTGCGCACGGGGAGTCTGCACACGGGGAGTCTGCGGAAGGGGAGTCTGAGCACGGGGAGTCTGTGCACGGGGAGTCTGTGCACGGGGAGTCTGCGCAAGGGGAGTGTCCGCACGGGGAGTCCAAGCACGGGGAGGCTCCGCACGGGGAGTCCAAGCACGGGGAGTGCAAGCACGGGGAGTCTGTGCACGGGGAGTCTCTGCTCGGGGAGTCTCCGCACGGGGAGTCCAAGCACGGGGAGTCCAAGCACGGGGAGTCCAAGCACGGGGAGTCCAAGCACGGGGAGTCTCCGCACGGGGAGTCTGTGCACGGGGAGTCTGCGCACGGGGAGTCTCCGCACGGGGAGTCTGCGCACGGGGAGTCCAAGCACGGGGCATCTCCGCACGGGGAGTCTGTGCACGGGGAGTCTGTGCACGGGGAGTCTGTGCACGGGGAGTCTGCGCACGGGGAGTCTGCGCACGGGGAGTCTGCGCACGGGGAGTCTGCGCACGGGGAGTCTCCGCACGGGGAGTCTGCGCACGGGGAGTCTGTGCACGGGGAGTCTCTGCATGGGGAGTCTGCGCACGGGGAGTCTGCGCACGGGGAGTCTGTGCATGGGGAGTCTCCGCACGGGGCGTCTCCGCACGGGGAGTCTGTGCACGGGGAGTCTCTGCACGGGGAGTCTCTGCACGGGGAGTCTGCGCACGGGGAGTCTGCGCACGGGGAGTCTGAGCACGGCGAGTCTGCGCACGGGGAGTCTGCGCACGGGGAGTCTGCGCACGGGGAGTCTGAGCACGGGGCGTCTGCGCACGGGGCGTCTCCGCACGGGGAGTGTCCGCACGGGGAGTCTGCGCACGGAGAGTCTGTGCACGGGGAGTCTGCGCACGGGGAGTCTGAGCACAGGGAGTCTGTGCACGGGGAGTCTGTGCACGGTGAGTCTGCGCACGGGGAGTCTGAGCACGGGGAGTCTGCGCACGGGGAGTCTGCGCACGGGGAGTCTGCGCACGGGGAGTCTGCGCACGGGGAGTCTGCGCACGGGGAGTCTGCGCACGGGGAGTCTGTGCACGGGGAGTCTGTGCACGGGGAGTCTGCGCAAGGGGAGTCTCCGCACGGGGAGTCCAAGCACGGGGAGGCTCCGCACGGGGAGTCCAAGCACGGGGAGTGCAAGCACGGGGAGTCTGTGCACGGGGAGTCTCTGCTCGGGGAGTCTCCGCACGGGGAGTCCAAGCACGGGGAGTCCAAGCACGGGGAGTCCAAGCACGGGGAGTCCAAGCACGGGGAGTCTCCGCACGGGGAGTCTGTGCACGGGGAGTCTGCGCACGGGGAGTCTCCGCACGGGGAGTCTGCGCACGGGGAGTCCAAGCACGGGGCATCTCCGCACGGGGAGTCTGTGCACGGGGAGTCTGTGCACGGGGAGTCTGTGCACGGGGAGTCTGCGCACGGGGAGTCTGCGCACGGGGAGTCTCCGCACGGGGAGTCTGCGCACGGGGAGTCTGTGCACGGGGAGTCTCTGCATGGGGAGTCTGCGCACGGGGAGTCTGCGCACGGGGAGTCTGTGCATGGGGAGTCTCCGCACGGGGCGTCTCCGCACGGGGAGTCTGTGCACGGGGAGTCTCTGCACGGGGAGTCTCTGCACGGGGAGTCTGCGCACGGGGAGTCTGCGCACGGGGAGTCTGAGCACGGCGAGTCTGCGCACGGGGAGTCTGCGCACGGGGAGTCTGCGCACGGGGAGTCTGAGCACGGGGCGTCTGCGCACGGGGCGTCTCCGCACGGGGAGTGTCCGCACGGGGAGTCTGCGCACGGAGAGTCTGTGCACGGGGAGTCTGCGCACGGGGAGTCTGAGCACAGGGGAGTCTGTGCACGGGGAGTCTGTGCACGGTGAGTCTGCGCACGGGGAGTCTGAGCACGGGGAGTCTGCGCACGGGGAGTCTGCGCACGGGGAGTCTGCGCACGGGGAGTCTGCGCACGGGGAGTCTGCGCACGGGGAGTCTGTGCACGAGGCCCCTGAATGGGGGAAGTTGTTGGGGGAGGGGGAGGTAGATGGAGCACAAAGACTGGCGGCTGGATTGAAGCAGTCGCGGGGGTGAATCTTCAGGCTTCCCGTCCAGTAGAAAGAGGGCGATTGCTTCCTGAATGTGGGTGGTAACGACCAATATTCTTGTTACCACCATTGCTGTGGCCTTGGCAAAATCCCCTGTTCCTGGGGGGCCGGAGTGAGGGGGGTGGGCACATTAAAAATCCTATTAAGTAGGGTAGGTTCCTCTTTATATTTCCGGGGTGCTAGGGCCCCAGTGAGTGTCAGTGTCTGTGGAACTGTACCCCAGTGAGAGTCAGTGTCTGTGGAACTGTACCCCAGTGAGAGTCAGTGTCTGTGGAACTGTACCCCAGTGAGAGTCAGTGTCTGTGGAACTGTACCCCAGTGAGAGTCCATGTCTGTGGAACTGTACCCCAGTGAGAGTCAGTGTCTGTGGAACTGTACCCCAGTGAGAGTCAGTGTCTGTGGAACTGTACCCCAGTGAGAGTCAGTGTCTGTGGAACTGTAACCCAGTGAGAGTCAGAGTCTGTGGAACTGTACCCCAGTGGGAGTCAGTGTCTGTGAAACTGTACCCCAGTGACAGTCAGTGTCTGTGGAACTGTACCCCAGTGAGAGTCAGTGTCTGTGGAACTGTACCCCAGTGAGAGTCAGTGTCTGTGGAACTGTAACCCAGTGAGAGTCAGTGCCTGTGAAACTGTACCCCAGTGAGAGTCAGTGTCTGTGGAACTGTACCCCAGTGAGAGTCAGTGTCTGTGGAACTTTACCCCAGTGAGAGTCAGTGTCTGTGGAACTGTACACCAGTGAGAGTCAGTGTCTGTGGAACTGTACCCCAGTGAGAGTCAGTGTCTGTGGAACTGTAACCCAGTGAGAGTCAGTGCCTGTGAAACTGTACCCCAGTGAGAGTCAGTGTCTGTGGAACTGTACCCCAGTGAGAGTCAGTGTCTGTGGAACTGTACACCAGTGAGAGTCAGTGTCTGTGGAACTGTACCCCAGTGAGAGTCAGTGTCTGTGGAACTGTAACCCAGTGAGAGTAAGTGCCTGTGAAACTGTACCCCAGTGAGAGTCAGTGCCTGTGGAACTGTACCCCAGTGAGAGTCAGTGTCTGTGGAACTGTACCCCAGTGAGAGTCAGAGTTGTGGAACTGTACCCCAGTGAGAGTCAGTGTCTGTGGAACTGTACCCCAGTGAGAGTCAGTGTCTGTGGAACTGTAACCCAGTGAGAGTCAGTGTCTGTGGAACTGTAACCCAGTGAGAGTCAGTGCCTGTGGAACTGTACCCCAGTGAGAGTCAGTGTCTGTGGAACTGTAACCCAGTGAGAGTCAGTGCCTGTGGAACTGTACCCCAGTGAGAGACAGTGTCTGTGGAACTGTACCCCAGTGAGAGTCAGTGCCTGTGGAACTGTACCCCGCCATGTTATCACCTTTACATAAAGAGTGCAGGAAATGATATCAAACTGAATTAGCTCCTGACTCACCGATCTGAGGTCCGTACATGTGGTACCAGAAGGAGAGGCATTGATTGGCCGAGGTGACTGTCTGTAGGACGGAGGTGAGCTGCGCTCTGGGATCACTAACATTTGTCGGTGAAGTGTCAATGAATAAATAATGACCTGGAATGGAAACAAGGTTTAATTAGCCGCAGGATATATCTGGTTTTCTGTTGACAGCTTGCAGTGTGAGCAGGAGAGGCGATGTGCTCCCAGATATACAACCCATGGATTCTTGCTGATGAGGTTGTGTCAGCCGTGGCTCAGTGGTTAGCACCCTCGCCTCTGAGTCAGGAGGTTGTGGGTTCAAGTTCCCCTCCAGGGACTAAGTGCAAAAGTCTCGGCTGACACTCCAGTGCAGTACTGAGGGAGCGCTGCACTGTCGGGGGGTCAGTACTGAGGGAGTGCTGCACTGTCGGAGGGGCAGTACTGAGGGAGCACTGCACTGTCGGAGGGTCAGTACTGAGGGAGCGCCGCACTGTCGGAGGGGCAGTACTGAGGGAGCGTTGGACTGTTGGAGGGGCAGTACTGAGGGAGCGCTGCACTGTCGGAGGGGCAGTACTGAGGGAGTGCCGCACTGTCGGAGGGGCATTACTGAGGAAGGGCTGCACTGTCGGAGGGTCAGTACTGAGGGAGGGGCTGCACTGTCGGAGGGTCAGTACTGAGGGAGGGGCTGCACTGTCGGAGGGGCAGTACTGAGGGAGCGTTGCACTGTTGGAGGGGCAGTACTGAGGGAGCGCTGCACTGTCGAGGGGTTAGTACTGAGGGAGCGCCGCACTGTCGGAGGGGCAGTACTGAGGAAGGGCTGCACGGTCGGAGGGGCAGTACAGAGGGCGTGCTGCACTGTCGGAGGGTCAGTACTGAGGGAGCGCTGCACTGTCGGAGGGGCAGTACTGCGGGAGCGTTGCACTGTCGGAGGGGCAGTACTGAGGGAGTGCTGCACTGTTGGAGGGGCAGTACTGCGGGAGTTCTGCACTGTCAGAGGGACAGTAATGAGGGAGTGCTGCACTGTCGGAGGGGCAGTACTGAGGGAGCGCTGCACTGTCAGAGGGACAGTAATGAGGGAGTGCTGCACAGTCGGAGGGGCAGTACTGAGGGAGTGCTGCACTGTCGGAGGGTCAGTACTGAGGGAGCGCTGCACTGTCGGAGGGGCAGTACTGAGGGAGCGTTGCACTGTCGGGGGCCCGTACTGAGTGAGTGCCGCACTGTCGGAGGGTCAGTACTGAGGGAGTGCTGCACTGTCGGAGGGTCAGTACTGAGGGAGCGCTGCACTGTCGGAGGGGCAGTACTGACGGAGCGTTGCACTGTCTGAGGGTCAGTACTGTGGGAGGGGCTGCACTGTCGGAGGGGCAGTACTGTGGGAGCGTTGCACTGTCGGAGGGGCAGTACTGAGGGAGCGCTGCACTGTCGAGGGGGCAATACCGAGGGAGCGCCGCACTGTCGGAGGGGCAGTACTGAGAAAGGGCTGCACTGTCGGAGGGGCTGTACTGCGGGAGTGCTGCACTGTTGGAGGGTCAGTACTGAGGGACCGCCGCACTATCGGAGGGTCAGTACTGAGGGAGTGCCGCACTATCGGAGGGGCAGTACAGAGGGAGCGCTGCACTTTCGGAGGGTCAGTACTGAGGGAGTGCTGCACTGTCGGAGGGGCAGTACTGAGGGAGCGCTGCACTGTCGGAAGGTCAGTACTGAGGGAGCGCCGCACTGTCGGAGGGTCAGTACTGAGGGAGTGCTGCACTGTCGGAGGGTCAGTACTGAAGGAGCGCTGCCCTGTCGGAGGGGCAGTACTGAGGGAGCACTGCACTGTCGGAGGGCCAGTACTGAGGGAGTGCTGCACTGTCGGAGGGTCTGTACAGAGGGAGTGCTGCACTGTCGGAGGGGCAGTACTGAGGGAGCGCTGCACTGTCGGAGGGTCAGTATTGAGGGAGCGCCGCAATGTCAGAGGGGCAGTACTGAGGGAGCGCTGCACTGTCGGAGGGGCAGTACTGAGGGAGCGCTGCACTGTCGGAGAGGCAGTACTGAGGGAGCGCTGCACTGTCGGAGGGTCAGTACTGAGGGATCGCTGCACTGTTGGAGGGTCAGTACTGAAGGAGCGTTGCACTGTCGGAGGGGCAATACTGAGGGAATGCTGTAATGTCGGAGGGGCAGTACTGAGGGAGCGTTGCACTGTCAGAGGGGCAGTACTGATGGAGCGCTGCACTGTCGGAGGGGCAGCACTGAGGGAGCGTTGCACTGTCGGAGGGTCAGTACTGAGGGAGGGGCTGCACTGTCGGAGGGGCAGTACTGAGGGAGCGCTGCACTGTCGAGGGGGCAAAACCGAGGGAGCGCCGCACTGTCGGAGGGGCAGTACTGAGGAAGGGCTGCACTGTCGGAGGGGCAGTACTGAGGGAGTGCTGCACTGTTGGAGGTTCAGTACTGAGGGACCGCCGCACTGTCGGAGGGTCAGTACTGAGGGAGTGCCGCACTATCGGAGGGGCAGTACTGAGGGAGCGCTGCACTGTCGGAGGGTCAGTACTGAGGGAGCGCTGCACTGTCGGAGGGGCAGTACTGAGGGAGCGTTGCACTGTCGGGGGCCCGTACTGAGTGAGTGCCGCACTGTCGGAGGGTCAGTACTGAGGGAGTGCTGCACTGTCGGAGGGTCAGTACTGAGGGAGCGCTGCACTGTCGGAGGGGCAGTACTGACGGAGCGTTGCACTGTCTGAGGGTCAGTACTGAGGGAGGGGCTGCACTGTCGGAGGGGCAGTACTGTGGGAGCGTTGCACTGTCGGAGGGGCAGTACTGAGGGAGCGCTGCACTGTCGAGGGGGCAATACCGAGGGAGCGCCGCACTGTCGGAGGGGCAGTACTGAGAAAGGGCTGCACTGTCGGAGGGGCTGTACTGCGGGAGTGCTGCACTGTTGGAGGGTCAGTACTGAGGGACCGCCGCACTATCGGAGGGTCAGTACTGAGGGAGTGCTGCACTATCGGAGGGGCAGTACAGAGGGAGCGCTGAACTTTCGGAGGGTCAGTACTGAGGGAGTGCTGCACTGTCGGAGGGGCAGTACTGAGGGAGCGCTGCACTGTCGGAAGGTCAGTACTGATGGAGCGCCGCACTGTCGGAGGGTCAGTACTGAGGGAGTGCTGCACTGTCGGAGGGTCAGTACTGAAGGAGCGCTGCCCTGTCGGAGGGGCAGTACTGAGGGAGCACTGCACTGTCGGAGGGCCAGTACTGAGGGAGTGCTGCACTGTCGGAGGGTCTGTACAGAGGGAGTGCTGCACTGTCGGAGGGGCAGTACTGAGGGAGCGCTGCACTGTCGGAGGGTCAGTATTGAGGGAGCGCCGCAATGTCAGAGGGGCAGTACTGAGGGAGCGCTGCACTGTCGGAGGGGCAGTACTGAGGGAGCGCTGCACTGTCGGAGAGGCAGTACTGAGGGAGCGCTGCACTGTCGGAGGGTCAGTACTGAGGGATCGCTGCACTGTTGGAGGGTCAGTACTGAAGGAGCGTTGCACTGTCGGAGGGGCAATACTGAGGGAATGCTGTAATGTCGGAGGGGCAGTACTGAGGGAGCGTTGCACTGTCAGAGGGGCAGTACTGATGGAGCGCTGCACTGTCGGAGGGGCAGCACTGAGGGAGCGTTGCACTGTCGGAGGGTCAGTACTGAGGGAGGGGCTGCACTGTCGGAGGGGCAGTACTGAGGGAGCGCTGCACTGTCGAGGGGGCAAAACCGAGGGAGCGCCGCACTGTCGGAGGGGCAGTACTGAGGAAGGGCTGCACTGTCGGAGGGGCAGTACTGAGGGAGTGCTGCACTGTTGGAGGTTCAGTACTGAGGGACCGCCGCACTGTCGGAGGGTCAGTACTGAGGGAGTGCCGCACTATCGGAGGGGCAGTACTGAGGGAGCGCTGCACTGTCGGAGGGTCAGTACTGAGGGAGTGCTGCACTGTCGGAGGGGCAGTACTGAGGGAGCGCCGCACTGTCGGCGGGTTAGTACTGAGGGAGCGCCTGCACTGTCGGAGGGTCAGTACTGAGGGAGCGTTGCCCTGTCGAAGGGGCAGTACTGAGGGAGCACTGCACTGTCGGAGGGGCAGTACTGAGGGAGTGCTGCACTGTAGGAGGGGCAGTACTGAGGGAGCGCCGCACAGTCGGAGGGTCAGTACTGAGGGAGTGCTGCACTGTCGGAGGGTCAGTATTGAGGGAGCGCCGCAATGTCAGAGGGTCAGTACTGAGGGAGTGCCGCACTATCTGAGGGGCAGTACTGAGGGAGCGCTGCACTGTCGGAGGGTCAGTACTGAGGGAGCGCTGCACTGTCGGAGGGTCAGTACTGAGGGAGCGCCGCACTGTCGGCGGGTTAGTACTGAGTGAGTGCTGCACTGTCGGAGGGTCAGTACTGAGGGAGCGCTGCCCTGTCGAAGGGGCAGTACTGAGGGAGCACTGCACTGTCGGAGGGGCAGTACTGAGGGAGTGCTGCACTGTTGGAGGGTCAGTACTGAGGGAGTGCTGCACTGTCGGAGGGTCAGTATTGAGGGAGCGCCGCAATGTCAGAGGGGCAGTACTGAGGGAGCGCTGCACTGTCGGAGGGGCAGTACTGAGGGAGCGTTGCACTGTCGGAGGGGCAATACTGAGGGAATGCTGCACAGTCGGAGGGGCAGTACTGAGGGAGCGCGGCACTGTCGGAGGGGCAGTGCTGATGGAGCGCTGCACTGTCGGAGGGGCAGTACTGAGGGAGCGCTGCACTGTCGGAGGGTCAGTACTGAGGGATCGCTGCACTGTTGGAGGGTCAGTACTGAAGGAGCGTTGCACTGTCGGAGGGGCAATACTGAGGGAATGCTGTACTGTCGGAGGGGCAGTACTGAGGGAGCGCTGCACACTGTCGGAGGGGCAGTACTGAGGGAGCGTTGCACTGTCGGAGGGGCAGTACTGAGGGAGCGCTGCACTGTCGAGGGGGCAATACCGAGGGAGCGCCGCACTGTCGGAGGGGCAGTACTGAGGAAGGGCTGCACTGTCGGAGGGGCTGTACTGAGGGAGTGCTGCACTGTTGGAGGGTCAGTACTGAGGGACCGCCGCACTGTCGGAGGGTCAGTACTGAGGGAGTGCCGCACTATCGGAGGGGCAAAACTGAGGGAGCGCTGCACTGTCGGAGGGCCAGTACTGAGGGAGTGCTGCAATGTCGGAGGGGCAGTACTGAGGGAGCGCCGCACTGTCGGAGGGTTAGTACTGAGGGAGGGCTGCACTGTCGGAGAGGCAGTACTGAGGGAGCGCTGCACTGTCGGAGGGTCAGTACTGAGGGATCGCTGCACTGTTGGAGGGTCAGTACTGAAGGAGCGTTGCACTGTCGGAGGGGCAATACTGAGGGAATGCTGTACTGTCGGAGGGGCAGTACTGAGGGAGCGCTGCACTGTCAGAGGGGCAGTACTGATGGAGCGCTGCACTGTCGGAGGGGCAGTACTGTGGGAGCGCTGCACTGTCGGAGGGTCAGTACTGAGGGAGGGGCTGCACTGTCGGAGGGGCAGTACTGAGGGAGCGCTGCACTGTCGAGGGGGCAAAACCGAGGGAGCGCCGCACTGTCGGAGGGGCAGTACTGAAGGAGCGTTGCACTGTCGGAGGGGCAATACTGAGGGAATGCTGTACTGTCGGAGGGGCAGTACTGAGGGAGCGCTGCACTGTCAGAGGGGCAGTACTGATGGAGCGCTGCACTGTCGGAGGGGCAGTACTGTGGGAGCGCTGCACTGTCGGAGGGTCAGTACTGAGGGAGGGGCTGCACTGTCGGAGGGGCAGTACTGAGGGAGCGCTGCACTGTCGGAGGGTCAGTACTGAGGGAGCACTGCACTGTCGGAGGGCAAGTACTGAGGGAGTGCTGCACTGTCGGAGGGGCTGTACTGAGGGAGCACTGCACTGTCGGAGGGTCAGTACTGAGGGAGCGCCGCACTGTCGGAGGGGCAGTACTGAGGGAGCGTTGGACTGTTGGAGGGGCAGTACTGAGGGAGCGCTGCACTGTCGAAGGGGCAGTACTGAGGGAGTGCCGCACTGTCGGAGGGGCATTACTGAGGAAGGGCTGCACTGTCGGAGGGTCAGTACTGAGGGAGGGGCTGCACTGTCGGAGGGTCAGTACTGAGGGAGGGGCTGCACTGTCGGAGGGGCAGTACTGAGGGAGCGTTGCACTGTTGGAGGGGCAGTACTGAGGGAGCGCTGCACTGTCGAGGGGTTAGTACTGAGGTAGCGCCGCACTGTCGGAGGGGCAGTACTGAGGAAGGGCTGCACGGTCGGAGGGGCAGTACTGAGGGCGTGCTGCACTGTCGGAGGGTCAGTACTGAGGGAGCGCTGCACTGTCGGAGGGGCAGTACTGAGGGAGCGTTGCACTGTCGGAGGGGCAGTACTGAGGGAGTGCTGCACTGTTGGAGGGGCAGTACTGAGGGAGTGCTGCACTGTCGGAGGGACAGTACTGAGGGAGTGCTGCACTGTCGGAGGGGCAGTACTGAGGGAGCGCTGCACTGTCAGAGGGACAGTACTGAGGGAGTGCTGCACTGTCGGAGGGGCAGTACTGAGGGAGTGCTGCACTGTCGGAGGGTCAGTACTGAGGGAGCGCTGCACTGTCGGAGGGGCAGTACTGAGGGAGCGTTGCACTGTCGGAGGGGCAGTACTGAGGGAGTGGCGCACTGTCGGAGGGTCAGTACTGAGGGAGTGCTGCACTGTCGGAGGGTCAGTACTGAGGGAGCGCTGCACTGTCGGAGGGGCAGTACTGACGGAGCGCTGCACTGTCTGAGGGTCAGTACTGAGGGAGGGCTGCACTGTCGGAGGGGCAGTACTGAGGGAGCGTTGCACTGTCGGAGGGGCAGTACTGAGGGAGCGCTGCACTGTCGAGGGGCAGTACTGAGGGAGCGCCGCACTGTCGGAGGGGCAGTACTGAGGAAGGGCTGCACTGTCGGAGGGGCAGTACTGAGGGAGCGCTGCACTGTCGGAGGGTCAGTACTGAGGGAGTGCCGCACTGTCGGAGGGGCAGTACTGAGGGAGCGCTGCACTTTCGGAGGGTCAGTACTGAGGGAGTGCTGCACTGTCGGAGGGGCAGTACTGAGGGAGCGCTGCACTGTCGGAGGGTCAGTACTGAGGGAGCGCCGCACTGTCGGAGGGTCAGTACTGAGGGAGTGCTGCACTGTCGGAGGGTCAGTACTGAGGGAGCGCTGCACTGTCGGAGGGGCAGTACTGAGGGAGCACTGCACTGTCGGAGGGCAGTACTGAGGGAGTGCTGCACTGTCGGAGGGTCAGTACTGAGGGAGTGCTGCACTGTCGGAGGGGCAGTACTGAGGGAGCGCTGCACTGTCGGAGAGGCAGTACTGAGGGAACGCTGCACTGTCGGAGGGTCAGTACTGAGGGATCGCTGCACTGTTGGAGGGTCAGTACTGAGGAGCGTTGCACTGTCGGAGGGGCAATACTGAGGGATGCTGTAATGTCGGAGGGGCAGTACTGAGGGAGCGCTGCACTGTCAGAGGGGCAGTACTGATGGAGCGCTGCACTGTCGGAGGGGCAGCACTGAGGGAGCGTTGCACTGTCGGAGGGTCAGTACTGAGGGAGGGCTGCACTGTCGGAGGGCAGTACTGAGGGAGCGCTGCACTGTCGGAGGGGGCAGTACTGAGGGAGCGCCGCACTGTCGGAGGGGCAGTACTGAGGAGGGCTGCACTGTCGGAGGGGCAGTACTGAGGGAGTGCTGCACTGTCGGAGGGTCAGTACTGAGGGACCGCCTGCACTGTCGGAGGGTCAGTACTGAGGGAGTGCCGCACTATCGGAGGGGCAGTACTGAGGGAGCGCTGCACTGTCGGAGGGTCAGTACTGAGGGAGTGCTGCACTGTCGGAGGGGCAGTACTGAGGGAGCGCCGCACTGTCGGCGGGTCAGTACTGAGGGAGTGCTGCACTGTCGGAGGGTCAGTACTGAGGGAGCGTTGCCCTGTCGAAGGGGCAGTACTGAGGGAGCACTGCACTGTCGGAGGGGCAGTACTGAGGGTGTGCTGCACTGTAGGAGGGGCAGTACTGAGGGAGCGCCGCACAGTCGGAGGGTCAGTACTGAGGGAGTGCTGCACTGTCGGAGGGTCAGTATTGAGGGAGCGCCGCAATGTCAGAGGGTCAGTACTGAGGGAGTGCCGCACTATCGGAGGGGCAGTACTGAGGGAGCGCTGCACTGTCGGAGGGTCAGTACTGAGGGAGTGCTGCACTGTCGGCGGGTTAGTACTGAATGAGTGCTGCACTGTCGGAGGGTCAGTACTGAGGGAGCGCTGCCCTGTCGAAGGGGCAGTACTGAGGGAGCACTGCACTGTCGGAGGGGCAGTACTGAGGGAGTGCTGCACTGTTGGAGGGTCAGTACTGAGGGAGTGCTGCACTGTCGGAGGGTCAGTATTGAGGGAGCGCCGCAATGTCAGAGGGGCAGTACTGAGGGAGCGCTGCACTGTCGGAGGGGCAGTACTGAGGGAGCGTTGCACTGTCGGAGGGGCAATACTGAGGGAATGCTGCACAGTCGGAGGGGCAGTACTGAGGGAGCGCGGCACTGTCGGAGGGGCAGTGCTGATGGAGCGCTGCACTGTCGGAGGGGCAGTACTGAGGGAGCGCTGCACTGTCGGAGGGTCAGTACTGAGGGATCGCTGCACTGTTGGAGGGTCAGTACTGAAGGAGCGTTGCACTGTCGGAGGGGCAATACTGAGGGAATGCTGTACTGTCGGAGGGGCAGTACTGAGGGAGCGCTGCACACTGTCGGAGGGGCAGTACTGAGGGAGCGTTGCACTGTCGGAGGGGCAGTACTGAGGGAGCGCTGCACTGTCGAGGGGGCAATACCGAGGGAGCGCCGCACTGTCGGAGGGGCAGTACTGAGGAAGGGCTGCACTGTCGGAGGGGCTGTACTGAGGGAGTGCTGCACTGTTGGAGGGTCAGTACTGAGGGACCGCCGCACTGTCGGAGGGTCAGTACTGAGGGAGTGCCGCATTATCGGAGGGGCAAAACTGAGGGAGCGCTGCACTGTCGGAGGGCCAGTACTGAGGGAGTGCTGCAATGTCGGAGGGGCAGTACTGAGGGAGCGCCGCACTGTCGGAGGGTTAGTACTGAGGGAGGGCTGCACTGTCGGAGAGGCAGTACTGAGGGAGCGCTGCACTGTCGGAGGGTCAGTACTGAGGGATCGCTGCACTGTTGGAGGGTCAGTACTGAAGGAGCGTTGCACTGTCGGAGGGGCAATACTGAGGGAATGCTGTACTGTCGGAGGGGCAGTACTGAGGGAGCGCTGCACTGTCGGAGGGGCTGTACTGAGGGAGCGCCGCACTGTCGGAGGGTTAGAACTGAGGGAGTGCTGCACTGTCGGAGGGTCAGTACTGAGGGAGCACTGCCCTGTCGAAGGGGCAGTACTGAGGGAGCACTGCACTGTCGGAGGGGCAGTACTGAGGGAGTGCTGCACTGTTGGAGGGTCAGTACTGAGGGAGTGCTGCACTGTTGGAGGGGCAGTACTGAGTGAGCGCCGCACTGTCGGAGGGTCAGTACTGAGGGAGTGCTGCACTGTCGGAGGGTCAGTATTGAGGGAGCGCCGCACTGTCGGAGGGGCAGTACTGAGGGAGCGCTGCACTGTCGGAGGGGCAGTACTGAGGGAGCGCTGCACTGTCGGAGGGGCAGTACTGAGGGAGCGCTGCACTGTCGGAGGGGCAGTACTGACGGAGCGCTGCACTGTCGGAGGGTCAGTACTGAGGGAGCGCTGCACTGTTGGAGGGTCAGTACTGAAGGAGCGTTGCACTGTCGGAGGGGCAGTACTGAGGGATGCTGCACTGTCGGAGGGGCAGTACTGAGGGAGCGCTGCACACTGTCGGAGGGGCAGTACTGAGGGAGCGTTGCACTGTCGGAGGGGCAGTACTGAGGGAGCACTGCACTGTCGAGGAGGCAATACCGAGGGAGCGCCGCACTGTCGGAGGGGCAGTACTGAGGAAGGGCTGCACTGTCGGAGGGGCTGTACTGAGGGAGTGCTGCACTGTTGGAGGGTCAGTACTGAGGGACCGCCGCACTGTCGGAGGGTCAGTACTGAGGGAGTGCCGCACTATCGGAGGGGCAGTACTGAGGGAGCGCTGCAATGTCGGAGGGTCAGTACTGAGGGAGTGCTGCACTGTCGGAGGGGCAGTACTGAGGGAGTGCCGCACTGTCGGAGGGTTAGTACTGCGGGAGTGCTGCTCTGTCGGAGGGTCAGTACTGAGGGAGCGCTGCCCTGTCGAAGGGGCAGTACTGAGGGAGCACTGCACTGTCGGAGGGGCAGTACTGAGGGAGTGCTGCACTGTCGGAGGGTCAGTATTGAGGGAGCGCTGCCCTGTCGGAGGGGCAGTACTGAGGGCGCACTGCACTGTCGGAGGGGCAGTACTGAGGGAGCGCCGCACTGTTGGAGGGTCAGTACTGAGGGAGTGCTGCACTGTCGGAGGGGCAGTACTGACGGTGTGCTGCACTGTCGGAGGGTCTGTACTGAGGGAGCGCTGCCCTGTCGGAGGAGCAGTACTGAGGGAGCACTGCACTGTCGGAGGGGCAGTACTGAGGGAGTGCTGCACTGTCGGAGGGTCTGTACTGAGGGAGTGCTGCACTGTCGGAGGGTCAGTACTGAGGGAGCGTTGCACTGTTGGAGGGGCAGTACTAAGGGAGCGCTGCACTGTCAGAGGGGCAGTACTGAGGGAGTGCTGCACTGTCGGAGGGTCAGTACTGAGGGAGCGCTGCACTGTCGAGGGGCAGTACTGAGGGAGCACTGCACTGTCGGAGGGGCAGTACTGAGGGAGTGCTGCACTGTCGGAGGGTCAGTACTGAGGGAGTGCTGCACTGTCGGAGGGTCAGTACTGAGGGAGCGCCGCACTGTCAGAGGGGCAGTACTGAGGGAGCGCTGCACTGTCGGAGGGGCAGTACTGAGGGAGCGTTGCACTGTCGGAGGGGCAATACTGAGGGAGCGCGGCACTGTCGGAGGGGCAGTACTGAGGGAGCGCGGCACTGTCGGAGGGGCAGTGCTGATGGAGCGCTGCACTGTCGGAGGGGCAGTACTGAGGGAGCGCTGCACTGTCGGAGGGTCAGTACTGAGGGATCGCTGCACTGTTGGAGGGTCAGTACTGAAGGAGCGTTGCACTGTCGGAGGGGCAATACTGAGGGAATACTGTACTGTCGGAGGGGCAGTACTGAGGGAGCGCTGCACACTGTCGGAGGGGCAGTACTGAGGGAGCGTTGCACTGTCGGAGGGGCAGTACTGAGGGAGCGCTGCACTGTCGAGGGGGCAATACCGAGGGAGCGCCGCACTGTCGGAGGGGCAGTACTGAGGAAGGGCTGCACTGTCGGAGGGGCTGTACTGAGGGAGTGCTGCACTGTTGGAGGGTCAGTACTGAGGGACCGCCGCACTGTCGGAGGGTCAGTACTGAGGGAGTGCCGCATTATCGGAGGGGCAAAACTGAGGGAGCGCTGCACTGTCGGAGGGCCAGTACTGAGGGAGTGCTGCAATGTCGGAGGGGCAGTACTGAGGGAGCGCCGCACTGTCGGAGGGTTAGTACTGAGGGAGGGCTGCACTGTCGGAGAGGCAGTACTGAGGGAGCGCTGCACTGTCGGAGGGTCAGTACTGAGGGATCGCTGCACTGTTGGAGGGTCAGTACTGAAGGAGCGTTGCACTGTCGGAGGGGCAATACTGAGGGAATGCTGTACTGTCGGAGGGGCAGTACTGAGGGAGCGCTGCACTGTCGGAGGGGCTGTACTGAGGGAGCGCCGCACTGTCGGAGGGTTAGAACTGAGGGAGTGCTGCACTGTCGGAGGGTCAGTACTGAGGGAGCACTGCCCTGTCGAAGGGGCAGTACTGAGGGAGCACTGCACTGTCGGAGGGGCAGTACTGAGGGAGTGCTGCACTGTTGGAGGGTCAGTACTGAGGGAGTGCTGCACTGTCGGAGGGGCAGTACTGAGTGAGCGCCGCACTTTCGGAGGGTCAGTACTGAGGGAGTGCTGCACTGTCGGAGGGTCAGTATTGAGGGAGCGCTGCACTGTCGGAGGGGCAGTACTGAGGGAATGCTGCACAGTCGGAGGGGCAGTATTGAGGGAGCGCTGCACTGTCGGAGGGGCAGTACTGATGGAGCGCTGCACTGTCGGAGGGGCAGTACTGACGGAGCGCTGCACTGTCGGAGGGTCAGTACTGAGGGATCGCTGCACTGTTGGAGGGTCAGTACTGAAGGAGCGTTGCACTGTCGGGGGGGCAATACTGAGGGAATGCTGTACTGTCGGAGGGGCAGTACTGAGGGAGCGCTGCACACTGTCGGAGGGGCAGTACTGAGGGAGCGTTGCACTGTCGGAGGGGCAGTACTGAGGGAGCACTGCACTGTCGAGGAGGCAATACCGAGGGAGCGCCGCACTGTCGGAGGGGCAGTACTGAGGAAGGGCTGCACTGTCGGAGGGGCTGTACTGAGGGAGTGCTGCACTGTTGGAGGGTCAGTACTGAGGGACCGCCGCACTGTCGGAGGGTCAGTACTGAGGGAGTGCCGCACTATCGGAGGGGCAGTACTGAGGGAGCGCTGCAATGTCGGAGGGTCAGTACTGAGGGAGTGCTGCACTGTCGGAGGGGCAGTACTGAGGGAGTGCCGCACTGTCGGAGGGTTAGTACTGCGGGAGTGCTGCTCTGTCGGAGGGTCAGTACTGAGGGAGCGCTGCCCTGTCGAAGGGGCAGTACTGAGGGAGCACTGCACTGTCGGAGGGGCAGTACTGAGGGAGTGCTGCACTGTCGGAGGGTCAGTATTGAGGGAGCGCTGCCCTGTCGGAGGGGCAGTACTGAGGGAGCACTGCACTGTCGGAGGGGCAGTACTGAGGGAGCGCCGCACTGTTGGAGGGTCAGTACTGAGGGAGTGCTGCACTGTCG
>JASTWF010002320.1:0-31000 GCA_030390025.1 Squalus acanthias
ACAAAGAGAGTGGTGGGAGGGTCAAAAACAGAAAAGACAAAAAAGGCGGGGGTGATACTTGGAAACCAATTAGTCGCATTAACTAACAAGGTGCAGCGACTCCACACTTGACTTGCAAGTAAAAGTGAAATAATTCTGCAATTTAAACAAGAGTTAGTATTATACAAAGGAGGCCAGATGGTCCTTGATGGGACAAAACGGAACTATGGGATGAAAGTCGGGCACATTTGTGCGCCTCGGTAAAAGTCCAGGGCTCCGAAAATGAGGACGAGATGCCACCTCCTTACGCCCCAGAGGCATCAGCACCTTCCATGGAAGACAGTGATGATGAAAACTTAGAGAAAGCGAAAAAGAACCCAAACGCAGTCAAGGCAGCCCCTTTAAAAAGAGGGGGAACGGTACAAAATCCCACAGCCAAGTACCAAGCTTTTAGCCCCTTAGAAAAACAAACAATATTGAAAGATTTGGGAACATTGAAGCCCCGTAGCACAAATGGGGAATTTTGGAGAAATCTCGAGGAGATGTGGGATATACACGACCTCCATCCTCGGGACATCCACCAGCTAGTACGGGCTAAATGCCCGGCTGATAAATGGAGGGAGGTGGATAAACAAAACGGCCACCAAGACGGTGGCTGGACCGGCCAAATCGCCTTAATTACGGACAAGACGGCCCAACTCGCGGCCTACAACCCCTTTAAAACAGCGGTCCAGGCGGCCTTAGGAGGATCCTCACCCAATTGGGGACGTATAATGATGATAAAACAGTGGAAAGGGGAAAGCAGTAGTAATTATGGCGAACCATTGCTCGTCGTATACCAGGAATCATCGGGACAAGCAGATCCCCAGATGACAGACCAGCCCTTTATTCAAATGTTTAAGGACGGGTTGTCCCAATCCCACCAAGCGATATTAAAAATGGGAATAGTGGCGGCGAATACATATCATGCGGTGGTCCAGTGGGCGTGTCACATAGTTGCTAAAGAGGGGATCGTATAAAACACCAGCAGCGGATAGAGGCCCTCTTGGAAGCCGCAAAGGCCCCAACACTCGCAGCAGTAATAAAAATAAAGGCGCACCAGAAAATACAAAATCAGGAACAAAAAGGGAACCATGCCGCTGATTTAGCAGCACAGCAAGCTCTTGAACAAGAAGTGGTTGAACAAAACATAGCCAGTGCACAGGTGGAAGAAATAGCTATTAGGAAATTACAGAAAGAGACCCAAGAAGGGGAGAAACAGGAATGGTACCGCACAGGAGGTGGATCAGACAAGGATGCTATATGGCGGAAAAACGGGAAGGTGATAGCCCCCGCATGTATCAGACAAATGCTCTTAGAACTACACCATGCAGACGCCCATACAGGAAGAGGGCCGATGATTGACCTAATAAGTAAAGAATGGTGGTGGCCTGGTTTAGGAAGAGAGGTGGCAAAACATTGCCAGCGGTGTATCGCGTGTGCCCAGCACAACCCAGGATGACCCGTTAAGATACGGATGGTCCACCAACCACGGCCGAGGGGCCCATGGGAAAATATACAAATAGACTTCACCGGACCCCTCCCCACATCAAGGGGTAAGAGGTATTGCCTGGTAATAATAGACCAGTTTACTAGGTGGGTTGAGGCATTCCCAACCCGGGACTGTACTGCCACAACCGTGGCACGAATAATGGCAGAGGAAATAATTCCGAGGTGGGGATTACCGATCCAAATTGACTCAGATCAGGGAACTCACTTTATGGGAGCAGTAGTGAAGAATGTATGCAAGTGGATGGGCATAAAACAGAAATTCCACATTCCGTACCATTCCCAAAGTTCTGGTATTGGTGGAACGAATGACCGAACCTTGTAAACAGCCTGAGCCAAGGCTTCAGGGGACAAACATCAACAGTGGGTTGATGTGTTACTACAAGTCTTAATGAAACTAAGAGCCACCCCAAACCGAACAACGGGCTTATCACCATATGAGCTAATGACGGGGAGGGCAATGCAACTCCCCCATGGCATAATAACTGGGGAAGACGATGTGGGTCCTCTAATGGATAAGCTCCGAAAGTATCTCCTCGCATTAAGCAGTCAATTAAAGGAAACGAGGCAGCAAACGCGGGACAGACAGGGAGAAAAGGATAGGGATTTAGAATTGATCGCTTTCCCATATATCCCTCCAGCCGGGACTAAGGTAATGGTTAAAGGTTTACCAGGAAAACCCGGGTTTGCCCCAAAATGGTCAGGACCATATCAGATTCTAATTAGTGGAGATACGTGTGCTTGCATTGATATGAAGGGCATGGGTTGATGGAAGCACTGGACACAGCTAAAAGTCTATGACCCTTCGCCAGCTTAAAAATGGCTACAAGAGAGCATGTACCTTTTGTGGGAAGTGAAGAATACGTTAGACAATTCAAAGAATGGGAATGGGCGCTAGTACGGACGATGGTATGGACAATATGCATTGTCATAATGGGATACACTATGGGATGCATCGTGAAGCATGTATGGGAACAATCCCATTGACTCCAACCGGTCGAGCAGGAGGAGGGAATCCAAATGATTGCTATCGAGGAACCAGGCTAATGACAGTATTCTATTCACCCCCACAGGAAAATAGAATCTTCAAGCAACAAAGCTGTTCGGTTGGCGATATAGCCTTTGGGACATTGTTAACATAAAGTGATAAGATGAACGTGTTATGCAATATCAGGTGTAGTTTCCTAGTTTTTATAATCATAATATGTAGCCTCGGGAGGACTCAGGCTAGAGTACCCCCACGGGCCAAAAGAGGGTTACGGGTGAACACATTTTTATATATGTCATGCACACATGCCAAGAGAGTTGATGCTGCCAGCTGTTGGGTCTGCGCCCATGTCCCCACGCACTCGGAGGAAGGAGTCCCCCTACAACCAATCCCACTTAGTGATGATGAGACAGTCAGTTGGATGTTTGGAGTTAGAGCAGGATGCACAAGTGTGGGCTGTTATGAAGCCAAGACAGACGGCAGAACTATAGCAAAGCTGCAACGTCATGGGTACAACCCAGAATATTGTAGTGGGTGGACACGGTCAACGTATAACGATTACTAACTACCACCGTTCCTTAGAACGAGGAGTAAGAAGGGACAAAGGGGGGACTATGTCTCTTTAAGAGGGGACGACCGACAGATCCTATTGTGGGCTACATTAACAGCACATATAACATTGCCTTGCCTGGTGAGCCGGGTAGTGTGAAACTCCCATCACTAAACGAAAGCGGTGACTTTTTAGTACAATGGGACCCCCCAGAGGTAAATAAGTATACCTCCTACAACGGGACTCATTTCGTGTGCGGTCATAGGGCCTATCCCTGGTTGCCCCGAGAATGGAGCGGGTAAATTGGCAAGGGAATCCACTAACATGGCCTCCGTCTTGGAGCAGGTGGCCAACGATACAGCTGAAGCCCTAGCTAAGGTTAATGCAGAGATGGTCCCTCCGCATAGTAGCTCTACAACATCGGATGGCCCTTGACTATGTGTTGGCGGAAAAAGGGGGAACCTGTGCACTAATAGGTACAGAATGTTGTACCTACATACCAGATAACTCGGAAGCAATAACTAACTTGGCAGAACACATACAGGAATAATTTAAAAACATTAAAACAACCTCCGGCATCCACCCTTTGGGGCTGGGCGACTGGATGGTAGGGATCACTCGGGACAGCAGTAGTACAAGGATTGATTTTGTTCATTGTTATAATATTAGTGATGTATGGTCTGGCCCTATTGTTAAAATGTTGTTGCGCTAAAATGTCACGGCCTGCTGTAAGTGTCATGATGGTTAATGAATGACACCCGGAGAGAGAGATGTGTGGATATGAGTCCCTATACAAGGATGCCACAATCTGACTAACGGCCTGTGAGCTCCTGGAATGTAAACATATCGACTTACATTACCATAAATCCGTATGATGCTGGCTTCGTGTCACAAAAGGAGTTTTGATCAGGGAACAACAGGAGGGATTGTTAGAGTAAAAATTATAGGGCTTTAAGAATGTAATAAATTCGTAAATTCAGAATGGTTTTGCTAACACAGTGCGATGAGTAATGTCTGTGTTCAACATGCGTACGTCCGAGGCCCACCAAGATAATAATAGTACAACGGTTACACTTGAGAACCAATCACCGCATGGCCAGCCAGTCCGACTAGACAGAGCTGACACAACATTTCGATGTTTATAGTTTCGATAGGGAAGTAACATTTTTTAGCTTAAAGTGCAGTTTATAATTAGAAGTCTGTTGCTGGGGGAATGTGATTGGGTGAAGACATTTGTATGTAATGAATTGCGTAACGACCCTATAATGTATAAAATAAGTTTCGATACCACTGTAACGACGAGAAGTGGATCACTAGACCGCGGGGTCGATGGCTCCTTCCCAGAGCGCTCTGTTAAATAAACTGTGATCTTCTGCTTTGAGAGTGACTCGAGTGAATTAATTTTTCACCTGCAAGAACACACAGTGTCTGCAAATGGATATAGATAGACGAAGAGTTGGAAGTAAGTTGGCAGATGAAGTATAAAGAGTAAACTTGCAAGGAACATACAAGCGGATTGTAAAACCTTCTTCGAATTGTAAAGACAAGTGTAGGTCCCTTACAGTCAGAAACGGGAGAATTTATAATGGGGAACAAGGAAATGGCTGAGCAATTAAACAAATACTTTTGTGCTATCTTCACGGAAGAGGACACAAATAACTTCGCAGAAATGCTAGGGAACCAAGGGTCTAGTGAGAAGAAAGAATTCAAGGAAATTAGTATTAGTAAAAAAATAGTGCTTGGGAAATTAATGGGACTGAAAGCCAAGAAATCCCCAGGGCCTGATAATCTGCACCCCAGAGTACTAAAAGAGGTAGCCATGGAAATAGTAGATGCAGTGATTGTCATCTTCCAGAATGTTATAGATTATGGAAAAGTTCCTGCAGATTGGAGGGTGGCAAATGTAACCCCACTATTTAAAAAAGGAGTCACACAACACCAGATTATAGTCCAACAGTTTTATTTAATATTACGAGTTCTCGGAGCCGCTGCCCCTTCGTCAGGCAGCAGCTCCGAAAGCTCGTAATTTTAAATAAAACTGTTGGAAAATAACCTGGTGTTGTGCGACTTCTCATTTTTGTCCACCCCAGTCCAACACCGGCATCTCCGCATAATAAAAAAGGAGTGAGAGAGAAAACAGGGAACTACAGACCTGATAGCCTATCATCAGTAGTCGGGAGCATGCTAGAGTCTATATAGAGTATAAAAGATGTGATAATAGGACACTTAGAAATAATCAACGGGATTTCATAAGTCAGCATGTATTTATGAAAGGGAAATCGTGTTTGACAAACCTACTGGAGTTTTTGAGGATGTAACTGGTAAAATAGATAAGGGAAAACCAGTGGATGTGGAGTATTTAGATTTTCAGAAGGCCTTTGATAAAGTCCGACATAAGAGGTTAGTGTGCAAATTTCAAGCACATTTCATTGGGGGTAATATACTGGCATGAATTGAAAATTGGTTAACAGACAGGAAAGAGAGAGTAGGAATCAATGAGTCTTTTTCGGGGTGGCAGGCGGTGACGAGTGTGGTACCAAAGGGATCAGTCTTTGATCCCCAGCTATTCACAGTGTATATCAATGATTTGGATGAGCGTACCAAATGTAATATTTCCAAGTTTGCGGACCACACGAAACTGGGTGGGATTGTGAGTTGTGAGGAGGATGCAAAGAGGCTTCCAGGCGATTTAGACAAGTTGAGTGAGTGGGCAAATACATGGCAGATGCAGGTTAACGTGGCTAAATGTGAAGTTATCCACTTCGGTAGGTAAAAAAGAAAGGCATAATAGCATTTAAATGGTGATAGATTGGGAGATGTTGATGCATAAATGGACCTGGGTGTCCTTGTACACCAGTCACTGAAAGCAAACATGCAGGTGCAGCAAGAAGGTAGGAAGGCAAGTGGAATGTTGGCCTTCATAGCAGAGGATTTGAGTACAGGAGCAATGATGTGTTACTGAAGTTGTACAGGGCCTTAGTGAGACCACACCTGGAGTACTGTGTGCAGTTTTGTTCTCTTTACCTAAGAAAGCATATACTTGCCATAGAGGGAGTAGGGCGAAGGTTCACCAGACTGATACCTGGGATGGCAGGACTGTCGTACGAGGAGAGATTGGGTCGACTACACCTGTATTCATTAGAGTTTTGAAGAATGAGAGGGGATCTCATTGAAACGTATAAAATTCTTACAATGGCAGACAGACTGGATGCAGAGAGGATGTTTCCCCTGGCTGGGGGTTCTAGAATGAGGGGTCACAGTCTCAGGATACGGGGTAGGATATTTAGGACTGAGATGAGGAAAAATTTCTTCACTCAGAGGGTGGCGCATCTGTGGAATTCTCTACAACGGAAGGCTTTGGAGGCCAAGTCATTGAATATATTTAAGAAGGAGATAGATAGATTTCTAGATTAAAAAAAGGCATCAAGGGGTATGGGGAGTGAGCGGGAATATAATACTGAGATGGAGGTCAGCCATGATCATATTGAACGGCGGAGCTGGTTCAAAGTGCGCAATGGCCTACTCCTTCTCCTATTTTTCTGTTTAGCAAAGTGATCGAAACGGAGTTCGATCACAGATCGCACTGAATGGCAGAATGGCTCGAGGGATTAAATGGACTAGTCCTGTTGCTATTCTCATTGTTAAAAAATCAGAGCACGAATGTAGAGATGAGTTTCGCGATTTTAAAGGAGGGACTTGATCCCTGGACCCTCAAGTTAACAGTCTAATGCTTTACCGACTGAGCTATGCAGGAGCACGAATAGCAATTGCTGCAAATACTCAGCAGGTCAGGCAGCATCCGTGAAGAGAGAAACAGAGTTAACGTTTCAGGTCGATGAACTTTCGTCAGAATTGGAAAAAAGCAGGAAATGGAACAGATTGTTAAGCAAGTGTAGTGGCTGGGAAATGGGGGAGGGGATGAGAGAACAAAAGGGAAGGCCTGTGATAGGCTGGAAGGCAGGAGAGATTTAGAGACATTGAGAGACATTAAGAGATATTCAAGGCAAAAGGGGATGGTAATGCGACAGGTTAAGAAATAAATGATTGCTCTAGATGAAGTGTAAATTGCGCTGGCAGAATGGAAGACAGCTGCCCTGTGGAAGAGAAGAACAGAAAAAAAGTGTGGATAAAATATATATATATAGGTTATGATCTGAAGTTGTTGAATTCTATGTTGAGTCCAGAGGGCTGTAAAGTGCCTAATCGAAAGATGAGGTGCTGTTCCTCGAGCTTACGCTGAGGACGGTGAGGTCTGAGTGGGAGTGGAGCCGTGAATTAAAGTTACAGGCGACCGGAAGCTCGGGGTCCCCCTTACGGACTGAACCGAGGTGTTCCACAAAGCGGTCACCCAATCTGCGTTTGGTCTCCCCAATGTAGAGACCACATCGTGAGCAGCGAATACAGTATACTAAATTGCAAGATGTACAAGTAAATCGCTGTTTCACCTGGAAGCGGTGTTTGGGGCCCTGGACAGTGGGAAGAGGGGAGGTATAAGGGCATGTGTTGCATCTCCTGCGCTTGCATGGGAAGGTGCTGGGCGAAGGGGAAGGGGTGTTGGGGGCGATAGAGGATTGGACGAGGGTGTCGTGGAGGGAGCATTCCCTACGGAATGCTGAAAGTGGAGGTGAGGGGAAGATGTGTTTGGTGGTGGGATCACGCTGGAGGTGGCGGAAATGGCGGAGGATGATCCGTTGAATGTGGAGGCTGATGGCGTAAAAGGTGAGAACAAGGGGAAATCCATCGTGGTTCCGTTTTCACTATCCCCTCTGACCTTGCCCTCTCTGACCCCGAATGATCAGCCCTTAGCAAAGGCCTGAGCTTCATCCCCTTACGCCCTTACGTTTTTGGCAACACACCTTAGGAAGGTAATATTAGGCTTAAAAACTGAAGCGTAGATTTACCAGAATGATACATAGAACCAATGTTCAAATTACAATGGGAGATTGCACAAACTAGGGATATATTCCCTGGAATTTAGAAGCTTAAGTGGTGATTTGATTGAAGTATTCACGATATTAAGTGGAACTGAAAGTGTCGATAGAGCGAAGCTATTTCCGATGATTGGCCCGTCTAGGAGTACGGGACACAGACTCAACATAAGTTCCAAGCCTTTCAGGAGAGAAGTTAGGAAAGGCTTCTACATGGAATGGGTGTCAGAAACTTGTAACAAACTTCCGCAAACCGCAGTTAAAGCTGGGTCAATTGTCAATGTTAAACTTGATGTTTGTTAACCAAAGATAAAAAAGGGACCTGCTGCAAAGGGAGGCAAACGGTGTTCGATCACAGATCTAATTGAATGGCAAAAAGGCTCGAGCGGTTAAAAGGTCAACTCCTGTTGTTATTCTCATTGCTGAAGGATCAGAGCACGAATGTGGAAATGAATATCGTGATTTAAACGCAGCGCCCGAACAGGGACTTGAACCCTGGAACCTCAGATTAAAAGTCTGATGCTCCACCGACCGAGCTATCCGGGCTCTTGCTAGCTGAAGTTCACAAAATGACTTTCATTGGCTGCAGTGCATCATTGCACCTTCGACAAATTCCGTTTCCTTGTCCATAATCCAGCCTGTGCAGCGCATTTCTCCCACAAATCCTCAAACCGGCTTCACGTCAAAAATATTCTCCCTCTTACAAACGACATGCTCTTTAGCAGTGGCGTCAGATGTGACAACTGCCGTTCACCAAATATCTGTATTGGATCTTCAACTTTTCACCGTATTTATGATTGATTTGGATGGAGCAATTGAGCGCTGTCGATCCAAGTTTGAAGATTGCACTAAGTCAGAAGGTCCGGTCGTAGTGCAAATGGGAACGGGAACAAACCAAAGGGACAGAGACAGACGAAGTAAGTCGGCAAAACAAAGGCAAATCGCGTTCACTGTGCGCAAGTGTGACAGCATCCACCTTGCAACATTATGAGATAGTTCGGAGTATTTTTTAAATAATGGGAAGCTATTAACTGTTGAGGAGCAAAGAGGTTTATGAGTCCCAGTTCACAAATCATTATTAGCTAGTAGACATGGAGCAAAATACAGTTTTATTGTCCTGGTTAGGAAATTGTTTGCGCGACAGGAGACGCAGTTTACGGATAATAATCTGGTACTTTATTTGGCAGGATATGACGAGTGGTGTCCCTGAGGGATCTCTTATGTGGCCTCATCTATTCACCGATTTTATTAACGACTTACTTGATGGGATTGAGAGCCAAACATTCAAGTTTAACGATGACAAAATGAAAGGCGGCATTGTAAGCAGTTTAGGTGGAAGCAAGAAATTTGAACAGATATTCATAGATTATGTGAATGGGCAAAATTGTGGCAAATTGATTTAAATATTAGCAAGTGTGATGTCATCCAGCTCGGATCTAAGAAGTGGCGTTTAGAATACACTCTATACAATGTTAAGCTGGAAGCAGTTGAGATCCAAATAGACTTAAGGGTCCATGTACATATATCATAAAATGATCATGGACAGGTACAGAAAAGAATCAAAAAGGCTAATTGAAAGGTGATACTTATATCTATAGGATGACAATATAAGGGGGAGAAATTATGCCACACCGATACAATGCACCGGTTAGACCACACCTGGAGTACTGTGTACAGTTCTGGACATCACACCTTAGGAAGGTAATATTAGGCTTAAAAAGTGAAGCGTAGATTTACCAGAATGATACACAGAGTCCAAGGGACAAATTGCAATGGGAGATTGCACAAAGTAGGGATATATTCCCTGGAATTTAGAAGCTAAAGTGCTGATTTGATTGAAGTATACACGATATTAAGTGGAATTGTAGTGTCGATATAGCATAGTTATTTCCGATGATTGGCCCGTCTAGGAGTACGGGACACAGACTCAACATTAGATCCAAGCCAGGAGAGAAGTTAGGAAAGACTTCTACATGGAATGGGTGGCAGAAACTTGTGACACACTTCCCAAAACAGCAGTTAAAGCTGGATCAATTGTCAATGTTATCTTAAGATTGATAGATGTTTGTTAGCCAAAGATATTAAGGGATCTCGATCACATATCTAATTGAAAGGCAGAAAGGTTCGAGCGTTTAAAAGGCCTAGTCCTGTTGTTATTCTCAAAGCTGAAGGATCACAGCACGAATTTGGAAATGAATATCGTGATTTAAAAGCAGCGCAGGAACAGGGACTTGAACCCAGGGCCCTCAAGTTAAAAGTCTGATGCTCTACCGACTGAGCTATGCAGGAGCACAAATCGCAATTGCTGCAAATACTCAGCAGGTCAGACGGCATCCGTGAATAGAGAAACAAAGTTAATGTTTCAGGTCAATGAACTTTCGTCAGAATTGGAAAAAAGCAGGAATTGGAACAGATTGTTAAGCAAGTGTAGTGGCTGGGAAATGGGGGAGGGGATGAGAGAACAAAAGGGAAGGCCTGTGATAGGCTGGAAGGCAGGAGAGATTTAGAGACATTGAGAGACATTAAGAGATATTCACGGCAAAAGGGGATGGTAATGCGACAGGTTAAGAAATAAATGATTGCACTAGATGACGTGTAAATTGCGCTGGCAGAATGGAAGACAGCTGCCCTGTGGAAGAGAAGAACAGAACAAAAGTGTGGATAAAATATATATATATATGTTATGATCTGAAGTTGTTGAATTCTATGTTGAGTCCGGAAGGCTGTAAAGTGCCTAATCGAAAGATGTATGGTGCTGTTCCTCGAGCTTACGCTGATCTTCCGTGGAACAATGGAAGAGGCCGAGGACGGTGAGGTCTGAGTGGGAGTGGAGCCGTGAATTAAAGTTACAGGCGACCGGAAGCACGGGGTCCCCCTTACGGACTGAACCGAGGTGTTCCACAAAGCGGTCACCCAATCTGCGTTTGGTCTCCCCAATGTAGAGACCACATCGTGAGCAGCGAATACCGTATACTAAATTGCAAGATGTACAAGTAAATCGCTGTTTCACCTGGAAGCGGTGTTTTGGGCCCTGGACTGTGGGAAGGTGGAAGGTATAAGGGCATGTGTTGCATTTCCTGCGCTTGCATGGGAAGGTGCTGAGCGAAGGGGAAGGGGTGTTGGGGGCGATAGAGGTTTAGACGAGGGTGTCGTGGAGGGAGCGTTCCCTATGGAATGCTGAAAGTGGAGGTGAGGGGAAGATGTGCTTGGTGGTGGGATCACGCTGGAGGTGGCGGAAATGGCGGAGGATGATCCGTTGAATGTGGAGGCTGGTGGCGTAAAAGGTGAGGACAAGGGGAACTCAATCGTGGTTCCGTTTTCACTATCCCCTCTGACCTTCCCCTCTCTGACCCCGAATGATCAGCCCTTAGCAAAGGTCTGAGCTTCATCCCCTTACGCCCTTACGTTTTGGGCAACACACCTTAGGAATGTAATGGCCCGAAAATTAGACCGAATACGCGAGAGTACGCACTGTGTACTCTCGCGTATTCGGTCTCCAATTGCCGGTTTTCTGCATGCACTGCGCATGCGCTGAAAACCGGCACTTCGTGTGGCTTCACCTCAAGGTATCTCCGTGGAATCGCGTGGGCCGGGAAATTCTGCGCGTGCGTCAAGAACTTGGATATGTTTCTCAATGGTGGAAGTGTGTGTAAGCTCCTAGCAGTTACACATGTAAAAAGCAGGAGTAAGCCATTTTTGATGCCTCCGGAGACAGCAGGAGGAATAAATCTTTTAGCAGTGGGGCTACTTAAGTGAGTTTTTTTAAATTTGAAAGCCACCAAAGTTTATTTAATTAAGTCTTAGGTAAGTTTGCAATTTAAAAAAAAAATTAAAAACGGTTTTTGACCATTTGGAGTAGTATAGCAACTGTGGGTGTGTACAAGGCATATTGATTTAGGTATCTCTCATAAATGTGAAAATGAATGTTTAAAAATGAACTATTTACATTTCAAAAAGTTTTAAAGATGAAAATGATCGTCAATTATATTCCTCTAAGTAAGTATGTATGTATGTATGTATGTATTAATTTATGAAAATGTTACCGTTCTGGAAAATCATCTAGGGCCGTGTGGCGGTAGACGTGTTCCCAACCTGATAGCGCACGTTTCCCACCATAGCCCGACCTGATTTTATAGCCACTCACTTTACTAAAGTTACTTTAACAACTATTTCCATTTTTTCATTACAACTTTCTGTTTAAAGAGGAAGCCTGTGAGGGAGAAAGATGCCCTTTCACAATCAATTCTTGTTCCTCTGTGGGATTTTGTATCAGAGAATTTTTGACGCCAGGCAACAAAACAGACGGAGGAACCAAGCCCGTCTCCTCGTGAGAAGGAGAAACTACTACCCACCAAATAGAGTGTACAGGGAGAGGCTGTCATTTGAGATGCTGTCGGAGGAGTTGTGTGTGAGGAGGCTGCGCTTCAGTAAAGAGTCAATTGGCCGAATCTGTGACATGTTAAAGGAGGACCTTCAAACACGCTCGAAGAGCCGCACTGCATTGTCAGGTAGCATAAAGGTAACCACAGCACTGAACTTCTTTGCAAGTGGGACTTTTCAGGCAAGTACCGGTGACATTTCCAACATATCCAAGAATGCTGCGATTGCCTGCATTCACCAGGTCACAGAAGCCATTTTCCGTAGGGCTTCAGAGTTCATTAACTATGACTTGTCCACTCGCCATCAAAGGGAGATGGCGCTTGCATTTCATAACATTGCTGGATTCCCCAAAGTGATTGGGGACGTCGATGGAACCCATGTTGCATTGAAGGCACCAGGGGTTGCACCTGTGACATTTATCAACAGGAAGGGGTTTCATTCATTGAATTTCCAGATTGTCTGTGATGCGCATCTCAGGATCTTAAATGTGAATGCAAGTAACCGGGGAAGTAATCATGACTCCTTCATCCTCCGTAACGCTAACTTATATGGCGCTCTCAACGCATTGCCTCCAGGATCCGCATGGATATTGTGCGACAAGGGCTACCTGCTAAGACCATGGCTGATGACTCCCTACCGCAAGACCAATAATGAGGCTCAGGAG
Organism: Squalus acanthias; assembly: GCA_030390025.1. NCBI lineage: Eukaryota > Metazoa > Chordata > Chondrichthyes > Squaliformes > Squalidae > Squalus > Squalus acanthias. The sequence continues at coordinate 13,038 of JASTWF010002320.1, forward strand.
AGATACAACCAGGCACACGTGTCCACACGGCAAGTGGTGGAGAGGACAATCGGAGTTCTGAAATCACGCTTCCGGTGCCTGGACAGGTCAGGTGGGACCTTGCAGTATTCTCCTCTGAAAGTGGCAAAGATTGTGGTGGTCTGTTGTGCTTTGCATAACTTTGCCCTGCGGGAAGGACTGACCCTCAACGCTGCAGAGGAACTACCTGCAGAAATGGAGGACGTGGACAATGCCAATGTGCCTGTGGGAAGGCCTGATGGGGAAGAGCCAACTGCTGCTCAAAGTAAGGCTGTTCGGGAGCAGCTGGTAGCCAACACCTTCACGAGGTAGTGTCGCCTTGTACCTCCCCCTCCCCCTCCCCCTCCCCCACCCTCTCCCTCTCCCCCAGCAAGGCAAATAAAGGAACAGACACAATTTAAAGTGAAACAGTGCTCTTTTATTGCAGCATTATAGACTTCTGAGGTTCAGTGTTGATGTACATAGTTTATAACTTTTCAATGTTAACTAGCTACTTTTCAACTTTGCAAACATTCGTAAACAGAAATGGGTTATAAAAAAATGTGTAAACAGTTTTGACTTACTTTTTTGCTTCGTTACTGCAATAAAAACATTCAAGATGGAAAATAACTCTTTCCTAAATGTGAAAAAGTTTAATTTTCAATTTTTTTGTGCAAATAAACAACTTGAATTTTTTTAAGGTGAATAGAGGCTGTACTTTTTGAATGAAAAGTTTACTTACACTTTCAGTGACAAATATATATTTCAATAAAAAAAACAATGAAAACATGTAACTTTTAAATAAAACGAAAAATTAAACAATTGAAAGATTTACCCGCTCGAAACTATGCCTGAGGGTCAATGGATGTGCATTGTGGAAAATGCAACAGCCTACTGTCTCCTGCGCTTTCCCGCTGCCCGTGACCGGTGCCCTGTGCTGCGACTTGAAACGGCCCTGCTTGCCGTCTCTTGCCCTTCAGCAATTGCCTCCTGACAGGGTTGTTGCTGCTGCTGCTGCTGCAAGGTAATGTTTGCTTGCATCATCACAGGCGGAGCGGCTGGCTCTTGGAACTGCACTGTTTCTGCGCTGGGAGTAGGTAAGGTTGGTTCTGCGGGAGTCACAGTAATGGCAGCAGTAATTATTTGCAAGAGTCCAGCAAGAGACTCATTTATTTTATGAAGCTCCATTCCCAAATCGGGTTTCTGCAAGAGTCCAACAAGAGACTCATTTATTTTCTTAAGCTCCATTCCCACATTTTGACCAATGATAGACTCTTTCAATTCATTAAATGACATGCACATACAATCCATTCCCTGCTTGACCGAGGCAAGACACTCAACTTCTTTCTCTGTAAGAGAAGACATCGATTGCCTCAACCCTTCAAGATGGTGGATGTGACCTTGTAACTCCTGTTCTGTTGCATGTATATCTGTTTCTCCAACATGCACTGCAGTATCAAGCTGCTGTCTGTCTGGCACAGAGCCAGAGGTGCCAGGAGATGGAGAGGACCTCTCCAGCAACCCAGATTCCAGACCCTCCAATTCCATTTCAGCAACAATTTCCTCTTGCTGCTCCTCCACCACCACCTCACTGGCATCTCCCACTGGCTCAACATGCCCTTCACCAATGACCTCTTAGGCTGCAGACTCAACGCACTGCTCATCCCGTGACTGAGAAGTCTGCTGTAAAGCTATGCAAAGAAAACAGTAAAGATTAGCAAAGGTAAAGCATGATGTGCCACATCACAGAAGCTGATATTCAGCACACATCACCTCTGTCGATTTGTTCAGTTTCAAAGGGGCATCCGCGAAGATATCCAAACATATGCTCGAGCCTTTCCTTATGTTCGTTTAAAGCCCTTAACGTGACAACACCACCGTCTGTCAGTGCACGTTCTCTGGCGTTGTGAGCAGTTTTAGTCTAAAACTGAAACATAAAATCTGAAATATAAGGGTTTTTACACCAAAACTTCATTGGCACTCACACAGTTAACTCAGTAAACAAGTCAAAGCAGTGGAATCAAGATAACATTAGCATTTTATGACACTTGCCTGGCTACAAAAGCCATAAAAATGTATGGCAGCATCTTGTGACTTCAGTTAACTCAGCTTAGCAAACAAACACTGTTTAAAAGTATTTCATATTAAATTTAAAGACATTTTAACATTGAATTTTGTTATAACTATACAAACCTTGAGCGTTCGCAATAAATCACTGAATTTTTTGCGACATTGTTCAGCTGTACGAAGAATGGTCGAGGTTGCGGTCACACTTTGAGCAACCTCTTTCCACGCTGCCATTTGGCATTTTCGAGGCGGTTTGGACTTCTCAGTTACAATGATCCTTAACCGCTTCGCATCGACCTCGTCGAGGCGTGTGCGGAGATCATCGTCACTGAAATTTTGAGTTCTTTTGATAAATTGGATATTGCTGATAGCAGCCATTTCCGTTTGCTGATTATAAACAGTAAAATCACTGAAAAAAATGATTTCAGGGCTTTTACAACTATTTAAATTACATTAAATCTCTTTACAACTGTTTAAAATGACTCCAATTCATCTAAAATACTTTAAAAGTTTTCAATACATGCATTTAAATGCCACTTACTTTAAATGCCACGTCCACCACTGTTAGAAATCTGCCTTCAGCTGATGTGAAAATCCATTGAAGTGAAAAAAAAATTGGGGGCGTGGCCTATGGTAAAGAGACCTTCCAGGGAGTGTCTTCACTGGACATCGCACGCGATGAAACGCGCACGCTGCGCTGCAGGGCGGTGCAGCTCAGAAAACAGCAAGTTCCTGTGTGGGAAAAGGCAAACGGCAGACGCGGTAAGTACTACCGCGCCGGCTCCATACCCCCGCGTGAACACTCACACTTTAATTTCTGGGCCGATATTAGGCTTAAAAAGTGTAGCGTAGATTTACCAGAATGATACATAGAGGCCAAGGGACAAATTACAATGGGAGATTGCACAAACTAGGGATATATTCCCTGGAATTTAGAAGCTTAAGTGGTGATTTGATTGAAGTATTCACGATATTAAGTGGAACTGAAAGTGTCGATAGAGCGAAGCTATTTCCGATGATTGGCCCGTCTAGGAGTACGGGCCATAGACTCAACATTAGTTCCAAGCCTTTCAGGAGAGAAGTTAGGAAAGGGTTCTACATGGAACGGGTGTCAGAAACTTGTAACAAACTTCCACAAACCGCAGTTAATGCTGGGTCAATTGTCAATGTTAAACTTGATGTTTGTTAACCAAAGATAAAAAAGGGACCTGCTGCAAAGGGACGCAAACGGTGTTCGATCACAGATCTAATTGAATGGCAGAAAGGCTCGAGCGGTTAAAAGGTTTACTCCTTTTGTTATTCTCATTGCTAAAGGATCAGAGCACCAATGTAGAAATGAATATCGTGATTTAAAAGCAGCGCCCGAACAGGGACTTGAACCCTGGAACCTCAGATTAAAAGTCTGATGCTCCACCGACCGAGATATCCGGGCTCTTGCGAGCTAGAGTACACAAAAGGACTTTAATTGGCTGCAGTGCATCATTGCACCTTCTACAAATTCCGTTTCCTTGTCCCTAATCCAGCCTGTGCAGCGCATTTCTCCGACAAATCCTCACCCCGGTTCACGTCAAAAATATTCTCCCTCTCACAAACGACATGCTCTTCAGCAGTGTCGTCAAATGTGACAACTGCCGTCCCTCAAATATCTGTATTGGATCTTCAACTTTTCACCGTATTTATGATTGAATTGGATGGAGAAATTGAGCGCTGTAGATGGAAGTTTGAAGATTGCCCGAAGTTAGAAGTTCCGGTCGTGGTGCAAATGGGAACGGGAGCAAACCAAAGGGACAGAGACAGAAGAAGGAAGCCGGCAAAACAATGGCAAATCGAGTTCACTGTGCGCAAGATTGACACCATCCACCTTGCAACATTATAAGATAGTTCGGAGTATTTTCTAAATAATGGGAGGCTTTAACTGTTGAGGAGCAAAGGTTGTTTATGAGTCCCAGTTCACAAATCATTATTAGCCAGTAGACATGCAGCAAAATACAATTTCATTGTCCTGGTTAGGAAATTGTTTGCGTGACAGGAGACACAGTTTACGGATAATGACCTGTTACTTTATTTGGCAGGATATGACGAGTGGTGTCCCTGAGGGATCTCTTATGTGGCCTCATCTAATCACCGATTTTACGAACGACTTACTTGATGGGATTGAGAGCCACACATTCAAGTTTAACGATGACAAAATAGATAGACGGCATTATAAGCAGTTTAGGTGGAAGCAAGAAATTTGCCCAGATATTCATAGATTATGTGAATGGGCAAATCTGTGGCAAATTGATTTAAATATTAGCGAAGTGTGATGTCATCCACTTCGGATCTAAAAAGGGGCGTTTAGAATACACTCTATACAATGTTAAGCTGGAAACAGTTGAGATCCAAATACACTTAATGGTCCATGTACATATATCATTTAATGGTAATGGACAGGTACAGAAAAGAATCAAAAAGGCTGAATGAAAGGTGATACTTATATCTATAGGATGACAATATAAGGGGTAGAAATTATGCAACAGCCATACAAAGCACTGGATAGACCACACCTGGAGTACTGTGTGCAGTTCTGGGCATCACACCTTAGGAAGGTAATATTAGGCTTAAAAAGTGAAGCGTAGATTTACCAGAATGATACACAGTTTCCAAGGGACAAATTACAATGGGAGGTTGCACAAACTAGGGAAATATTCCCTGGAATTTAGAAGCTTACGTGGTGATTTGTTTGAAGTATTCACGATATTAAGTGGAACTGATAGTGTCGATAGAGCGAAGCTATTTCCGATGATTGGCCCGTCCAGGAGTCAGACTCAACATTTGTTCCAAGCCTTTCAGGAGAGAAGTTAGGAAAGGCTTCAACATGGAATAGGTGGCAGAAATTTGTAACACACTTCCGCAAACAGCACTTAAATCTGGGTCAATTGGCAATGTTGATCTTGAGATTGATAGATGTTGGTTAACCAAAGATATTAAGGGATCTGGAGCAAAGGGATGCAAACGGAGTTCGATCACCGATCCAACTGAACGGCAGAAAGGCTCGAGCGGTTAAAATGCCTTGGTCTGTTGTTATTCTCATTGCTGAAGGATCAGAGCACGATTGTAGAAATGAATATCGTGATTTAAAAGCAGCGCCCGATCAGGGACTTGAACCCTGGACCCTCAGATTAAAAGTCTGATGCTTTACCGACTGAGCTATCCGGGCTCTTGCCTACTCAATCTCACAAAAGGACTTTCATTGGCTGCAGTGCATCATTGCACCTTCGACAAATTCCATTTTCTTGTCCATAATCCAGCCTGTACAGATCATTTCTCCCACAAATCCAGATTGACTGCCTCAAACCTGCTTCACGCCAGAAATATTCTCCCTCTCACAAGCGACATGCTCTTTAGCAGTGGCGTCAAATGTGACAACTGCCGTCCCTCAAATATCTGTATTGGATCTTCAACTTTTCACCGTATTTACGATTGACTCGGATGGAGCAATTGAGCGATGTAGATCCAAGTTTGAAGATCGCACTAAGTTAGAAGGTCCGGTCGTAGTGCAAATGGGAACGGGAGCAAACCAAAGGGACAGAGACAGACGGAGTAAGTCGGCAAAACAAAAGGCAAATCGAGTTCACTGTGCCCAAGTGTGACTGCATCCACCTTGCAACATTATGAGATAGTTCGGAGCATTTTCTAAATAATTGGAAGCTATTAACTGTTGAGGAGTAAAGAGGTTTATGAGCCCCAGTTCACAAATCATTAGTAGCTGGCAGACATGGAGCAAAATACAGTTTTATTGACCTGGTTAGGAAATTGTTTGCGCGACAGGAGACGCAGTTTACGGATAATTATCTGGTACTTTATTTGGCAGGATATGACGAGTGGTGTCCCTGAGGGATCTCTTATGTGGCCTCATCTATTCACCGATTTTATTAACGACTTACTTGATGGGATTGAGAGCCAAACATTCAAGTTTAACGATGACAAAATAGATAGGCGGCATTATAAGCAGTACAGGTGGAAGCAAGAAATTTGCACAGATATTCATCGATTATGTGAATGGGCAAATCTGTGGCAAATTGATTTAAATATTAGCGAAGTGAGATGTCATCCACTTCGGAAATAAAAAGGGGCCTTCAGAATACACTCTATACAATGTTAAGCTGGAAACAGTTGATATCCAAATAGACTTAAGGGTCCATGTTCATATATCATTTAATGGTCATGGACAGGTACAGAAAAGAATCAAAAAGGCTGAATGAAAGGTGATACTTATGTCTATAGGATGACAATATAAGGGGGAGAAATTATACAACAGCCATACAAAGCACTGGATAGACCACACCTGGAGTACTGTGTGCAGTTCTGGGCATCACACCTTAGTATTAGGCTTAAAAAGTGAAGCGTAGATTTACCAGAATGATACACAGAGTGCAAATTACAATGGGAGATTGCACAAACTAGGGATATATTCCCTGGAATTTGAAAAGCTGACTTGGTGATTTGATTGAAGTATTCACGATATTAGGTGGAACTGATAGTGTCGATAGAGCGAAGCTATTTCCGATGATTGGCCCGTCTCGGAGTCCGGGACACAGACTCAAAATTAGTTCCAAGCCTTTCAGGAGAGAAGTTAGGAAAGGCTTCGACACGGAATGAGTGGCAGAAATTTGGAACACACTTCCGCAAACAGCATTTAAATCTGGGTCAATTGGCAATGTTAAACTTGAAATTGACAGATGTTGGTTAACAAAAGTATTAAGGAATCTGGAGCAAAGGGATGCAAACGGAGTTTGATCACAGATCCAATTGAACGGCAGAAAGGCTCGAGCGGTTAAAATGCCTTGTTTTGTTGTTATTCTCATTGCTGAAGGATCAGAGCACGAATGTGGAAATGAATATCGTGATTTGAAAACCGCGCCCGAACAAGGACTTGAACCCTGGACTTGAACCCTGGACCCTCAGATTAAAAGTCTGATGCTCTACCGACTGAGCTATCCGGGCTCTTGCTGACTAAATCTCACAAAAGGACTTTTATTGGCTGCAGTGCATCATTGTCCCTTCGACAAAATCCATGTTCTTGTCCATAATCCAGCCTGTACAGCTCATTTCTCCCACAAATCCAGATTGACTGCCTCAAACCGGCTTCACGCCAGAAATATTCTCCCTCTCACAAGCCACATGCTCTTTAGCAGTGGCGTCAAATGTGACAACTGCCGTCCCTCAAATATCTGTATTGGATCCTCAACTTTTCACCGTATTTACGATTGACTTGGATGGAGCAATTGAGCGCTGTAGATCCAAGTTTGAAGATCGCACTAAGTTAGAAGGTCCGGTCGTAGTGCAAATGGGAACGGGAGCAAACCAAAGGGACAGAGACAGACGAAGTAAGTCGGCAAAACAAAGGCAAATCGAGTTCACTGTGCCCAAGTGTGACAGCATCCACCTTGCAACATTATGAGATAGTTCGGAGTATTTTCTAAATAATTGGAAGCTATTAACTGTTGAGGAGTAAAGAGGTTTATGAGCCCCAGTTCACAAATCATTAGTAGCTGGCAGACATGGAGCAAAATACAGTTTTATTGTCCTGGTTAGGAAATTGTTTGCGCGACAGGAGACGCAGTTTACGGATAATGATCTGGTACTTTATTTGGCAGGATATGACGAGTGGTGTCCGTGAGGGATCTCTTATGTGGCCTCATCCATTCACCGATTTTATTAACGAATTACTTGATGGGATTGAGAGGCAAACATTCAAGTTTAACGATGACAAAATAGATAGGCGGCATTATAAGCAGTATAGGTGGAAGCAAGAAATTTGCCCAGATATTCATAGATTATGTGAATGGGCAAATCTGTGGCAAATTGATTTAAATATTAGCAAAGTGTGATGTCATCCACTTCGGAACTAAAAAGGGGCGTTTAGAATATACTCTATACAATGTTAAGCTGGAAACAGTTGAGATCCAAATAGACTTAAGGGTCCATGTACATATATCATTTAATGGTCATGGACAGGTACAGAAAAGAATCAAAAAGGCTGAATGAAAGGTGATACTTATATCTATAGGATGACAATATAAAGCGGAGAAATTATGCAACAGCCATACAAAGCACTGGTTAGACCACACCTGGAGTACTGTGTGCAGTTCTGGGCATCACACATTAGTATTAAAAAGTGAAGCGTAGATTTACCAGAATGATACACAGAATCCAAGGGACAAATTACAATGGGAGATTGTTCAAACTAGGGATATATTCCCTGGAATTTAGAAGCTCACGTGGTGATTTGATTGAAGTATTCACGATTTTAAGTGGAACTGATAGTGTCGATAGAGCGAAGCTATTTCCGATGATTGGCCCGTCTCGGATTACAGGACACAGACTCAACATTAGTTCCAAGCCTTTCAGGAGACAACTTAGGAAAGGCTTCTGCATGGAATGGGTGGCAGAAATTTGTAACACACTTCCGCAAACAGCACTTAAAGCTGGGTCAATGGCCATGTTAAACTTGAGATTGATAGATGTTGGTTGACCAAAGATATTAAGGGATCTGGAGCAAAGGGATGCAAACGGAGTTCGATCACAGATCCAATTGAATGGCAGAAAGGCTCGAGCGGTTAAAAGGCCGAGTCCTGTTGTTATTCTCATTGCTGAAGGATCAGAGCACGAATGTAGAAATGAATATCGTGATTTAAAAGCAGCGCCCGAACAGGGACTTGAACCCTGGACCCTCAGATTAAAAGTCTGATGCTCTACCGACTGAGCTATCCGGGCTCTTGCTGACTTTATCTCACAAAAGGACTTTCATTGGCAGCAGTGCATCATTTCCCCTTCGACAAATTCCATTTTCTTGTCCATAATCCAGCCTGTACAGTTAATTTCTCCCACGAATCTAGATTGACTGCCTCAAACAGGCTTCACGCCAGAAATATTCTCACTCTCACAAGCGACATGCTCTTTACAGTGGCGTCAAATGTGACAACTGCCGTCCCTCAAATTTCTGTATTGGATCTTCAACTTTTCACCGTATTTACGATTGACTTGGATGGAGCAATTGAGCGCTGTAGATCCAAGTTTGAAGATCGCACTAAGTTAGAAGGTCCGGTCGTAGTGCAAATGGGAACGGGAGCAAACCAAAGGGACAGAGACAGACGAAGTAAGTCGGCAAAACAATGGCAAATCGAGTTCACTGTGCCCAAGTGTGACAGCATCCACCTTGCAACATTATGAGATAGTTCCGAGTCTTTTCTAAATAATTGGAAGCTATTAACTGCTGAGGAGTAAAGAGGTTTATGAGCCCCAGTTCACAATTCATTAGTAGATGGCAGACATGGAGCAAAATACAGTTTTATTGTCCTGGTTAGGAAATTGTTTGCGCGACAGGAGACGCAGTTTACGGATAATGATCTGGTACTTTATTTGGCAGGATATGTCGAGTGCTGTCCGTGAGGGATCTCTTATGTGGCCTCATCTATTCACCGATTTTATTAACGACTTACTTGATGGGATTGAGAGCCAAACATTCAAGTTTAACGATGACAAAATAGATAGGCGGCATTATAAGCAGTATAGGTGGAAGCAAGAAATTTGCCCAGATATTCATAGATTATGTGAATGGGCAAATCTGTGGCAAATTGATTTAAATATTAGCAAAGTGTGATGTCATCCACTTCGGAACTAAAAAGGGGCGTTTAGAATATACTCTATACAATGTTAAGCTGGAAACAGTTGAGATCCAAATAGACTTAAGGGTCCATGTACATATATCATTTAATGGTCATGGACAGGTACAGAAAAGAATCAAAAAGGCTGAATGAAAGGTGATACTTATATCTATAGGATGACAATATAAAGCGGAGAAATTATGCAACAGCCATACAAAGCACTGGTTAGACCACACCTGGAGTACTGTGTGCAGTTCTGGGCATCACACATTAGTATTAAAAAGTGAAGCGTAGATTTACCAGAATGATACACAGAATCCAAGGGACAAATTACAATGGGAGATTGTTCAAACTAGGGATATATTCCCTGGAATTTAGAAGCTTACGTGGTGATTTGATTGAAGTATTCACGATTTTAAGTGGAACTGATAGTGTCGATAGAGCGAAGCTATTTCCGATGATTGGCCCGTCTCGGATTACAGGACACAGACTCAACATTAGTTCCAATGCTTTCAGGAGACAACTTAGGAAAGGCTTCTGCATGGAATGGGTGGCAGAAATTTGTAACACACTTCCGCAAACAGCACTTAAAGCTGGGTCAATGGCCATGTTAAACTTGAGATTGATAGATGTTGGTTGACCAAAGATATTAAGGGATCTGGAGCAAAGGGATGCAAACGGAGTTCGATCACAGATCCAATTGAATGGCAGAAAGGCTCGAGCGGTTAAAAGGCCGAGTCCTGTTGTTATTCTCATTGCTGAAGGATCAGAGCACGAATGTAGAAATGAATATCATGATTTAAAAGCAGCGCCCGAACAGGGACTTGAACCCTGGACCCTCAGATTAAAAGTCTGATGCTCTACCGACTGAGCTATTCGGGCTCTTGCTGACTCAGTCTCACAAAAGGACTTTCATTGGCTGCAGTGCATCATTGCAGCTTCGACAAATTCCATTTTCTTTTCCATAATCCAGCCTGTACAGCTCATTTCTCCCACAAATCTAGATTGACTGCCTCAAACAGGCTTCACGCCGGAAATATTCTCCCTCTCACAAGCGACATGCTCTTTAGCAGTGGCGTCAAATGTGACAACTGCCGTCCCTCAAATTTCTGTATTGGATCTTCAACTTTTCACCGTATTTACGATTGACTTGGATGGAGCAATTGAGCACTGTAGATCCAAGTTTGATGATCGCACTAAGTTAGAAGGTCCGGTCGTAGTGCAAATGGGAACGTGAGCAAACCAAAGGGACAGAGACAGACGAAGTAAGTCGGCAAAACAAAGGCAAATCGAGTTCACTGTGCCCAAGTGTGACAGCATCCACCTTGCAACATTATGAGATAGTTCCGAGTCTTTTCTAAATAATCGGAAGCTATTAACTGTTGAGGAGTAAAGAGGTTTATGAGCCCCAGTTCACAAATCATTAGTAGCTAGCAGACATGGAGCAAAATAGAGTTTTATTGTCCTGGTTAGGAAATTGTTTGCGCGACAGGAGACGCAGTTTACGGATAATGATCTGGTACTTTATTTGGCAGGATATGTCGAGTGCTGTCCGTGAGGGATCTCTTATGTGGCCTCATCTATTCACCGATTTTATTAACGACTTACTTGATGGGATTGAGAGCCAAACATTCAAGTTTAACGATGACAAAATAGATAGGCGGCATGATAAGCAGTATAGGTGGAAGCAAGAAATTTGACCAGATATTCATAGATTATGTGAATGGGCAAATTGATTTAAATATTAGCGAAGTGTGATGGCATCCACTTCGGAAATAAAAAGGGGCGTTTAGAATACACTCTATACAATGTTACGCTGGAAACAGTTGAGATCCAAATAGACTTAAGGGTCCATGTACATATATCATTTAATGGTCATGGACAGGTACAGAAAAGAATCAAAAAGGCTGAATGAAAGGTGATACTTATATCTATAGGATGACAATATAAGGGGGAGAAATTATGCAACAGCCATACAAAGCACTGGTTAGACCACACCTGGAGTACTGTGTGCAGTTCTGGGCCTCACAATTTAGGAATGTAATATTAGGCTTAAAAAGTGAAGCGTAGATTTACCAGAATGATACACAGAGTCCAAGGGACCAATTACAATGGGAGATTGCACAAACTAGGGATACATTCCCTGGAATTTAGAAGCTTACGTGGCGATTTGATTGAAGTATTCACGATATTAAGTGGAACTGATAGTGTCGATAGAGCGAAGCTATTTCCGATGATTGGCCCGTCTAGGAGCACGGGACACAGACTCAACATATGTTCCAAGCCTTTCAGGAGAGAAGTTAGGAAAGGCTTCAACATGGAATAGGTGGCAGAAATTTGTAACACACTTCCGCAAACAGCACTTAAATCTGGGTCAATTGGCAATGTTAATCTTGAGATTGATAGAAGTTGGTTAACCAAAGATATTAAGGGATCTGGAGCAAAGGGATGCAAACGGAGTTCGATCACAGATCCAATTTTACGGCAGAAAGGCTCGAGCGGTGAAAAGGCCAAGTTCTGTTGTTATTTTCATTGCTGAAGGATCAGAGCACGAATGCAGTAAATGAATATCGTGATTTAAAAGCAGCGGCCGAACAGGGACTTGAACCCTGGACCCTCAGATTAAAAGTCTGATGCTCTACCGACTGAGCTATCCGGGCTCTTGCTGATTCAAGCTCACAAAAGGACTTTCATTGGCTGCAGTGCATCATTGCACCTTCGACAAATTAAATTTTCTTGTCCATAATCCAGCCTGTACAGCTCATTTCTCCCACAAATCCAGATTGACTGCCTCAAACCGGCTTCACGCCAGAAATATTCTCCCTCTCACAAGCGACATGCTCTTTAGCAGTAGCGTCAAATGTGACAACTGCCGTCCCTCAAATATCTGTATTGGATCTTCAACTTTTCACCGTATTTACGATTGACTTGGATGGAGCAATTGAGCGCTGTAGATCCAAGTTTGAAGATCGCACTAAGTTAGAAGGTCCGGTCGTAGTGCAAATGGGAACGGGAGCAAACCAAAGGGACAGAGACAGACGAAGTAAGTCGGCAAAACAAAGGCAAATCGAGTTCACTGTGCCCAAGTGTGACAGCATCCACCTTGCAACATTATTAGATAGTTCCGAGTCTTTTCTAAATAATTGGAAGCTATTAACTGTTGAGGAGTAAAGAGGTTTATGAGCCCCAGATCACAAATCATTAGCAGCTGGCAGACATGGAGCAAAATACAGTTTTATTGTCCTGGTTAGGAAATTGTTTGCGCGACAGGAGACGCAGTTTACGGATAATGATCTGGTACATTATTTGGCAGGATATGTCGAGTGCTGTCCGTGAGGGATCTCTTATTTGGCCTCATCTATTCACCGATTTTATTAACGACTTACTTGATGGGATTGAGAGCCAAACATTCAAGTTTAACGATGACAAAATAGATAGGCGGCATTATAAGCAGTATAGGTGGAAGCAAGAAATTTGACCAGATATTCATAGATTATGTGAATGGGCAAATCTGTGGCAAATTGATTGAAATATTAGGGAAGTGTGATGTCATCCACTTCGGAAATAAAAAGGGGCGTTTAGAATACACTCTATACAATGTTAAGCTGGAAACAGTTGAGATCCAAATAGACTTAAGGGTCCATGTACATATATTAATTAATGGTCATGCACAGGTACATAAAAGAATCAAAAAGGCTGAATGAAAGGTGAAACTTATATCTATAGGATGACAATATAAGGGGGAGAAATTATGCAACAGCCATACAAAGCACTGGTTAGACCACACCTGGAGTACTGTGTGCAGTTCTGGGCATCACAATTTAGGAAGGTAATATTAGGCTCAAAAAGTGAAGCGTAGATTTACCAGAATGATACACAGAGTCCAAGGGACCAATTACAATGGGAGATTGCACAAACTAGGGATACATTCCCTGGAATTTAGAAGCTTACGTGGCGATTTGATTGAAGTATTCACGATATTAAGTGGAACTGATAGTGTCGATAGAGCGAAGCTATTTCCGATGATTGGCCCGTCTAGGAGCACGGGACACAGACTCAACATATGTTCCAAGCCTTTCAGGAGAGAAGTTAGGAAAGGCTTCAACATGGAATAGGTGGCAGAAATTTGTAACACACTTCCGCAAACAGCACTTAAATCTGGGTCAATTGGCAATGTTAATCTTGAGATTGATAGAAGTTGGTTAACCAAAGATATTAAGGGATCTGGAGCAAAGGGATGCAAACGGAGTTCGATCACAGATCCAATTGAATGGCAGAAAGGCTCGAGCGGTTAAAAGGCCGAGTCCTGTTGTTATTCTCATTGCTGAAGGATCAGAGCACGAATGTAGAAATGCATATCGTGATTTAAAAGCAGCGCCCGAACAGGGACTTGAACCCTGGACCCTCAGATTAAAAGTCTGATGCTCTACCGACTGAGCTATCCGGGCTCTTGCTGACGCAATCTCACAAAAGGACTATCATTGGCTGCAGTGCATCACTGCACCTTCGACAAATTCCATTTTCTTGTCCATAATCCAGCCTGTACAGCTCATTTCTCCCACAAATCTAGATTGACTGCCTCAAACAGGCTTCACGCCAGAAATATTCTCCCTCTCACAAGCGACATGCTCTTTAGCAGTGGCGTCAAATGTGACAACTGCCGTCCCTCAAATTTCTGTATTGGATCTTCAACTTTTCACCGTATTTACGATTGACTTGGATGGAGCAATTGAGCGCTGTAGATCCAAGTTTGATGATCGCACTAAGTTAGAAGGTCCGGTCGTAGTGCAAATGGGAACGGGAGCAAACCAAAGGGACAGAGACAGACGAAGTAAGTCGGCAAAACAAAGGCAAATCGAGTTCACTGTGCCCAAGTGTGACAGCATCCACCTTGCAACATTATGAGATAGTTCCGAGTCTTTTCTAAATAATTGGAAGCTATTAACTGTTGAGGAGTAAAGAGGTTTATGAGCCCCAGTTCACAAATCATTAGTAGCTAGCAGACATGGAGCAAAATACAGTTTTATTGTCCTGGTTAGGAAATTGTTTGCGCGACAGGAGACGCAGTTTACGGATAATGATCTGGTACTTTATTTGGCAGGATATGACGAGTGCTGTCCGTGAGGGATCTCTTATGTGGCCTCATCTATTCACCGATTTTATTAACGACTTACTTGATGGGATTGAGAGCCAAACATTCAAGTTTAACGATGACAAAATAGATAGGCGGCATTATAAGCAGTATAGGTGGAAGCAAGAAATTTGACCAGATATTCATAGATTATGTGAATGGGCAAATCTGTGGCAAATTGATTGAAATATTAGCGAAGTGTGATGTCATCCACTTCGGAAATAAAAAGGGGCGTTTAGAATACACTCTATACAATGTTAAGCTGGAAACAGTTGAGATCCAAATAGACTTAAGGGTCCATGTACATATATCATTTAATGGTCATGGACAGGTACAGAAAAGAATCAAAAAGGCTGAATGAAAGGTGATACTTATATCTATAGGATGACAATATAAGGGGGAGAAATTATGCAACAGCCATACAAAGCACTGGTTAGACCACACCTGGAGTACTGTGTGCAGTTCTGGGCATCACAATTTAGGAAGGTAATATTAGGCTTAAAAAGTGAAGCGTAGATTTACCAGAATGATACACAGAGTCCAAGGGACCAATTACAATGGGAGATTGCACAAACTAGGGATACATTCCCTGGAATTTAGAAGCTTACGTGGCGATTTGATTGAAGTATTCACGATATTAAGTGGAACTGATAGTGTCGATAGAGCGAAGCTATTTCCGATGATTGGCCCGTCTCGGATTACAGGACACAGACTCAACATTAGTTCCAAGCCTTTCAGGAGAGAAGTTAGGAAAGGCTTCAACATGGAATAGGTGGCAGAAATTTGTAACACACTTCCGCAAACAGCACTTAAATCTGGGTCAATTGGCAATGTTAATCTTGAGATTGATAGAAGTTGGTTAACCAAAGATATTAAGGGATCTGGAGCAAAGGGACGCAAACGGAGATCGATCACAGATCCAATTGAATGGCAGAAAGGCTCGAGCGGTTAAAAGGCCGAGTCCTGTTGTTATTCTCATTGCTGAAGGATCAGAGCACGAATGTAGAAATGCATATCGTGATTTAAAAGCAGCGCCCGAACAGGGACTTGAACCCTGGACCCTCAAATTAAAAGTCTTATGCTCTACCGACTGAGCTATCCGGGCTTTTGCGGACTCAAGCTCACAAAAGGACTTCCATTGGCTGCAGTGCATCATTGCACCTTCGACAAATTCCATTTTCTTGTCCATAATCCAGCCTGTACAGCTCATTTCTCCCACAAATCTAGATTGACTGCCTCAAACAGGCTTCACGCCAGAAATATTCTCCCTCTCACAAGCGACATGCTCTTTAGCAGTGGCGTCAAATGTGACAACTGCCGTCCCTCAAATTTCTGTATTGGATCTTCAACTTTTCACCGTATTTACGATTGACTTGGATGGAGCAATTGAGCGCTGTAGATCCAAGTTTGATGATCGCACTAAGTTAGAAGGTCCGGTCGTAGTGCAAATGGGAACGGGAGCAAACCAAAGGGACAGAGACAGACGAAGTAAGTCGGCAAAACAAAGGCAAATCGAGTTCACTGTGCCCAAGTGTGACAGCATCCACCTTGCAACATTATGAGATAGTTCCGAGTCTTTTCTAAATAATTGGAAGCTATTAACTGTTGAGGAGTAAAGAGGTTTATGAGCCCCAGTTCACAAATCATTAGTAGCTGGCAGACATGGAGCAAAATACAGTTTTATTGTCCTGGTTAGGAAATTGTTTGCGCGACAGGAGACGCAGTTTACGGATAATGATCTGGTACTTTATTTGGCAGGATATGACGAGTGCTGTCCGTGAGGGATCTCTTATGTGGCCTCATCTATTCACCGATTTTATTAACGACTTACTTGATGGGATTGAGAGCCAAACATTCAAGTTTAACGATGACAAAATAGATAGGCGGCATTATAAGCAGTATAGGTGGAAGCAAGAAATTTGACCAGATATTCATAGATTATGTGAATGGGCAAATCTGTGGCAAATTGATTTAAATATTAGCGAAGTGTGATGTCATCCACTTCGGAAATAAAAAGGGGCGTTTAGAATACACTCTATACAATGTTAAGCTGGAAACAGTTGAGATCCAAATAGACTTAAGGGTCCATGTACATATATCATTTAATGGTCATGGACAGGTACAGAAAAGAATCAAAAAGGCTGAATGAAAGGTGATACTTATATCTATAGGATGACAATATAAGGGGGAGAAATTATGCACCAGCCATACAAAGCACTGGATAGAGCACACCTGGAGTACTGCGTGCAGTTCTGGGCATCACAATTTAGGAAGGTAATACTAGGCTTAAAAAGTGAAGCGTAGATTTACCAGAATGATACACAGAGTCCAAGGGACCAATTACAATGGGAGATTGCACAAACTAGGGATACATTCCCTGGAATTTAGAAGCTTACGTGGCGATTTGATTGAAGTATTCACGATATTAAGTGGAACTGATAGTGTCGATAGAGCGAAGCTATTTCCGATGATTGGCCCGTCTAGGAGCACGGGACACAGACTCAACATTACGTTCCAAGCCTTTCAGGAGAGAAGTTAGGAAAGGCTTCAACATGGAATAGGTGGCAGAAATTTGTAACACACTTCCGCAAACAGCACTTAAATCTGGGTCAATTGGCAATGTTAATCTTGAGATTGATCGACCAAAGATATTAAGGGATCTGGAGCAAAGGGATGCAAACGGAGTTCGATCACAGATCCAATTGAATGGCAGAAAGGCTCGAGCGGTTGAAAGGCCGAGTACTGTTGTTATTCTCATTGCTGAAGGATCAGAGCACGAATGCAGAAATGAATATCGTGATTTAAAAGCAGCGCCCGAACAGGGACTTGAACCCTGGACCCTCAAATTAAAAGTCTTATGCTCTACCGACTGAGCTATCCGGGCTTTTGCGGACTCAAGCTCACAAAAGGACTTCCATTGGCTGCAGTGCATCATTGCACCTTCGACAAATTCCATTTTCTTGTCCATAATCCAGCCTGCACAGCTCATTTCTCCCACAAATCTAGATTGACTGCCTCAAACAGGCTTCACGCCAGAAATATTCTCCCTCTCACAAGCGACATGCTCTTTAGCAGTGGCGTCAAATGTGACAACTGCCGTCCCTCAAATTTCTCTATTG
>JASTWF010002321.1:0-30931 GCA_030390025.1 Squalus acanthias
GACAGCTCCATTCAAAGACACAGACAACTCATTTCATCGTACAAGACAGCTCATTTCACAGACCCAGACAGCTCCATTGACGATAGGTCTTCGACCTGAAACGTTAACTCTGTTTCTCTCTCCACGGATTGTGCCTGGCCTGCAGAGTTTTCCAGCGTTTTCTGTTGTTAGATTCATTCACAGATTCAGACAGCTCCATTCACAGACTCAGAAAGTTCATTTCAGACACCTAGATAAAACCATTCACATACCCAGACAGATCCATTCACAGACTCAGACAGCTCCATTCAGAGACTCCGAAAGTTCATTTCACAGATCCAGACAGCTCCTTTCACAGACCCAGACAGATCTATTCACAGACTCAGACAGCTCCATTCACAGACACAGACAACTCCATTCACAAACCCAGACAGCTCCATTTACAGACATGGAAAGCTGATTTGAAAAAAACAGACAGCTCATTTCACGAACAGATTCAGACAATTCATTTGACAGACCCAGACATCTCCATTCAGAGACTCAGAAAGCTCATTTCAGACACTCAGACAGCTCCATTCAAAGATCCAGACGGCTGACTTCAAAGACTCTGAAAGCTCAGGTCACAGACCCAGACAGCTCCATTAACAACGTCAGACAGCTCTATTCACAGACCCAGACAACTCCATTTTCAGACCCAGACAGCACATTTCACAGACCCAGGCAGCTCATTCACAGACACAGACAGTTCCATTCACAGATCCAGACAGCTCCATTTACAGACTCAGACAGCTCCATTCACAGACCCAGACAGCTCCATTCACAGACCTAGACAGCTCCATTCACAGACCCAGACAGCTCATTCACCGACACAGATAGCTTCATTCACAGACCGAAACAGCACCATTCTCAGATTCAGACAGCTCCATTCACAGATCCAGACAGCTCATTCACAGACACAGACAGATCCATTCACAGACCCAAACAGCACCATTCACAGACTCAGACAGCTCCATTCACAGACCCAGACAGCACCATTCACAGACCTCAAGACAGCTCCCATTCCACAGACCCAGAAAGCTCCATTCACAGACCCAGACAGCTCAATTCACAACTCAGACAGCTTCCATTCACTAGACCCAGACAGCTCCATTCACGACCCAGACACACAACACAGACTAACAGCCCATTCACAAGACAGCCCAGACAGTTCATTCACAGACAAACAGCACCTTCAGATTGTGCTCCATTCACGAACGCAGCAGTTTCATAGCTCCATTCACAGAACAACACACCCTTCACAGACTCAGACAGTCATTTCACAGACCAGACAGCTCCATTCACAGACCCAGACAGCTCCATTCACAGACCCAGACAACTCCGTTCACAGACGAAGGACAGCTCCATTCACCAGACCATGACAGTCATTCACAGACCAGACAGCTCCGTTAACAGAGACAGACAGCTCCATTCACAGAACCCAGACAACTCTCCATTCACAAACACAGACAGCTCCATTTACAGACCCAGACAGCTGTATTTACAGGCACTCGCAGCTCCATTCACAGACATAGACAGCTCCATTCACAGACACAGACAGCTTCTTTCATAGACCCAGACAGCTCCATTCACAGACCGAGTCAGCTGCATTTACAGACTCTGGCAGCTCCATTCACAGACACAGGCAGTTCCATTCACAGACCCAAACAGCACCATTCTCAGACTCAGACAGTTCCATTCACAGATCCAGACAGCTCATTCACAGGACACAGATAGCTCCATTCACAGACCCAAACAGCACCATTCACAGACTCAGACAGCTCCATTCACAGACTCAGACAGCTCCATTCACAGACCCAGACAGCTCCATTCACAGACCCTGAAAGCTTCATTCACAGACCCAGACAGCTCCATTCACAGACTCAGACAGCTCCATTCACAGACCCAGACAGCTCGATTCACCGACTCAGACAACTCCATTCACAGACTCAGACAGCTCCATTCACATACCCAGACAGCTCCATTGACGAGAGTTCTTCGACCTGAAACGTGAACTCTGTTTCTCTCTCCACGGATTGTGCCTGGCCTGCAGAGTTTTCCCAGCGTTTTCTGTTGTTAGGTTCATTCACAGATTCAGACAGCTCCATTCACAGACTCAGAAAGTTAATTTCAGAGAACTAGATAGCACCATTCACAGACGCAGACAGTTCCATTCACAGACCCAGACAGCTCCATTCACAGACTCCGAAAGTTCATTTCACAGATCCAGACAGCTCCATTCACAGACACAGACAGATCCATTCACAGACTCAGACAGCTCCATTCACAGACCCAGACAACTCCATTCACAAACACAGACAGCTCCATTTACAGACCCAGACAGATGTATTTACAGGCACTCGCAGCTCCATTCACAGACATAGACAGCTCCATTCACAGACTCAGACAGCTTCTTTCACAGACCCAGACAGCTCCATTCACAGACCGAGTCAGCTCCATTTACAGACTCTGACAGCTCCATTCACTGACCCAGACAGCTCATTCACAGACACAGATAGCTACATTCCCCGACTCAGACAGCTCTATTCACAGACCCAGACAGCTCCATTCACAGACCCAGATAACTCCATACACAGACTGAGACAGCTCCATTTACAGACTCTGGCAGCTCCATTCACAGACACAGACAGCTCCATCACAGACACAAACCGCTCCATTTACAGACCCAAACAGCTCCATTTACAGACCCAGAGAGCTCCATTTACTGAGTCTGACAGCTCAATTCACAGACACATGCAGCTCCATTCACAGACCCAGACAACTCATTGCACAGACTCAGTCAGCACAATTCACAGACCCTGACATCACAATTCACAGACCCAGCCATCTCCATTCACAGACTCAGACAGCTCCATTCACAGACCCAGATAGCTCCATTCACAGATTCAGACAGCTCTATTCACAGACCCAGACAGCTCCATTCACATACCCAAACAAATCCTTTCACAAACCCAGACAGCACCATTCAAAGCTACAGATAGCTCATTTCACAGACCCAGACAGCTCCATTTAGAGACTCAGACTGCTCCATTCACAGACCCAGACAGCTCCAATTAGAGACTCAGACAGCTCCATTCACAGCCCCAGACAGCTCCATTCACAGACCCAGAGAACTCCATTCACAGACTAAGACAGCTCCATTCACAGACCAAGACAGCTCATTCACAGACCCAGACAGCTCCATTCACAGACACAGACAGCTGCATTCACAGACAAAGACTGCTCATTCACAGACCCAGACAGCTCCATTTACAGACCCAGACAGCTCCATTTACAGACTCTGACAGCTCAATTCACAGACACAGACAGCTCCAATCTGAGACCCAGACAGCTCAATTTACAGACTCCGACAGCTCCATTCAAAGACACAGACAACTCATTTCATCGTCCAAGACAGCTCATTTCACAGACCCAGACAGCTCCATTGACGATAGGTCTTCGACCTGAAACGTTAACTCTGTTTCTCTCTCCACGGATTGTGCCTGGCCTGCAGAGTTTTCCAGCGTTTTCTGTTGTTAGATTCATTCACAGATTCAGACAGCTCCATTCACAGACTCAGAAAGTTCATTTCAGACACCTAGATAAAACCATTCACATACCCAGACAGATCCATTCACAGACTCAGACAGCTCCATTCAGAGACTCCGAAAGTTCATTTCACAGATCCAGACAGCTCCTTTCACAGACCCAGACAGATCTATTCACAGACTCAGACAGCTCCATTCACAGACACAGACAACTCCATTCAAAACCCAGACAGCTCCATTTAGAGACATGGAAAGCTGATTTGAAAAAAACAGACAGCTCATTTCACGAACAGATTCAGACAATTCATTTGACAGACCCAGACATCTCCATTCAGAGATTCAGAAAGCTCATTTCAGACACTCAGACAGCTCCATTCAAAGATCCAGACGGTTGACTTCAATTACTCTGAAAGCTCAGGTCACAGACCCAGACAGCTCCATTAACAACGTCAGACAGCTCTATTCACAGACCCAGACATCTCCATTTTCAGACCCAGACAGCACATTTCACAGACCCAGCAGCTTATTCACAGACACAGACAGTTCCATTCACAGATCCAGACAGCTCCATTTACAGACTCAGACAGCTCCATTCACAGACCCAGACAGCTCCATTCACAGACCCAGACAGCTCCATTCACAGACCCAGACAGCTCATTCACCGACACAGATAGCTTCATTCACAGACCGAAACAGCACCATTCTCAGATTCAGACAGCTCCATTCACAGATCCAGACAGCTCATTCACAGACCCAGACAGATCCATTCACAGACCCAAACAGCACCATTCACAGACACAGACAGCTCCATTCACAGACCCAGACAGCACCATTCACAGACCCAGACAGCTCCATTCACAGACCCAGACAGCTCCATTCACAGACCCAGACAGCTCCATTCACAGACTAAGACAGCTCCATTCACAGACCCAGACAGCGCGATTCACCGACCAGACAACTCCATTCAGACTCAGACAGCTCCATTCACATACCCAGACAGCTCCATTGACGAGAGTTCTTCGACCTGAAACGTTAACTCTGTATCTCTCTTCACGGATTGTGCCCGGCCTGCAGAGTTTTCCAGCGTTTTCTGTTGTTAGATTCATTCACAGATTCAGACAGCTCCATTCACAGACTCAGAAAGTTAATTTCAGAGAACTAGATAGCACCATTCACAGACGCAGACAGTTCCATTCACAGACCCAGACAGCTCCATTCACAGACTCCGAAAGTTCATTTCACAGATCCAGACAGCTCCATTCACAGACACAGACAGATCCATTCACAGACTCAGACAGCTCCATTCACAGACCCAGACAACTCCATTCACAAACACAGACAGCTCCATTTACAGACCCAGACAGCTGTATTTACAGGCACTCGCCAGCTCCATTCACAGACATAGACAGCTCCATTCACAGACTCAGACAGCTTCTTTCACAGACCCAGACAGCTCCATTCACAGACCGAGTCAGCTGCATTTACAGACTCTGGCAGCTCCATTCACAGACACAGACAGTTCCATTCACAGACCCAAACAGCACCATTCTCAGACTCAGACAGTTCCATTCACAGATCCAGACAGCTCATTCACAGACACAGATAGCTCCATTCACAGACCCAAACAGCACCATTCACAGACTCAGACAGCTCCATTCACAGACTCAGACAGCTCCATTCACAGACCCAGACAGCTCCATTCACAGACCCTGACAGCTCCATTCACAGACCCAGACAGCTCCATTCACAGACTCAGACAGCTCCATTCACAGACCAGACAGCTCGATTCACCGACTCAGACAACTCCATTCACAGACTCAGACAGCTCCATTCACATACCCAGACAGCTCCATTGACGAGAGTTCTTCGACCTGAAACGTTAACTCTGTTTCTCTCTCCAAGGATTGTGCCTGGCCTGCAGAGTTTTCCAGCGTTTTCTGTTGTTAGGTTCATTCACAGATTCAGACAGCTCCATTCACAGACTCAGAAAGTTAATTTCAGAGAACTAGATAGCACCATTCACAGACGCAGACAGTTCCATTCACAGACCCAGACAGCTCCATTCCCAGACTCCGAAAGTTCATTTCACAGATCCAGACAGCTCCATTCACAGACACAGACAGATCCATTCACAGACTCAGACAGCTCCATTCACAGACCCAGACAACTCCATTCACAAACACAGACAGCTCCATTTACAGACCCAGACAGATGTATTTACAGGCACTCGCAGCTCCATTCACAGACATAGACAGCTCCATTCACAGACTCAGACAGCTTCTTTCACAGACCCAGACAGCTCCATTCACAGACCGAGTCAGCTCCATTTACAGACTCTGACAGCTCCATTCACTGACCCAGACAGCTCATTCACAGACACAGATAGCTACATTCCCCGACTCAGACAGCTCTATTCACAGACCCAGACAGCTCCATTCACAGACCCAGATAACTCCATACACAGACTGAGACAGCTCCATTTACAGACTCTGGCAGCTCCATTCACAGACACAGACAGCTCCATCACAGACTCAAACCGCTCCATTTACAGACCCAAACAGCTCCATTTACAGACCCAGAGAGCTCCATTTACTGAGTCTGACAGCTCAATTCACAGACCCATGCAGCTCCATTCACAGACCCAGACAACTCATTGCACAGACTCAGTCAGCACAATTCACAGACCCTGACATCACAATTCACAGACCCAGCCAACTCCATTCACAAACAGACAGCTCCATTCACAGACCCAGATAGCTCCATTCACAGATTCAGACAGCTCTATTCACAGACCCAGACAGCTCCACTTCACATACCCAAACAAATCCTTTCACAAACCCAGACAGCACCATTCAAAGCTACAGATAGCTCATTTCACAGACCCAGACAGCTCCATTTAGAGACTCAGACTGCTCCATTCACAGAACCCAGACAGCTCCAATTAGAGACTCAGACAGCTCCATTCACAGCCCAGACAGCTCCATTCACAGACCCAGAGAACTCCATTCACAGACTAAGACAGCTCCATTCACAGACCAAGACAGCTCATTCACAGACCCAGACAGCTCCATTCACAGACACAGACAGCTGCATTCACAGACAAAGACTGCTCATTCACAGACCCAGACAGCTCCATTTACAGACCCAGACAGCTCCATTTACAGACTCTGACAGCTCAATTCACAGACACAGACAGCTCCAATCTGAGACCCAGACAGCTCCATTTACAGACTCCGACAGCTCCATTCAAAGACACAGACAACTCATTTCATCGTACAAGACAGCTCATTTCACAGACCCAGACAGCTCCATTGACGATAGGTCTTCGACCTGAAACGTTAACTCTGTTTCTCTCTCCACGGATTGTGCCTGGCCTGCAGAGTTTTCCAGCGTTTTCTGTTGTTAGATTCATTCACAGATTCAGACAGCTCCATTCACAGACTCAGAAAGTTCATTTCAGACACCTAGATAAAACCATTCACATACCCAGACAGATCCATTCACAGACTCAGACAGCTCCATTCAGAGACTCCGAAAGTTCATTTCACAGATCCAGACAGCTCCTTTCACAGACCCAGACAGATCTATTCACAGACTCAGACAGCTCCATTCACAGACACAGACAACTCCATTCACAAACCCAGACAGCTCCATTTAGAGACATGGAAAGCTGATTTGAAAAAAACAGACAGCTCATTTCACGAACAGATTCAGACAATTCATTTGACAGACCCAGACATCTCCATTCAGAGATTCAGAAAGCTCATTTCAGACACTCAGACAGCTCCATTCAAAGATCCAGACGGTTGACTTCAATTACTCTGAAAGCTCAGGTCACAGACCCAGACAGCTCCATTAACAACGTCAGACAGCTCTATTCACAGACCCAGACATCTCCATTTTCAGACCCAGACAGCACATTTCACAGACCCAGGCAGCTTATTCACAGACACAGACAGTTCCATTCACAGATCCAGACAGCTCCATTTACAGACTCAGACAGCTCCATTCACAGACCCAGACAGCTCCATTCACAGACCTAGACAGTTCCATTCACAGACCCAGACAGCTCATTCACCGACACAGATAGCTTCATTCACAGACCGAAACAGCACCATTCTCAGATTCAGACAGCTCCATTCACAGATCCAGACAGCTCATTCACAGACACAGATAGATCCATTCACAGACCCAAACAGCACCATTCACAGACTCAGACAGCTCCATTCACAGACCCAGACAGCACCATTCACAGACCCAGACAGCTCCATTCACAGACCCAGACAGCTCCATTCACAGACCCAGACAGCTCCATTCACAGACTAAGACAGCTCCATTCACAGACCCAGACAGCGCGATTCACCGACCCAGACAACTCCATTCAGACTCAGACAGCTCCATTCACAGACCCAGACAGCTCCATTCAAAGACCCAGACAACTCCATTTTCAGACCCAGACAGCACATTTCACAGACTCAGACAGCTCCATTCACAGACACAGACAGTTCCATTCACAGACCCAAACAGCACCATTCTCAGACCCTGAAAGCTCCATTCACAGACCCAGACAGCTCCATTCACAGACTCAGACAGCTCCATTCACAGACCCAGTCAGCTCGATTCACCGACTCAGACAACTCCATTCAAAGACTCAGACAGCTCCATTCACATACCCAGACAGCTCCATTGACGAGAGTTCTTCGACCTGAAACGTTAACTCTGTATCTCTCTACACGGATTGTGCCTGGCCTGCAGAGTTTTCCAACGTTTTCTGTTGTTAGATTCATTCACAGATTCAGACAGCTCCATTCACAGACTCAGAAAGTTAATTTCAGAGAACTAGATAGCACCATTCACAGACGCAGACAGTTCCAATCACAGACCCAGACAGCTCCATTCAGAGACTCCGAAAGTTCATTTCACAGATCCAGACAGCTCCATTCACAGACACAGACAGATCCATTCACAGACTCAGACAGCTCCATTCACAGACCCAGACAACTCCATTCACAAACACAGACAGCTCCATTTACAGACCCAGACAGCTGTATTTAGAGGCACTCGCAGCTCCATTCACAGACATAGACAGCTCCATTCACAGACTCAGACAGCTTCTTTCACAGACCCAGACAGCTCCATTCACAGACCGAGTCAGCTGCATTTACAGACTCTGGCAGCTCCATTCACAGACACAGACAGTTCCATTCACAGACCCAAACAGCACCATTCTCAGACTCAGACAGTTCCATTCACAGATCCAGACAGCTCATTCACAGACACAGATAGCTCCATTCACAGACCCAAACAGCACCATTCACAGACTCAGACAGCTCCATTCACAGACTCAGACAGCTCCATTCACAGACCCAGACAGCTCCATTCACAGATCCTGAAAGCTCCATTCACAGACCCAGACAGCTCCATTCACAGACTCAGACAGCTCCATTCACAGACCCAGACAGCTCGATTCACCGACTCAGACAACTCCATTCACAGACTCAGACAGCTCCATTCACATACCCAGAGAGCTCCATTGACGAGAGTTCTTCGACCTGAAACGTTAACTCTGTTTCTCTCTCCACGGATTGTGCCTGGCCTGCAGAGTTTTCCAGCGTTTTCTGTTGTTAGGTTCATTCACAGATTCAGACAGCTCCATTCACAGACTCAGAAAGTTAATTTCAGAGAACTAGATAGCACCATTCACAGACGCAGACAGTTCCATTCACAGACCCAGACAGCTCCATTCCCAGACTCCGAAAGTTCATTTCACAGATCCAGACAGCTCCATTCACAGACACAGACAGATCCATTCACAGACTCAGACAGCTCCATTCACAGACCCAGACAACTCCATTCACAAACACAGACAGCTCCATTTACAGACCCAGACAGATGTATTTACAGGCACTCGCAGCTCCATTCACAGACATAGACAGCTCCATTCACAGACTCAGACAGCTTCTTTCACAGACCCAGACAGCTCCATTCACAGACCGAGTCAGCTCCATTTACAGACTCTGACAGCTCCATTCACTGACCCAGACAGCTCATTCACAGACACAGATAGCTACATTCCCAGACTCAGACAGCTCTATTCACAGACCCAGACAGCTCCATTCACAGACCCAGATAACTCCATACACAGACTGAGACAGCTCCATTTACAGACTCTGGCAGCTCCATTCACAGACACAGACAGCTCCATCACAGACTCAAACCGCTCTATTTACAGACCCAAACAGCTCCATTTACAGACCCAGAGAGCTCCATTTACTGAGTCTGACAGCTCAATTCACAGACCCATGCAGCTCCATTCACAGACCCAGACAACTCATTGCACAGACTCAGTCAGCACAATTCACAGACCCTGACATCACAATTCACAGACCCAGCCAGCTCCATTCACAGACTCAGACAGCTCCATTCACAGACCCAGATAGCTCCATTCACAGATTCAGACAGCTCTATTCACAGACCCAGACAGCTCCATTCACATACCCAAACAAATCCTTTCACAAACCCAGACAGCACCATTCAAAGATACAGATAGCTCATTTCACAGACCCAGACAGCTCCATTTAGAGACTCAGACTGCTCCATTCACAGACCCAGACAGCTCCAATTAGAGACACAGACAGCTCCATTCACAGCCCCAGACAGCTCCATTCACAGACCCAGAGAACTCCATTCACAGACTAAGACAGCTCCATTCACAGACCAAGACAGCTCATTCACAGACCCAGACAGCTCCATTCACAGACACAGACAGCTGCATTCACAGACAAAGACTGCTCATTCACAGACACAGACAGCTCCATTTACAGACCCAGACAGCTCCATTTACAGACTCTGACAGCTCAATTCACAGACACAGACAACTCCAATCTGAGACCCAGACAGCTCAATTTACAGACTCCGACAGCTCCATTCAAAGACACAGACAACTAATTTCATCGTCCAAGACAGCTCATTTCACAGACCCAGACAGCTCCATTGACGATAGGTCTTCGACCTGAAACGTTAACTCTGTTTCTCTCTCCACGGATTGTGCCTGGCCTGCAGAGTTTCCCAGCGTTTTCTGTTGTTAGATTCATTCACAGATTCAGACAGCTCCATTCACAGACTCAGAAAGTTCATTTCAGACACCTAGATAAAACCATTCACATACCCAGACAGATCCATTCACAGACTCAGACAGCTCCATTCAGAGACTCCGAAAGTTCATTTCACAGATCCAGACAGCTCCTTTCACAGACCCAGACAGATCTATTCACAGACTCAGACAGCTCCATTCACAGACACAGACAACTCCATTCAAAACCCAGACAGCTCCATTTAGAGACATGGAAAGCTGATTTGAAAAAAACAGACAGCTCATTTCACGAACAGATTCAGACAATTCATTTGACAGACCCAGACATCTCCATTCAGAGACTCAGAAAGCTCATTTCAGACACTCAGACAGCTCCATTCAAAGATCCAGACGGTTGACTTCAATTACTCTGAAAGCTCAGGTCACAGACCCAGACAGCTCCATTAACAACGTCAGACAGCTCTATTCACAGACCCAGACATCTCCATTTTCAGACCCAGACAGCACATTTCACAGACCCAGGCAGCTTATTCACAGACACAGACAGTTCCACTCACAGATCCAGACAGCTCCATTTACAGACTCAGACAGCTCCATTCACAGACCCAGACAGCTCCATTCACAGACCTAGACAGCTCCATTCACAGACCCAGACAGCTCATTCACCGACACAGATAGCTTCATTCACAGGCCCAAACAGCACCATTCTCAGATTCAGACAGCTCCATTCACAGATCCAGACAGCTCATTCACAGACACAGATAGATCCATTCACAGACCCAAACAGCACCATTCACAGACTCAGACAGCTCCATTCACAGACCCAGACAGCACCATTCACAGACCCAGACAGCTCCATTCACAGACCCAGACAGCTCCATTCACAGACCCAGACAGCTCCATTCACAGACTAAGACAGCTCCATTCACAGACCCAGACAGCGCGATTCACCGACCCAGACAACTCCATTCAGACTCAGACAGCTCCATTCACAGACCCAGACAGCTCCATTCAAAGACCCAGACAACTCCATTTTCAGACCCAGACAGCACATTTCACAGACTCAGACAGCTCATTCACAGACACAGACAGTTCGATTCACAGACCCAAACAGCACCATTCTCAGACTCAGACAGCTCCATTCACAGATCCAGACAGCTCATTCACAGACACAGATAGCTCCATTCACAGACCCAAACAGCACCATTCACAGACACAGACAGCTCCATTCACAGACCCAGACAGCTCCATTCACAGACCCAGACAGCTCCATTCACAGACCCTGAAAGCTCCATTCACAGACCCAGACAGCTCCATTCACAGACTCAGACAGCTCCATTCACAGACCCAGACAGCTCGATTCACCGACTCAGACAACTCCATTCACAGACTCAGACAGCTCCATTCACATACCCAGACAGCTCCATTGACGAGAGTTCTTCGACCTGAAACGTTAACTCTGTTTCTCTCTTCACGGATTGTGCCTGGCCTGCAGAGTTTTCCAGCGTTTTCTGTTGTTAGATTCATTCACAGATTCAGACAGCTCCCTTCACAGACTCAGAAAGTTAATTTCAGATAACTAGATAGCACCATTCACAGACGCAGACAGTTCTATTCACAGACCCAGACAGCTCCATTCACAGACTCCGAAAGTTCATTTCACAGATCCAGACAGCTCCATTCACAGACACAGACAGATCCATTTACAGACCCAGACAGCTGTATTTACAGGCAGTCGCAGCTCCATTCACAGACATAGACAGCTCCATTCACAGACTCAGACAGCTTCTTTCACAGACCCAGACAGCTCCATTCACAGACCGAGTCAGCTCCATTTACAGACTCTGGCAGCTCCATTCACAGACTGAGACAGCTCCATTCACTGACCCAGACAGCTCATTCACAGACACAGATAGCTACATTCCCAGACTCAGACAGCTCTATTCACAGACCCAGACAGCTCCATTCACAGACCCAGATAACTCCATACACAGACTGAGACAGCTCCATTTACAGACTCTGGCAGCTCCATTCACAGACACAGACAGCTCCATCACAGACTCAAACCGCTCCATTTACAGACCCAAACAGCTCCATTTACAGACCCAGAGAGCTCCATTTACTGACTCTGACAGCTCAATTCACAGACCCATGCAGCTCCATTCACAGACCCAGACAACTCATTGCACAGACTCAGTCAGCTCAATTCACAGACCCTGACATCACAATTCACAGACCCAGCCAGCTCCATTCACAGACTCAGACAGCTCCATTCACAGACCCAGATAGCTCCATTCACAGACCCAGAAAGCTGCATTCACAGACCCAGACAGTGCCATTCACAGACCCAGAAAGCTAATTTCACAGATCCAGACAGCTCTATACACAGACTCAGAAAGCCCACACTCACCTAGCAGGATCCTGATGCACTGTGAAATCCCATACACACCTGGCAGGACCCTGATACACTGTGAAACCCCATGGACACCTGGCAGGATCCTGATACACTGTGAAACCCCATACACACCTGGCAGGATCCTGATACACTTTGAAACCCCTTACACACCTGGCAGGATCCTGATACACTGTGAAACCCCATACACACCTGGCAGGATCCAGATATACTGTGAAACCCCATACACACTTGGCAGGATCCTGATACACTGTGAAACCCCATACGTACCTGGCAGGATCCTGATACACTGTGAAACCCCATACACACCTGGCAGGATCCTGATACACTGTGAAACCACATACACACCTGGCAAGATCTGCAACACTGAGACCCCATGCACACCTGGCAGGATCCTGATACACTGTGAAACCCCATACACACCTGGCAGGATCCTGATACACTGTGAAACCCCATACACACCTGGCAGGATCCTGATACACTTTGAAACCCCTTACACACCTGGCAGGATCCTGATACACTGTGAAACCCCATACACACCTGGCAAGATCCTGATATTCTGTGAAACCCCATACACACTTGGCAGAATCCTGATACACTGTGAAACCCCATACGTACCTGGCCGGATCCTGATACACTGTGAAACCCCATACACACCTGGCAGGATCCTGATACACTGTGAAACCACATACACACCTGGCAAGATCTGCAACACTGAGACCCCATACACACCTGGCAGGATCCTGATACACTGTGAAACCCCATACACACCTGGCAGGATCCTGATACACTGTGAAACCCCATACACACCTGGCAGGATCCTGATACACTGTGAAACCCCATACACACCTGGCAAGATCTGCAACACTGAGACCCCATACACACCTGGCAGGATCCTGAAACACTGTGAAACCCCATACACACCTGGCAGGATCCTGATACACTGTGAAACCCCATACACACCTGGCAGGATCCTGATTCACTGTGAAACCCCATAGACACCTGGCAGAATTCTGATACAATGTGAAACCCCATACACACCTGGCAGGATCCTGATACATTGTGAAACCCCATACACACCTGGCAGGATCCTGATACACTGAAACCAAATACACACCTGGCAGGATCATGATACACTGTGAAACCCCATACACATCAGCTACTATTCCAATATACAGTCAATCTTAATACAAACCTTCTATGTGCCACGCAGAATCTCTGGGATCATAAATTGCCATGAGCTGGATAGTCAGGGTTTCCTGCTCCCAGAGAATTCTGTCCCACCATAAAGTGTCGGGAAAGAGATGGAGACATGCGTAACAGCAAAATGTTACCGCTTCTCAGCACAAAATAAGATGTCGGAAAGTGGTATTTCCGATCTGAGATGATGTACTGATGTTCACACAATGGAACATTAATCCGTGTAGAAATGTGAGAAATGTACAATGTTCAGGGTGACTAGGAAGTTATTGGTTATCTTCATAATGTTAGTGAAATCTTCTCTAAGAATAGTCCTTAAATTAAGGAGCTTTTTTAACCCAATGTAATGACGAACGGAAACACATTTGTAATTTCCCAAATCTTCAGTATAAGAAACTTATACCAAAATGAAAAAAACGGAGTGTAATTATTGGTCGTCCAGTTCAAATCGACGGTGAATGTTTTCTGCTCTAACGTTGCACTGACTGAATTAGGCGGCAATTCTATTTCTAATTCTAATCTGTGATATAACAGATCTGTTATAAAAACATATTCAGTGATTGTATGTGTAAAACAGCTGAAAAATTGTTGGCAATTTCAGATATTCAATGTAACCGGAGATTGATTAGGGACAAGAAAATACCATTCGGGTCAATCAGTCTGTCCCTGTTTGAGAGATGAAGCCACCTAACCCTCCTCTCAGAGTATCCACAAAAACACGCTCAATTTTCTCGAGACCCCAATTACAGTGCACTTTAGTGTCCTTCC
Source organism: Squalus acanthias (assembly GCA_030390025.1). Classification (NCBI taxonomy): domain Eukaryota; kingdom Metazoa; phylum Chordata; class Chondrichthyes; order Squaliformes; family Squalidae; genus Squalus; species Squalus acanthias. The sequence continues at coordinate 15,038 of JASTWF010002321.1, forward strand.
CTGGTAACTGGTTTCCCCGCTCTATTACCCATTGGGTGATAAAAGTTCCCTGATTTCCATTCTTACTTCTGATTTTCAATTGTCTCCGTTATTAATTATTTTGGTACTTGTTTCCTGCACTAATGTTGTGAATTCCATTAAAACATTTCAAACATTTCCGCCAATGGTAGAGCGATGAAAATCGGAGATGCACAAGAGGCCAGAATTGGAGGAGCGCAGAGATCTCTGAGGATGATAGGGCTGAAGGTTGCAGAGATAGGGAGGAAAAAGACCATGAAACAATTTAAAAATAAGAATGAGAAATTTAAAACCAAGGCGTTGTTGGATCAGGAGCAAATGCAGCTCAGCGAGCGCAGGGGGTGATGGGTGAACGGGACTTGCTGCAATTAGAATATGGGCAGTAGAGTTTTGAATTAGCTCAAGTTTACGGAGGGGACATCGTGGGAGGCTGACCAGGAGATCATTGGAATCGTCGAGTCTGGATGTAACAAAGGCATTGATGAGAGTTTCAGCAGCAGATGAGTTGAGGCAGTGGCGTAGATGAGCAATGCTTTGGAGGTGGAAGAAGGCAGTCTTGGTGATGAACAAGATATCGGGTCGGAACCTCAGTTAAGAGTCAAATAAGCCACCGATTAGGACTTCTGACCACTTAGTCTGTTTCACACCCAGTTCACACAATACCGCAGCTAACATGCCTACGGTCTGCTACAGGAAGAGTGGAAATTCTGACCATTTCGAATCTGTCCCTCTCCCAGTACACACAATCCTTCAGATAACCTTCCCACGGTCTGATACAATGACAGGGGGATTCCTGGCGGTTCACAGCCTGTCCCTCTCCCAGTACACACAATCCTTCAGATAACCTTCCCACGGTCTGATACAATGACAGGGGGATTCCTGGCGGTTCACAGCCTGTCCCTCTCCCAGTACACACAATCCTTCAGATAACCATCCCAAGGTCTGATACAATGACAGTGGGACTCCTGGCCATTCACTGTCTGTCCCTCTCCCAGTACACACAATCCTCCAGATAACCATCCCACGGTCTGATACAATGACAGTGGGACAAGTGACCATTCACAGTCTGTCCCTCTCCCAGTACACACAATCCTCCAGATAACCTTCCCACGGTCTGATACAATGACAGTGGGACTCCTGGTCATTCACAGTCTGTCCCTCTCCCAGTACACACAATCCTCCAGATAACCTGCCCAAGGTCTGATACAATGACAGTGGGAATCCTGGCCGTTCACAGTCTGTCCCTCTCCCAGTGCACACAATGCTCCAGATAACCTTCCCACGGTCTGATACAATGACAATGGGACTAGTGGCCATTCACAGTCTGTCCCTCACCCAGTACACACAATGCTCCAGATAACCTTCCCACGGTCTGATACAATGACAGTGGGACAAGTGGCCATTCACAGTCTGTCCCTCTGACAGTACACACAATCCTCCAGATAATCTTCCCACGGTCTGATACAATGACAGTGGGTCTAGTGGCCATTCACAGTCTGTCCATCTCGCAGTACACACAATCCTCCAGATAACCTGCCCAAGGTCTAATACAATGACAGTGGGACTCCTGGCCATTCACAGTCTGTCCCTCTCCCAGTACACACAAGCCTCCAGATAACCTTCCCACGGTCTGATACAATGACAGTGGGACTCCTGGCCATTCACAGTCTGTCCCTCTCCCAGTACACACAAGCCTCCAGATAACCTTCCCACGGTCTGATACAATGACAGTGGGAGTAGTGGCCATTCACAGTCTGTCCCTCTCCCAGTACACACAATCCTCCACATAACCGTCACACGGTCTGATACAATGACAGTGGGACTCCTGGCCATTCACAGTCTGTCCCTCTCCCAGTGCGCACAATCCTCCAGATAACCATCCCACGGTCTGATACAATGACAGTGGGACTCCTGGCCATTCACAGGCTGTCCCTCTCCCAGTACACACAAGCCTCCAGATAACCGTCACACGGTCTGATACAATGACAGTGGGACTAGTGACCATTCACAGTCTGCCCCTCTCCCAGTACACACAATCTTCCAGATAACCATCCCACGGTCTGATACAATGACAGTGGGACTAGTGGCCATTCACAGTCTGTCCCTCTGCCAGTACACACAATCCTCCAGATAACCTGCCCAAGGTCTGATCCAATGACAGTGGGACTAGTGACTATTCACAGTCTGTCCCTCTCCCAATATACACAAGCCTCCAGATAACCTTTCCAAAGTGTGAGACAATGATAGTGGGACTCCTGGCCATTCACAGTCTGTCCCTCTCCCAGTACACACAATCATCCAGATAACCATCTCATGGTCTGATACCATGACAGTGGGACTCCTGGCCAATCACAGTCTTATCCCTCTCCCTTTACACACAATCCTCCAGATAACGTTCCCACGGACTGATACAATGACAGTGGAACTCCTGGCCATTCACAGTCTGTACCTCTCCCAGTAAACACACTACTCCAGGTAACCTTCCCACGGTCTGATTCAATGACAGTGGGACACCGGGCCATTCACTGTCTGTCCCTCTCCCAGTATACACAATCCTCCAGATAACCATCCCACGGTCTGATACAATGACAGTGGGACTCCTGGCCATTCACAGTCTGTCCCTCTCCCAGTACACACAATCCTCCAGGTAAACTTCCCACGGGCTGATACAATGACAGGGGACACCTGGCCATTCACAGTCTGTCCCTCTCCCAGTACACACAATCCTCCAGATAACCATCCCACGGTCTGATACAATGACAGTGGGACTATTGGCCATTCACAGTCTGTCCCTCTCCCAGTACACACAATCCTCCAGATAACCATCCCACGGTCTGATACAATGACAGAGGAATCCTTGCCATTCACAGTCTGTCCCTCTCCCAGTACACACAATCCTCCAGATAACCTTCCCACGGTCTGATACAATGGCAGCGGGACTAGTGACCATTCACAGTCTGCCCCTCTCCCAGTACACACAATCTTCCAGATAACCTTCCCACGGTCTGATACAATGACAGTGGGACTAGTGGCCATTCACAGTCTGTCCCTCTCCCATTACACACATTCCTCCAGATAACCTGTCCAAGGTCTGATACAATGACAGTGGGAGTAGTGGCCATTCACAGTCTGTCCCTCTCCCAGTACACACAATCCTACAGATAACCGTCACACGGTCTGATACAATGACAGTGGGACTCCTGGCCATTCACAGTGTGTCCGTCTCCCAGTGCACACAATCCTCCAGATAACCATCCCACGATCTGATACAATGACAGTGGGACTCCTGGCCAATCACAGTCTGTCCCTCTCCCAGTACACATAATCCAACAGATAACCTTCTCACGGTCTGATACAATGACAGTGGGAATACTGGCCATTCACAGTCTTATCCCTCTCCCTTTACACACAATCCTCCAGATAACCATCCCACGGTTTGATACAATGACAGTGGGACTAGTGACCATTCACAGTCTGTCCCTCTCCCAGTACACGCAATCCTTCGCATAACCTTCGCACAGTCTGTTACAATGATAGTGGGACTAGTGACCATTAACAGTCTGTCCCTCTCCCAGTGCACACAATCCTCCAGATAACCTTCCCACGGTCTGATACAATGACAGTGGGACTCCTGTCCATTCACAGTCTGTCCCTCTCCCAGTACACACAATCCTCCAGATAACCATCCCACGGTCTGATACAATGACAGTGGGACTATTGGCCATTCACAGTCTGTCCCTCTCCCAGTACACACAATCCTCCAGATAACCATCCCACGGTCTGATACAATGACAGAGGAACCTTGCCATTCACAGTCTGTCCCTCTCCCAGTACACACCATGCTCCAGATAACCTTCCCACGGTCTGATACAATGACAGTGGGACTCGTGGCCATTCCCAGTCTGTCCCTCTCCCAGTACACACAATCATCCAGGTAACCTTCCCACGGTCTGATACAATGACAGTGGGACTAGTAACTATTCACAGTCTGTCCCTCTCCCAGTACACACAATCCTCCAGATAACCATCCCAAGGTCTGATAAAATGACAGTGGGACTAGTGACTATTCACAGTCTGTCCCTCTCCCAGTACACACAATCCTCCAGATAACCATCCCACGGTCTGATACAATGACAGAGGAACCTTGCCATTCACAGTCTGTCCCTCTCCCAGTACACACCATGCTCCAGATAACCTTCCCACGGTCTGATACAATGACAGTGGGACTCGTGGCCATTCCCAGTCTGTCCCTCTCCCAGTACACACAATCATCCAGGTAACCTTCCCACGGTCTGATACAATGACAGTGGGACTAGTAACTATTCACAGTCTGTCCCTCTCCCAGTACAGACAATCCTCCAGATAACCATCCCAAGGTCTGATAAAATGACAGTGGGACTAGTGACTATTCACAGTCTGTCCCTCTCCCAGTACACACAATCCTCCAGATAACGATCCCACGGTCTGATACAATGACAGTGGGACTAGTGACTATTCACATTCTGTCCCTCACCCAGTACACACAATGCTCCAGATAACCATCCCACGGTCTGATACAATGACAGTGGGACTGGTGCCCATTCACAGTCTGCCCCTCTCCCAGTACACACAATCCTTCGGATAACCTTCGCAAAGTGTGTTACAATGATAGTGGGACTAGTGACCATTAACAGTCTGTCCCTCTCCCAGTGCACACAATCCTCCAGATAACCTTCCCACGGTCTGATACAATGACAGTGGGACTCCTGTCCATTCACAGTCTGTCCCTCTCCCAGTACACACAATCCTCCAGATAACCATCCCACGGTCTGATACAATGACAGTGGGACTAGTGGCCATTCACAGTCTGTCCCTCTCCCAGTACACACCATGCTCCAGATAACCTTCCCACGGTCTGATACAATGACAGTGGGACTAGTGGCCATTCCCAGTCTGTCCCTCTCCCAGTACACACAATCATCCAGATAACCTTCCCACGGTCTGATACAATGACAGTGGGACTAGTAACTATTCACAGTCTGTCCCTCTCCCAGTACACACAATCATCCAGATAACCATCCCAAGGTCTGATAAAATGACAGTGGGACTAGTGACTATTCACAGTCTGTCCCTCTCCCAGTACACACAATCCTCCAGATAACGATCCCACGGTCTGATACAATGACAGTGGGACTAGTGACTATTCACATTCTGTCCCTCACCCAGTACACACAATGCTCCAGATAACCATCCCACGGTCTGATACAATGACAGTGGGACTGGTGCCCATTCACAGTCTGCCCCTCTCCCAGTACACACAATCCTTCGGATAACCTTCGCAAAGTGTGTTACAATGATAGTGGGACTAGTGACCATTAACAGTCTGTCCCTCTCCCAGTGCACACAATCCTCCAGATAACCTTCCCAAGGTCTGATACAATGACAGCGGGACTCAGGCCATTCACAGTCTGTCCCTCTCCCAGTACACACAATCCTACAGTTAACTTTCCCACGGTCTGATACAATGACAGTGGGACTCCTGGCCATTCACAGTCTGTCCCTCTCCCAGTAAACACATTGCTCCAGATAACCTTCCCACGCTCTGATACAATGACAGTGGGACACCGGGCCATTCACTGTCTGTCCCTCTCCCAGTATACACATTCCTCCAGATAACCATCCCACGGTCTGATACAATGACAGTGGGACTCCTGGCCATTCACAGTCTGTCCCTCTCCCAGTACACACAAATCTCCATATAAACTACCCACGGTCTGATACAATGACAGGGGGACACCTGGCCATTCACATCCTGTCCCTCTCCCAGTACACACAATCCTCCAGATAACCATCCCACGGTCTGATAAATTAACAGTGGGACTCCTGGCCATTCACTGGCTCTCCCTCTCCCAGTACACACAAGCCTCCAGATAACCATCCCATGGTCTGATACAATGACAGTGGGACTAGTGGCCATTCACAGTCTGTCCCTCTCCCAGTACACACAATCCTCCAGATAACCTGCCCAAGGTCTGATCCAATGACTGTGCGACTACTGGCCATTCACAGTCTGTCCCTCTCCCAGTACACACAAGCCTCCAGATAACCTTCCCACGGTCTGATACAATTACAGTGGGACTTCTGGCAATTCACAGTCTGTCCCTCTCCCAGTACACACAAGCCTCCAGATAACCTTCCCACGGTCTGATACAATGACAGTGGGAGTAGTGGCCATTCACAGTCTGTCCCTCTCCCAGTACACACAATCCTCCAGATAACCGTCACACGGTCTGATAAAATGACAGTGGGACTCCTGGCCATTCACAGTCTGTCCCTCTCGCAGTACACACAAATCTCAATATAAACTTCCCACGGTCTGATACAATGACAGGGGGACACCTGGCCGTTCACAGCCTGTCCCTCTCCCAGTACACACAATCCTTCAGATAACCATCCCACGGTCTGATACAATGACAGTGGGACTCCTGGCCATTCACTGTCTGTCCCTCTCCCAGTACACACAATCCTCCAGATAACCATCCCACGGTCTGATACAATGACAGTGGGACTAGTGGCCATTCACAGTCTGTCCCTCTGCCAGTACACACAATCCTCAGATAACCTTCCCACGGTCTGATACAATGACAGTGGGACTCCTGGTCATTCACAGTCTGTCCCTCTCCCAGTACACACAATCCTCCAGCTAACCTGCCCACGGTCTGATACAATGACAGTGGGAATCTGGCCGTTCACAGTCTGTCCCTCTCCCAGTGCACACAATGCTCCAGATAACCTTCCCACGGTCTGATACAATGACAGTGGGACTCGTGGCCATTCACAGTCTGTCCCTCACCCAGTACACACAATGCTCCAGATAACCATCCCACGGTCTGATACAATGACAGTGGGACTAGTGGCCATTCACAGTCTGTCCCTCTGACAGTACACACAATCCTTCAGATAACCTGCCCAAGGTCTAATACAATGACAGTGGGACTCCTGGCCATTCACAGTCTGTCCCTCTCCCAGTACACACAAGCCTCCAGATAACCTTCCCACGGTCTGATACAATGACAGTGGGAGTAGTGGCCATTCACAGTCTGTCCCTCTCCCAGTGCACACAATCCTCCAGATAACCTTCCCACGGTCTGATACAATGACAGTGGGACTCCTGGCCATTCACAGTCTGTCCCTCTCCCAGTACACACAATCCTCCAGATAACCATCCCACGGTCTGATACAATGACAGTGGGACTAGTGGCCATTCACAGTCTGTCCCTCTGCCAGTACACACCATGCTCCAGATAACCTTCCCACGGTCTGATACAATGACAGTGGGACTAGTGGCCATTCCCAGTCTGTCCCTCTCCCAGTACACACAATCATCCAGATAACCTTCCCACGGTCTGATACGATGACAGTGGGACTAGTAACTATTCACAGTCTGTCCCTCTCCCAGTACACACAATCATCCAGATAACCATCCCAAGGTCTGATACAATGACAGTGGGACTAGTGACTATTCACAGTCTGTCCCTCTCCCAGTACACACAATCCTCCAGATAACGATCCCACGGTCTGATACAATGACAGTGGGACTAGTGACTATTCACATTCTGTCCCTCACCCAGTACACACAATGCTCCAGATAACCATCCCACGGTCTGATACAATGACAGTGGGACTGGTGCCCATTCACAGTCTGTCCCCTCTCCCAGTACACACAATCCTCAGATAACCTTCGCAAAGTGTGATACAATGATAGTGGGACTAGTGACCATTCACAGTCTGTCCCTCTCCCAGTACACACAATCCTCCAGATAACCTTCCCAAGGTCTGATACAATGACAGCGGGACTCAGGCCATTCACAGTCTGTCCCTCTCCGAGTACACACAATCCTACAGATAACCTTTCCCACGGTCTGATACAATGACAGTGGGACTCCTGGCCATTCACAGTCTGTCCCTCTCCCAGTACACACAATCCTCCAGATAACCATCCACGGTCTGATACAATGACAGTGGGACTCCTGGCCATTCACAGTCTGTCCCTCTCCCAGTACACACAATCCTCCAGATAACCGTTCCTACGGTCTGATACAATGACAGTGGGACTCCTGGCCATTCACAGTCTGTCCCTCTCCCAGTACACACAATCCTCCAGATAACCATCCCACGGTCTGATACAATGACAGTGGGACACCGGGCCATTCACAGTCTGTCCCTCTCCCAGTACACACAATCCTCCAGATAACCATCCCACGGTCTGATACAATGACAGTGGGACTCCTGGCCATTCACAGTCTGTCCCTCTCCCAGTACACACAATCCTCCAGATAACCTTCCCACGGGCTGATACAATGACAGTGGGACTCCTGGCCATTCACAGTCTGTCCCTTTCCCAGTACACACAATCCTCCAGATAACCATCCCACGGTATGATACAATGACAGAGGAATCCTTGCCATTCACTGTCTGTCCCTCTCCCAGTACACACAAGCCTCCAGATAACCATCCCACGGTCTGATACAATGACAGTGGGACTAGTGGCCATTCACAGTCTGTCCCTCTCCCAGTACACACAATCCTCCAGATAACCTGCCCAAGGTCTGATCCAATGACAGTGCGACTACTGGCCATTCGCAGTCTGTCCCTCTCCCAGTACACACAAGCATCCAGATAACCTTCCCACGGTCTGATACAATTACAGTGGGACTTCTGGCAATTCACAGTCTGTCCCTCTCCCAGTACACACAAGCCTCCAGATAACCTTCCCACGGTCTGATACAATGACAGTGGGAGTAGTGGCCATTCACAGTCTGTCCCTCTCCCAGTACACACAATCCTCCAGATAACCGTCACACGGTCTGATAAAATGACAGTGGGACTCCTGGCCATTCACAGTCTGTCCCTCTCGCAGTACACACAAATCTCAATATAAACTTCCCACGGTCTGATACAATGACAGGGGGACACCTGGCCGTTCACAGCCTGTCCCTCTCCCAGTACACACAATCCTTCAGATAACCATCCCACGGTCTGATACAATGACAGTGGGACTCCTGGCCATTCACTGTCTGTCCCTCTCCCAGTACACACAATCCTCCAGATAACCATCCCACGGTCTGATACAATGACAGTGGGACAAGTGACCATTCACAGTCTGTCCCTCTCCCAGTACACACAATCCTCCAGATAACCTTCCCACGGTCTGATACAATGACAGTGGGACTCCTGGTCATTCACAGTCTGTCCCTCTCCCAGTACACACAATCCTCCAGATAACCTGCCCAAGGTCTGATACAATGACAGTGGGAATCCTGGCCGTTCACAGTCTGTCCCTCTCCCAGTGCACACAATGCTCCAGATAACCTTCCCACGGTCTGATACAATGACAATGGGACTAGTGGCCATTCACAGTCTGTCCCTCACCCAGTACACACAATGCTCCAGATAACCTTCCCACGGTCTGATACAATGACAGTGGGACTAGTGGCCATTCACAGTCTGTCCCTCTGACAGTACACACAATCCTCCAGATAACCATCCCACGATCTGATACAATGACAGTGGGACTCCTGGCCAATCACAGTCTGTCCCTCTCCCAGTACACATAATCCAACAGATAACCTTCCCACGATCTGATACAATGACAGTGGGACTCCTGGCCATTCACAGTCTTATCCCTCTCCCTTTACACACAATCCTCCAGATAACCATCTCACGGTCTGATACAATGACAGTGGGAATACTGGCCATTCACAGTCTTATCCCTCTCCCTTTACACACAATCCTCCAGATAACCATCCCACGGTCTGATACAATGACAGTGGGACTAGTGACCATTCACAGTCTGTCCCTCTCCCAGTACACACAATCCTTCGGATAACCTTCGCACAGTCTGTTACAATGATAGTGGGACTAGTGACCATTAACAGTCTGTCCCTCTCCCAGTGCACACAATCCTCCAGATAACCTTCCCACGGTCTGATACAATGACAGTGGGACTCCTGGCCATTCACAGTCTGTCCCTCTCCCAGTACACACAATCCTCCAGATAACCATCCCACGGTCTGATACAATGACAGTGGGACTAGTGGCCATTCACAGTCTGTCCCTCTCCCAGTACACACCATGCTCCAGATAACCTTCCCACGGTCTGATACAATGACAGTGGGACTAGTGGCCATTCCCAGTCTGTCCCTCTCCCAGTACACACAATCATCCAGATAACCTTCCCACGGTCTGATACAATGACAGTGGGACTAGTGACTATTCACATTCTGTCCCTCACCCAGTACACACAATGCTCCAGATAACCATCCCACGGTCTGATACAATGACAGTGGGACTGGTGCCCATTCACAGTCTGCCCCTCTCCCAGTACACACAATCCTTCGGATAACCTTCGCAAAGTGTGTTACAATGATAGTGGGACTAGTGACCATTAATAGTCTGTCCCTCTCCCAGTGCACACAATCCTCCAGATAACCTTCCCAAGGTCTGATACAATGACAGCGGGACTCAGGCCATTCACAGTCTGTCCCTCTCCCAGTACACACAATCCTACAGATAACTTTCCCACGGTCTGATACAATGACAGTGGGACTCCTGGCCATTCACAGTCTGTCCCTCTCCCAGTAAACACACTGCTCCAGATAACCTTCCCACGCTCTGATACAATGACAGTGGGACACCGGGCCATTCACTGTCTGTCCCTCTCCCAGTATACACATTCGTCCAGATAACCATCCCACGGTCTGATACAATGACAGTGGGACTCCTGGCCATTCACAGTCTGTCCCTCTCCCAGTACACACAAATCTCCATATAAACTTCCCACGGTCTGATACAATGACAGGGGGACACCTGGCCATTCACATCCTGTCCCTCTCCCAGTACACACAATCCTCCAGATAACCATCCCACGGTCTGATAAATTAACAGTGGGACTCCTGGCCATTCACAGGCTCTCCCTCTCCCAGTACACACAAGCCTCCAGATAACCATCCCACGGTCTGATACAATGACAGTGGGACTAGTGGCCATTCACAGTCTGTCCCTCTCCCAGTACACACAATCCTCCAGATAACCTGCCCAAGGTCTGATCCAATGACAGTGCGACTACTGGCCATTCACAGTCTGTCCCTCTCCCAGAACACACAAGCCTCCAGATAACCTTCCCACGGTCTGATACAATGACAGTGGGAGTAGTGGCCATTCACAGTCTGTCCCTCTCCCAGTACACACAATCCTCCACATAACCGTCACACGGTCTGATCCAATGACAGTGGGACTCCTGGCCATTCACAGTCTGTCCCTCTCCCAGTGCGCACAATCCTCTAGATAACCATCCCACGGTCTGATACAATGACAGTGGGACTCCTGGCCATTCACAGTCTGTCCCTCTCACAGTACACACAAGCCTCCAGATAACCGTCACACGGTCTGATACAATGACAGTGGGACTAGTGACCATTCACAGTCTGTCCCTCTCCCAATACACACAAGCCTCCAGATAACCTTTCCAAAGTGTGAGACAATGATAGTGGGACTCCTGGCCATTCACAGTCTGTCCCTCTCCCAGTACACACAATCATCCAGATAACCATCTCATGGTCTGATACCATGACAGTGGGACTCCTGGCCAATCACAGTCTTATCCCTCTCCCTTTACACGCAATCCTCCAGATAACGTTCCCACGGACTGATACAATGACAGTGGAACTCCTGGCCATTCACAGTCTGTACCTCTCCCAGTAAACACACTGCTCCAGATAAACTTCCCACGGGCTGATACAATGACAGGGGGACACCTGGCCATTCACAGTCTGTCCCTCTCCCAGTACACACAATCCTCCAGATAACCATCCCACGGTCTGATACAATGATAGTGGGACTATTGGCCATTCACAGTCTGTCCCTCTCCCAGTACACACAATCCTCCAGATAACCATCCCACGGTCTGATACAATGACAGAGGAATCCTTGCCATTCACAGTCTGTCCCTCTCCCAGTACACACAATCCTCCAGATAACCTTCCCACGGTCTGATACAATGGCAGCGGGACTAGTGACCATTCACAGTCTGCCACTCTCCCAGTACACACAATCTTCCAGATAACCTTCCCACGGTCTGATACAATGACAGTGGGACTAGTGGCCATTCACAGTCTGTCCCTCTCCCAGTACACACAATCCTCCAGATAACCTGCCCAAGGTCTGATACAATGACAGTGGGACTACTGGCCATTCACAGTCTTTCCCTCTCCCAGTAAACACAAGCCTCCATATAACCTTCCCACGGTCTGATACAATTACAGTGGGACTTCTGGCAATTCACAGTCTGTCCCTCTCCCAGTACACACAAGCCTCCAGATAACCTTCCCACGGTCTGATACAATGACAGTGGGAGTAGTGGCCATTCACAGTCTGTCCCTCTCCCAGTACACACAATCCTACAGATAACCGTCACATGGTCTGATACAATGACAGTGGGACTCCTGGCCATTCACAGTGTGTCCCTCTCCCAGTGCACACAATCCTCCAGATAACCATCCCACGATCTGATACAATGACAGTGGGAATACTGGCCATTCACAGTCTTATCCCTCTCCCTTTACACACAATCCTCCAGATAACCATCCCACGGTCTGCTACAATGACAGTGGGACTAGTGACCATTCACAGTCTGTCCCTCTCCCAGTACACACAATCCTTCGGATAACCTTCGCACAGTCTGTTACAATGATAGTGGGACTAGTGACCATTAACAGTCTGTCCCTCTCCCAGTGCACACAATCCTCCAGATAACCTTCCCACGGTCTGATACAATGACAGTGGGACTCCTGGCCATTCACAGTCTGTCCCTCTCCCAGTACACACAATCCTCCAGTTAACCATCCCACGGTCTGATACAATGACAGTGGGACTAGTGGCCATTCACAGTCTGTCCCTCTCCCAGTACACACCATGCTCCAGATAACCTTCCCACCGTCTGATACAATGACAGTGGGACTAGTGGCCATTCCCAGTCTGTCCCTCTCCCAGTACACACAATCATCCAGATAACCTTCCCACGGTCTGATAAAATGACAGTGGGACTAGTAACTATTCACAGTCTGTCCCTCTCCCAGTACACACAATCCTCCAGATAACCATCCCAAGGTCTGATAAAATGACAGTGGGACTAGTGACTATTCACAGTCTGTCCCTCTGCCAGTACACACAATCCTCCAGATAACGATCCCACGGTCTGATACAATGACAGTGGGACTAGTGACTATTCACAGTCTGTCCCTCTCCCAGTACACACAATCATCCAGATAACCATCTCATGGTCTGATACCATGACAGTGGGACTCCTGGCCAATCACAGTCTTATCCCTCTCCCTTTACACGCAATCCTCCAGATAACGTTCCCACGGACTGATACAATGACAGTGGAACTCCTGGCCATTCACAGTCTGTACCTCTCCCAGTAAACGCACTGCTCCAGGTAACCTTCCCACGGTCTGATTCAATGACAGTGGGACACCGGGCCATTCACTGTCTGTCCCCCTCCCAGTATACACAATCCTCCAGATAACCATCCCACGGTCTGATACAATGACAGTGGGACTCCTGGCCATTCACAGTCTGTCCCTCTCCCAGTACACACAATCCTCCAGATAAACTTCCCACGGGCTGATACAATGACAGGGGGACACCTGGCCATTCACAGTCTGTCCCTCTCCCAGTACACACAATCCTCCAGATAACCATCCCACGGTCTGATACAATGATAGTGGGACTATTGGCCATTCACAGTCTGTCCCTCTCCCAGTACACACAATCCTCCAGATAACCATCCCACGGTCTGATACAATGACAGAGGAATCCTTGCCATTCACAGTCTGTCCCTCTCCCAGTACACACAATCCTCCAGATAACCTGCCCAAGGTCTAATACAATGACAGTGGGACTCCTGGCCATTCACAGTCTGTCCCTCTCCCAGTACACACAAGCCTCCAGATAACCTTCCCACGGTCTGATACAATGACAGTGGGACTCCTGGCCATTCACAGTCTGTCCCTCTCCCAGTACACACAAGCCTCCAGATAACCTTCCCACGGTCTGATACAATGACAGTGGGAGTAGTGGCCATTCACAGTCTGTCCCTCTCCCAGTACACACAATCCTCCACATAACCGTCACACGGTCTGATACAATGACAGTGGGACTCCTGGCCATTCACAGTCTGTCCCTCTCCCAGTGCGCACAATCCTCTAGATAACCATCCCACGGTCTGATACAATGACAGTGGGACTCCTGGCCATTCACAGGCTGTCCCTCTCCCAGTACACACAAGCCTCCAGATAACCGTCACACGGTCTGATACAATGACAGTGGGAGTAGTGGCCATTCACAGTCTGTCCCTCTCCCAGTACACACAATCCTCCACATAACCGTCACACGGTCTGATACAATGACAGTGGGACTCCTGGCCATTCACAGTCTGTCCCTCTCCCAGTGCGCACAATCCTCTAGATAACCATCCCACGGTCTGATACAATGACAGTGGGACTCCTGGCCATTCACAGGCTGTCCCTCTCCCAGTACACACAAGCCTCCAGATAACCGTCACACGGTCTGATACAATGACAGTGGGACTAGTGACCATTCACAGTCTGTCCCTCTCCCAATACACACAAGCCTCCAGATAACCTTTCCAAAGTGTGAGACAATGATAGTGGGACTCCTGGCCATTCACAGTCTGTCCCTCTCCCAGTACACACAATCATCCAGATAACCATCTCATGGTCTGATACCATGACAGTGGGACTCCTGGCCAATCACAGTCTTATCCCTCTCCCTTTACACGCAATCCTCCAGATAACGTTCCCACGGACTGATACAATGACAGTGGAACTCCTGGCCATTCACAGTCTGTACCTCTCCCAGTAAACACACTGCTCCAGGTAACCTTCGCACGGTCTGATTCAATGACAGTGGGACACCGGGCCATTCACTGTCTGTCCCCCTCCCAGTATACACAATCCTCCAGGTAACCATCCCACGGTCTGATACAATGACAGTGGGACTCCTGGCCATTCACAGTCTGTCCCTCTCCCAGTACACACAATCCTCCAGATAAACTTCCCAAGGGCTGATACAATGACAGGGGGACACCTGGCCATTCACAGTCTGTCCCTCTCCCAGTACACACAATCCTCCAGATAACCATCCCACGGTCTGATACAATGATAGTGGGACTATTGGCCATTCACAGTCTGTCCCTCTCCCAGTACACACAATCCTCCAGATAACCATCCCACGGTCTGATACAATGACAGAGGAATCCTTGCCATTCACAGTCTGTCCCTCTCCCAGTACACACAATCCTCCAGATAACCTGCCCAAGGTCTAATACAATGACAGTGGGACTCCTGGCCATTCACAGTCTGTCCCTCTCCCAGTACACACAAGCCTCCAGATAACCTTCCCACGGTCTGATACAATGACAGTGGGACTCCTGGCCATTCACAGTCTGTCCCTCTCCCAGTACACACAAGCCTCCAGTTAACCTTCCCACGGTCTGATACAATGACAGTGGGAGTAGTGGCCATTCACAGTCTGTCCCTCTCCCAGTACACACAATCCTCCACATAACCGTCACACGGTCTGATACAATGACAGTGGGACTCCTGGCCATTCACAGTCTGTCCCTCTCCCAGTGCGCACAATCCTCTAGATAACCATCCCACGGTCTGATACAATGACAGTGGGACTCCTGGCCATTCACAGGCTGTCCCTCTCCCAGTACACACAAGCCTCCAGATAACCGTCACACGGTCTGATACAATGACAGTGGGACTAGTGACCATTCACAGTCTGTCCCTCTCCCAATACACACAA
>JASTWF010002322.1:0-30896 GCA_030390025.1 Squalus acanthias
CCCGAGACATTAACCATCTCCAGTCCCTGGACATTAACCATCTCCAGTCCCGGGACAATAAACATCTCCAGTCCCGGGACATTAACCATCTCCTCCCCCGGGACATTAACCATCTCCAGTCCCGGGACATTAACCATCTCCAGTCCCGGGACATTAACCATCTCCACTCTCGATACATTAACCATCTCCTCCCCCGGGACAATAACCATCTCCAGTCCCGGGACATTAACCATCTCCAGTCCCGGGACATAAACCATCTCCTCCCCCGGGACATTAACCATTTCCAGTCCCGGGACATTAACCATCTCCAGTTCCAGGACATTAACCATCTCCAGTCCCAGGACATTAACCATCTCCAGTTCCGGGACATTAACAATCTCCAGTCCCGGGACATTAACCATCTCCAGTCCCAGGACATTAACCATCTCCAGTCCCGGGACATTAACAATCTCCAGTCCCGGGACATTAAACATCTCCAGTCCCGCGACATTAACCATCTCCAGTCCCGGGACATTAACCATCTCCAGTCCCGGGACATTAACCATCTCCAGTCCCGGGACATTAACCATCTCCAGTCCCGGGACATTAACCATCTCCAGTCCCGGGACATTAACCATCTCCAGTCCCGAGACATTAACCATCTCCAGTCCCGGGACATTAACCATCTCCAGTCCCGGGACATTAACCATCTCCAGTCCCGGGACATTAACCATCTCCAGTCCCGGGACATTAACCATCTCCAGTCCCGGGACATTAACCATCTCCAGTCCCGGGACATTAACCATCTCCAGTCCCGGGACATTAACCATCTCCAGTCCCGGGACATTAACCATCTCCACTCTCGATACATTAACCATCTCCTCCCCCGGGACAATAACCATCTCCAGTCCCGGTACATTAACCATCTCCAGTCCCGGTACATTAACCATCTCCTCCCCCGGGACAATAACCATCTCCAGTCCCGGTACATTAACCATCTCCAGTCCCGGGACATTAACCATCTCCAGTCCCGGGACATTAACCATCTCCAGTTCCAGGACATTAACCATCTCCAGTCCCAGGACATTAACCATCTCCAGTTCCGGGACATTAACAATCTCCAGTCCCGGGACATTAACCATCTCCAGTCCCGGGACATTAACCATCTCCAGTCCCGGGACATTAACAATCTCCAGTCCCGGGACATTAAACATCTCCAGTCCCGCGACATTAACCATCTCCAGTCCCGGGACATTAACCATCTCCAGTCCCGGGACATTAACCATCTCCAGTCCCGGGACATTAACCATCTCCAGTCCCGGGACATTAACCATCTCCAGTCCCGGGACATTAACCATCTCCAGTCCCGAGACATTAACCATCTCCAGTCCCGGGACATTAACCATCTCGAGTCCCGGGACATTAACCATCTCCAGTCCCGGGACATTAACCAACTCCAGTCCCGGGACATTAACCATCTCCAGTCGCGGGACATTAACCATCTCCAGTCCCGGGACATTAACCATCTCCAGTCCCGGGACATTAACCATCTCCTCCCTGGACATTAACCATCTCCAGTCCCGGGACATTAACCATCTCCTCCCTGGACATTAACCATCTCCAGTCCCGGGACATTAACCATCTCCTCCCGGGACATTAACCATCTCCAGTCCCTGGACATTAACCATCTCCAGTCCCGGGACATTAACCATCTCCAGTCCCTGGATATTAACCATCTCCAGTCCCGGGACATTAACCATCTCCAGTCCCAGACATTAACCATTTCCTCCCCCAGGACATTAACCAACTCCAGTCCCGGGACATTAACCATCTCCTCCCCCTGGACATTAACCATCTTCAGTCCCGGGACATTAACCATCTCCAGTCCCAGGACATTAACCATCTCCTCCCCCCGGACATTAACCATCTCCAGTCCCGGGGCATTAACCATCTCCAGTCCCGGGACATTAACCATCTCCAGTCCCGGGACATTAACCATCTCCAGTCCCAGGACATTAACTATCTCCAGTCCCGGGACATTAACCATCTCCAGTCCCAGGACATTAACTATCTCCAGTCCCGGGACATTAACCATCTCCAGTCCCGGGACATTAACCATCTCCAGTCCCCGGACATTAACCATCTCCAGTCCCGGGTCATTAACCATCTCCAGTCCCAGGACATTAACTATCTCCAGTCCCGGTACATTAACCATCTCCTGTCCCGGGACATTAACCATCTCCAGTCCCGGGACATTAACCATCTCCAGTCCCAGGACATTAACTATCTCCAGTCCCGGGACATTAACCATCTCCAGTCCCAGGACATTAACTATCTCCAGTCCCGGGACATTAACCATCTCCAGTCCCGGGACATTAACCATCTCCAGTCCCAGGACATTAACCATCTCCAGTCCCGGGACATTAACCATCTCCAGTCCCAGGACATTAACTATCTCCAGTCCCGGGACATTAACCATCTCCAGTCCCGGGACATTAACCATCTCCAGTCCCCGGACATTAACCATCTCCAGTCCCGGGACATTAACCATCTCCAGTCCCGGGACATTAACCATCTCCAGTCCCGGGACATTAACCATCTCCTCCCCCCGGACATTAACCATCTCCAGTCCCGGGACATTAACCAGGGTGGTAGAGGCAGAAACTCTCATCACATTTAAAAAATACTTGGATGTGCTCTTGAAGAGCCGTAACCTACAGGGCTACGGACTTTGAGCTGGAAAGTGGGATTAGGATGGGTAGCTCTTTTCCGACCGACACATACACGATGGGCCGAATGGTCTCCTTCTGTGTTGTAATTTTTCTATGCTTCGATGAAATCCAATCCGGCCATTACCGTCTCATCAGTCTACTCTCAATCATCACCAAAGTGATGGAAGGTGTCGTCGACTGTGCTATCAAGGGGCGCTTACTCACCAATAACCTGCTCACTGATGCCCAGTTTGGATTCCAACAGGGCCACTCGGCTCCCGACCTCTTACAGCCTTGGTCCAAACATGGACTAAAGAGCTGAATTCCAGTGGTGAGGTTAGAGTGACTGCCCTTGACATCAAGGCAGCATTTGACCGAGTGTGGCATAAAGGAGCCCTAGTAAAACTGAAGTCAATGGGAATCGGGGGGGAATCTCTTCACTAGCTGGAGTCATACCTAGCACAAAGGAAGATGGTTGTAGTTGTTGAAGGTCAATCATCGCAGACCCAGGACATCGCTGCAGGAGTTCCTCAGGGCAGTGTCCTCGGCCCAACCATCTTCAGCTGCTTCATCAATGACCTTCCCTCCACCATAAAGGTAAGATGTGGGGATGTTCGCTGATGACTGCACAGTGTTCAGCGCCATTCGCAACTCCTCAGATAATGAAGCAGTCCATGCCCGCATGCAACAAGACCTGGATGACACTGAGGCTTGTGCTGATAAGTGGCAGGTAACATTCGCGCCACACAAGTGCCAGGCAATGACTATTTCCAACAAGCGAGCATCTAACCACTGCCCCTTGACATTCAACGGTATTACCATCGCCGAATCCCCCACCATCAATATCCTGGTAGTCACCATTGACCAGAAACATAACTGGACCAGCCACATAAATACTGTGGCAACAAGAGCAGGTCAGAGGCTGGGTATTCTGCGGCGAGTGTCTCACCTCCTGACTCCCTAAAGCCTTTCCACCATCTACAAGGCACAAGTAAGGAGTGTGATGGAATACTCTCCACTTGCCTGGATGAGTGCAGCTCCAACAACACTCAAGAAGCTCAACACCATCCAGGACAAAAGCAGCCCGCTTGATTGGCACCCCATCCGTCACCTTAAACATTCACTCCCTCCACCACCGGCGTACTGTGGCTGCAGTGTGTACCATCTACAAGATGCACTGCAGCAACTCGCCAAGGCTTCTTCGGCAGCACCTCCCAAACCCGCGACCTCTTCCACCTAGAAGGACAAGGGCAGCAGGCGCATGGGAACTCCACCACCTCCAAGTTCCCCTCCAAGTCACACACCATCCTGATTTGGAAATATATCGCCGTTCCTTCATCGTCGCTGGGTCAAAATCCTGAAACTCCCTCCCTAACAGCACTGTGGGAGCACCTTCACCACATGGACTGCAGCGGTTCAAGAAGGTGGCTCACCACCACCTTCTCAAGGGCAATTAGGGATGGGCAATAAATGCCGGCCTTGCCAGTGACGTCCACATCCCAGGAACAAATCAAAAAAAAACTGCATGAGTGTTATGTATATGAATTTTCAAAAGGGTTTTGATAAGGTGCCCCCAGGGAGGCTTGTTGACGAAAGCAAGGCACATGGTATATGGGGAAGGGGCAGCATGGATAGGAAGCAGGTTAAAGCATGCAAACCCAGTGGTTACTGGATGGTTTTTAGACTGGAGGGTTATAAATAATAACAGAAAATGCTGGAAACACTCAGCAGGTCAGGCAGCATCGAGGAGAGAGAAACAGAGTCAACGTTTCGGGTCGAGGACCCTTCGTCAAAACTGGAAAAGGTTAGAGTGTGAAGGAATAGCCAGGATTCAGAAAAATACACGAAACTAGGAACAGATTTCTGAAATTATTAATAAATGACATACTGGGTTTAAAAGTCTGAAAGCCTTGGCGACACAGGCTGTAGGCACAATACAGGCTTCTGAGATAAAGATCAGTTATTCACAAGTTGTAAAACACCACAGGCTTTGAAATGGAAATGCGATATTGACAAAGACAATGCCCTATTGAAGCAAACCATTGGGAGGTTCCTCTACGTCTAGAGTTTGGGAGAAAAACAATGGAATGACCCAAGTAAAGTGTTATAATCTAACACGTCGAACAGGTGCACAGAACATTAAAAAAACCAAGTGCCTTTGAAAAAATGACACCAAGTAAGAAATCATAGAATCATAGAATCATAGAAGATAGGAGCAGGAGTAGGCCATTCGGCCCCTCGAGCCTGCTCCGCCATTCAATGCGATCATGGCTGATCAGCCAAACTCAGTACCCTGTCCCTGCCTTCTCCCCATATCCCTTGATCCCTTTAGCCTTAAGAAATATATCTATCTCCTTCTTGAATATATTTATAGAATCATAGAAGATAGGAGCAGGAGTAACCTGTCGTAAAATAGTTTTATGTTAAACTTAAAGACAGGAAACACGATTAAATATGCAACCAATTGAGATAGCTAGAAAACAAGTAAACACTGAGTTAAAGTGTTTTCAATTTACATATTGTAAATATGATACCTACAGAAAGCTTTGAAGAAATGACATCAAGTAAAAGAAACGCCTGCTGAACAAATAGTTTTAATGTTAAGCTTGAAATAGGAGAAATTCAGTAACGCCCCATTTGGGGCGCAATTATCGGCCGGGCGCAAAGATTAGCGCCTGGCTCTAATTATCGCCACCGACTGCAAACTTGACTTTTATCGCCCCTGGAGGTGATTGGAGCGCTAAATCAGGCGCTTCACACCTGTCTTAAGGCACAAAGGCCTGGGAGCGAGGCGCTACCTCAGAGCGCTGGCGAAGCTCATGTGATGTCAGTCAGCAACGGAACACACACACAATGGCACGGGCCAGTTCTTAAAGGGGATGGTTGATCTTGCTTTCCATCCACACCCTGCTCATTGCAGCCTTGAATCTCGGCCTGGAGAGACCTGCACATCAAATCTGCTGGAAAGAACAATGGAGAGTACCAGGGAAAGAGCTCAGAGTGCAGCCCCCACAGTCTCTTCTAAATCGATACAAGGAATGGCAACTCAAAATGAACCTGCAAAGTGCTGCTCAGTACCCAAAACTCCTTCACACAGCGTTGAATCTCTCCAGAAGACTCTCTCCCTCTCTCTCAGAATGTGTGGTTCAAAAATGGCACCAACAATAAGAGGCAGGAAGCGGTCGCCTTTAAATAGCGCTCCCCCAGTCCCTTCATGATTGCAAAACGCTCCCCTCAACATGTCGTTGCTAGCGTCAGGCGGTAAGGCAGGGGGCGCCACTCAATATCCGCTCCGGGGCGATACCGGGGCGTTGCGCACTCGACTGACGTCACGATCTGCCGGCGCAAAGTGTCTAGTTAATTTCGCGAGCAGCGCAAACATCGCCGCGCCTGGGCGCTAGATGATTTGCGCCCCATTAGCGCCCTCTTAAGGCGCTAACGGGAGGCGCAACCAACTGAATTTTCCCCCCATAGAGTCACAACGTCTGATAATAACCAGTTAAAGTAGTATTAGAAATTCAATAGAAAGACTTCCTAAGAATTGCATCAAACAGAAACCATTGCTGTCATTGTGTTTATGACGGTTTTGGAAACAGCTAAACAGGACACATATCTAAAAGCTGACAGCTGAAATGACAGTAAAGAATAGAACAAAGTCAGAAAAGAATGACTTGATACGATTAACTTACATCAGCACAAATACTTCAAAGGATAAACCACCCAAAAAAGATATAAACAGAGAGCTTTTCAAACAGAAAAGCAGAAGTCGTTGGGAAGACAAGCGTTTCTCAACTTTACAGACGTTCTCTGTAAGTTTTTAACTTTTGAGTCTCGGGTAATCAAGGTATTTGATTTTGGTGGATATTCTGGATTAAGAAATAAGTAGAAGTGTGGAAATATAACGAAGTTAAGATTTGAGAATAAGGATCTCTGATAAGAAATAGAAGCTATTTGTAGTTTGAACGATTAAAGTTGCGATTGCCATAATAAATGTTATCTAAATGTCGGTTCGTTAATAAATCTATATATTGTTAGAATAATCTCAAAGAGTATTTCTGTATCATCTTGCAAACTCAATTTCTGTACACTCAAAGGAGTTGCAGAATTCTGGGGGGTATTCCGGACCCTCATAATATCCGGAAGGTTACAGTCTAGTTAAACTTATTAAAAGTACTATCTGGAGGACAGTAACATCTTTAGACCGTTTCTTTCCTTTAGGGAGAGGTAGTCTGACCTTTAGACCCAATTAAGCATCTTATAGGATCCGGCTACCGCAAACTTTAGTTGAAGGTGAACGTCTGGGGAATACGCCTGATCTGGGGTAGTCCAAAAGGGCTCGGACTTGTAATTATCCCTTCAAGAGAAGAGAGATTTTTAAGCAGGGGCGGGGGGCGGGGGGCGGGGGGAGAACAAGGGGAAGGTCTGTGACAGGCTGGAAGGCAGGAGAGATTGACTGACAAAAGGGATCATGGTACAAGGCATAAAGAGAGATAATGGGACAAGTTAAGAAACAAAAAATGCAAACATGAGAAGGGAAACAGAAAGCAATGAAGATGAACAAGGTTGAAGAGATGAACGGAAATCCCGTCGCTATCCCCCAGAGGTCAGTGTTGGGACCATTGCTCTTATCAATGTAGATAAATGATCTGGACTTGGGTAAATAGGGGGGCACAATATCAAAATTTACAGATGGCAGAAAAATAGGGAGTGTGGTTAACGGAAGAGGACTGTAAGAGACTTCAGGAGGACAGACAGGTAAGAAATCGGGCAGATGGATATCCACTGAAAGTTAATGCGGAAACAATGTGAGGTGATACATTTTGGGAGGGTGAATAAGGAGAGAACTGATACACTAAATGGTAAAACTTAAAAGAGAGAAGAGACACACTTAGGAATTAATGGCCCGTAATTTCCGATAGGAGGCTTCCTGCGTGCGGAGGCCTCCGATTGGAAAAAAATCTATGCCCTTACCTGAGGGCTCCCGAGGTGCGGACACTTCCGCTCCTGGGCCTCTCCACAGTTGAAATGCGCAGGGCCCACGTATCCCAGGGGCGCAGGCGGTTCGCAAGCGTCCCTGGGATCACGTGGGCCAGGCCAGCCAATGGGAGAAGGGAATCTCCCTTCATACTTTTGACAGATAGACCTGTCAAATATATGAATGGAGATCACCCCAAAAACACACTAAAACATTAAATACATTTTTTAAAAACCATCACGTTTTTAAAATGAGTTAAAATTACATTAAATTAAATATTTTAAACAAAAATTTAATTTTTTGAAAAAAATAATTAAAGGTTTTTACGGGGCTAAAAATAAACTTACCTTTTTTAAAAGTATTTTTAAATTATAAATGAGTGAAATTTTTATTTTTTTAAACTTTTTTTCAACTCATGCTGGTAAAAGCAGACCTTACTGCTTTTACCAGGCGTAAGATTTCTAAGGGTTTTCAGCGGGCGGAGGTTCTCCAGAAAGCGGAACTCTCCCCCCGCAGAGGCCCTTCTCCAGGGCAGGCGTCCGATCTGTCAACAGCATTCCTGACAGATCGGAAATGCCGGTTTTCAGCGCATGCGCTGTGCATGCCTGAAACCGGCATTTGCGATGTCCCTTCGTGTGTGTACACAGCGCGTATCCACCCATAGGCATCGGAAAATACGGGCTGTTTTATTTAAGTACGAGGGGAAAGTTGATAAAGCTGTTGAGAGAAAGGATCTGGGATCCAAGCTGTTATAAATAGGGGTAGAGTACAAAAGTGGAGAAGTATTGCTAAACCTGTACAGATCACTGGCTATGCCAAAGGTAGAATATTTTGGGCATCATACTTTAGGAAGGATGTTAAGGCCATGGAGAAGGTGCAGAGGAGATTCACTGAGGTAATCCCAGGGACGAGAGGCTTCAGTTATGAAGATAAATTAAACAAACTGGTGCTGTTTTCATTAGAACAGAGAAAATTCTGATGAGATCTGATAGAGGTGCTGAAAATGACGTGTGGTTTTGATGAGGTAAATAGGGAAAAAGTATTTCCAGTCATTGATGACTCAGAACCCAGAGAACACCGATTAAAGGTCATCACTAAGAAGACAGGGCGAGTTTAGGAGAGGCTTTTACACAGAGTTTGGTACGACGTGGAAAGCCTGACCAGAAACAGCGGGGGAAGTAGTATCCAAAATAGTTTTTAAAAGGGAATTGGATAAATATTAGATTTTTTTTTGAATAGCATGAAGCAAGGATCGGGCATTGGGAAAAGCAAAGTTCACTCAGAGAGAGGGCACGGGGGGCGATGGGGAACGGGACTGAGGGGCGAGCTCGGTCAGAGAGAGGGCACGGGGGGGCGAGGGGGGCGATGGGGAACGGGACTGAGGGGCGAGCTCGCTCAGAGAGAGCACGGGGGGCGATGGGGAACGGGACTGAGGGGCGAGCTCGCTCAGAGAGAGGGCACGGGGGCGAGGGGGTGAGGGGGAACGGGACTGAGGGGCGAGCTCGCTCAGAGAGAGCACGGGGGCGAGGGGGGCGAGGGGGAACGGGACTGAGGGGCGAGCTCGCTCAGAGAGAGGGCACGGGGGCGAGGGGGGCGAGGGGGAACGGGACTGAGGGGCGAGCTCGCTCAGAGAGAGCACGGGGGCGAGGGGGGCGAGGGGGGCGAGGGGGGCGATGGGGAACGGGACTGAGGGGCGAGCTCGCTCAGAGAGAGGGCACGGGGGCGAGGGGGAACGGGACTGAGTGGCGAGCTCGCTCAGAGAGAGGGCATGGGGGGCGAGGGGGGCGATGGGGAACGGGACTGAGGGGCGAGCTCGCTCAGAGAGAGGGCACGGGGGCGAGGGGGGCGAGGGGGAACGGGACTGAGGGGCGAGCTCGCTCAGAGAGAGAGCACGGGGGCGAGGGGGGCGATGGGGAACGGGACTGAGGGGCGAGCTCGCTCAGAGAGAGAGCACGGGGGCGAGGGGGGCGATGGGGAACGGGACTGAGGGGCGAGCTCGCTCAGAGAGAGCACGGGGAGGCGATGGGTCGAAATGTGCTGTGCTGAATATGGGGATGCCTCTCACCACGCAGATTCTCCCGCTCGTTCACTGTAACATCGACAGGACTGCCTGCGAAAACCCTGGGAAAATGCGCAAAGTCTGTTCAGTCCTTTCTCCAGTGTTTCGAGGCTCCTCCTCCAAACGTACGCGGGATGAGCGGGAGAATCATCCTGGAAAAAGGAAGAGAGAAAGCAAATGAGAGAAACAAAAAGGAAGAGGAAGAGGAAGAGCGGGGACAAAAAAAAGAGAAACTTAAATAAACAAAAAAAATTACAAAAAGAATGGAAAAAAGAAAAGGAGGAGAAAGAAAAGGGGGCTGCAGGAAAATGAAAAGAGAGATAATGAAGATAGTGAACAAGGAGGAGAGAGAGAGGGAAAAGAGACATCAAGGGCAAGAGATGGAAAAAGGGAGAACAAGGTTGAGAGAGCCAAAGAAAGAGACAGAAAGAAGAGGTAGAGAATAAGTAAAAAGAGATAGAAAGAAAAAGAGAGACAAAAATATAAAAAAGGAAAGATAAAATGGAACTGAGAGAGAAAAGAGAGATGGGGAGAGAGGATGGTGCCTCACTCGTCACATCTGGAGGATATGGCCACACCTTCCCAAGCTCATTGGTCTCTCAAACCTTTATCAGATGTGCAATGAGGTGGGAGTGAGATATAACTGAGTCTGACAGAAAGGTTTCTCAACTAACGCAGAAAGGTGCTTCTTCTGTGTGCATGGAAATCACTCATAGCTGCAATGGAAAGCATCCCACAGAACCACATCTGAGCTCGCCGCCTCTGCATCCGTGGGCCAGCTGAAGGGACTCTTCATCAAGAGCCAGCTACTGCAGGTATGTCCCTGAGCACTGCCGAGTGCCCGCTGTCCAGAGCTTTCGGCATCTTCACTCTTTGGAATTATTCTTAGTTTCTCAGCCCATGTTTGTCTCTGTCATTCCTTTGCGCTCTGGGCTATTCTCAAGGAATTGATGAGTAGATTAGCTGACTGTAGTAACTCATGATATATTGAACTGAAGAGGGAATGTCTTTGCTTCTACCTCCTGCCCCCCACCACAGCCCACGGCCTGGGCCCCTGCTCAGTCTGGCCCGATCTCCAGGAGGCTCTCAAGAACAGGCCACACCAGCTGCCCTTGTTCTGACTTCCACACCACTCCCCATATAAAGAGGCACCTGGTCTAGGCTCAGGCCTCCTCGCAGCACTCTCCATATCGGGAGTTCAATGGAACAGTGAGGGGGTGGGAGCTGTGCCTCCCTCTGCTCGGTGGACTGAGGGGTGAGGGGGTCGAGGGGGTTGAGAGGTTAGGGTGTGAGGGGTGAGGGGGTGAGGGGGTGAGGGGTGAGGGGTCAAGGGGGTCGAGAGGTTAGGTGTGAGGGGTGAGTGGGTGAGGGGTGAGGGGTGAGGGGGTCGAGAGGTTAGAGTGTGAGGGGGTCGAGAGGTTAGGGTGTGAGGGGTGAGGGGGTCGAGGGGGTGAGGGGTGAGGGGTGAGGGGGTGAGGGGGTCGAGGGGGTGAGGGGGTGAGGGGTGAGGGGGTCGATGGGGTGAGGGGTGAGGGATGAGGGGGTCGAGGGGGGTGAGGGGTGAGGGGATGAGGGGTGAGGGGGTCGAGGGGGTGTGATGTTGAGGGGGTCGAGGGGGTGAGGGGGTGAGGGGTGAGGGGGTCGATGTGGTGAGGGGTGAGGGATGAGGGGGTCGAGGGGGGTGAGGGGTGAGGGGATGAGGGGTGAGGGGGACGAGGGGGTGTGATGTTGAAGGGGTCAAGGGGGTGAGGGGGTGAGGGGTGAGGGGGTCGATGGGGTGAGGGGTGAGGGATGAGGGGGTCGAGGGGGGTGAGGGGTGAGGGGTGAGGGGGTGAGGGGTGAGGGGGTCGAGGGGGGTGAGGGGTGAGGGGATGAGGGTGAGGGGGTGAGGGGGTCGAGGGGGTGTGATGTTGAGGGGGTCGAGGGGGTGAGGGGGTGAGGGGTGAGGGGGTCGATGGGGTGAGGGGTGAGGGATGAGGGGGTCGAGGGGGGTGATGGGTGAAGGGGTGAGGGGTGAGGGGGTGAGGGGTGAGGGGGTCGAGGGGTGAGGGGGTGAGGGGTGAGGGGTGAGGGGGTGAGGGGGTCGAGAGGTTAGGGTGTGAGGGGTGAGGGGGTCGAGGGGGTGAGGGGGGTCGAGGGGGTATGATGTTGAGGGGGTCGAGGGGGTGAGGGGTGAGGGGGGTCGATGGGGTGAGGGGTGAGGGGGTGAGGGGTGAGGGGTGAGGGGTGAGGGGTGAGGGGTGAGGGGTTCGAGGGGGGGTGAGGGGTGAGGGGGTGAGGGGTGAGGGGTGAGGGGGTGAGGGGTGAGGGGGTCGAGGGGGTGAGGGGTGAGGGGGTGAGGGGTGAGGGGTGAGGGGGTGAGGGGAGAGGGGGTCGAGGGGGGTGAGGGGTGAGGGGATGAGGGGTGAGGGGGTGAGGGGGTCGAGGGGGTGTGATGTTGAGGGGGTCGAGGGGGTGAGGGGTGAGGGGGTCAATGGGGTGAGGGTTGAGGGATGAGGGGATCGAGGGGGGTGATGGGTGAAGGGGTGAGGGGTGAGGGGTGAGGGGGTCGAGGGGGTGAGGGGTGAGGGATGAGGGGGTCGAGGGGGTGAGGGGTGAGGGGGTGAGGGGTGGGGGGTCGAGAGGTTAGGGTGTGAGGGGTGAGGGGGTCGAGGGGGTGAGGGGGTCGAGGGGGTGTGATGTTGAGGGGGTCGAGGGGGTGAGGGGTGAAGGGGTGAGGGGTGAGGGGTGAGGGGGTCGAGGGGGTGAGGGGTGAGGGATGAGGGGGTCGAGGGGGTGAGGGGTGAGGGGGTGAGGGGTGGGGGGTCGAGAGGTTAGGGTGTGAGGGGTGAGGGGGTCGAGGGGGTGAGGGGGTCGAGGGGGTGTGATGTTGAGGGGGTCGAGGGGGTGAGGGGTGAGGGGGTCGATGGGGTGAGGGGTGAGGGATGAGGGTGTCGAGGGGGGTGAGGGGTGAGGGGGTGAGGGGTGAGGGGTGAGGGGTGAGGTGGTCGAGGGGGGTGAGGGGAGAGGGGGTGAGGGGTGAGGGGTGAGGGGGTGAGGGGGTCGAGGGGGTGAGGGGTGAGGGGGTGGGGGGTCGAGGGGGTGAGGGGTGAGGGGGTGAGGGGGTGAGGGGTGAGGGGGTGAGGGGGTCGAGGGGGTGAGGGGGTGAGGGGTGAGGGGGTCCATGGGGTGAGGGGTGAGGGATGAGGGGGTCGAGGGGGTGAGGGGGTCGAGGGGGTGAGGGGTGAGGGATGAGGGGGTCGAGGGGGTGAGGGGTGAGGGGTGAGGGGGGGTGAGGGGTGAGCGGGTGAGGGGTGGGGGGTGAGGGGTGAGGGGTGAGGGGTGAGGGGGTCGAGGGGGTGAGGGGTGAGGGGGGTGAGGGGTGAGGGGGGTGAGGGGGTGAGGGGTGAGGGGGTCGATGGGGTGAGGGGTGAGGGATGAGGGGTCGAAGGGGGGTGAGGGGTGAGGGAGTGAGGGGTGAGGGGGTCGAGGGGTGAGGGGTGAGGGGGGTCGAGGGGTGAGGGGGTCGAGGGGTGAGGGGTGAGGGGGTCGAGGGGGTGAGACGTGAGGGGGTGAGGGGTGAGGGGTGAGGGGGTCGAGGGGGTGAGGGGTGAGGGGTGAGGGGTGAGGGGGTCGAGGGGGTGAGGGGTGAGGGGGGGTGAGGGGTGAGGGGGTGAGGGGTGAGGGGTGAGGGGGTCGAGGGGGTGAGGGGTGAGGGGGTGAGGGGGTGAGGGGGTGAGGGGTGAGGGGGTCGATGGGGTGAGGGGTGAGGGATGAGGGGGTCGAGGGGGCTGAGGGGTGAGGGGTGAGGGGGTCGATGGGGTGAGGGGTGAGGCGTGAGGGGGTCGAGGGGGGTGAGGGGTGAGGGGGTCGAGGGGGGTGAGGGGGTGAGGGGTGAGGGGGTGAGGGGTGAGGGATCCGAGGAGTGTCTGCTGTGTGGAGCTGCGTGTTACCCCTGTAATGTGCTGCACTCCAGTGCTACTTTCCAAAACTTTACAAAGCTGTCCTGCAGGATTGATACAGAGTCTGTGCAGCCCACTCCCGGGATGCTGTGGACACGGGAAGAAGGGCCAGACTCCAAACACCGTGCCGAGAGCATCAAAGCTGAACCCCAGGGGAACAATAAAAGAATCTTGTGTGCTTCAGCCTGAGGAAGGAGGGTCTGAGAGGGGTCTGGTTAAAGAGGGCTCTGGTTAAAGAGGGCTCTGGTTAAAGGGGGGTCTGGTTAAAGAGGGCTCTGGTTAAAGAGGGCTCTGGTTAAAGAGGGCTCTGGTTAAAGGGGGGTCTGGTTAAAGAGGGCTCTGGTTAAAGGGGTCACCGTATAAAGGCAAGGAGATAGAGAAAGTGATGCTGGGGCCCGGAAAGTGGACAAGCGGGTGCAGGTTGTGAAGGGTGAAATTGGGATCGACACTGGGATGTATTCCTGTACAAAGGGTGATCAATGGTTGAAATGGGTTGCGAGTGTGGCTGAGGCCAGGGCAGTCAGTGGACATGTTTAAACACCAGCTGTGATCTGTAATGGGGAGAGAATGAGGTGAGGGCTCTGGAGTGATCAGGTGAAATGGGCCGAGGGGCCTTTTTGTCCGAGCAGATCTTGTGACCTTGTGAATTTAAATACACAACAAGTGTCCATTCCTCGCGCTCAAGCAGCCTCTGTGATCCAGGGCAGCCCCAATACCATCAGGGTCAAACAGGAACACCAGAGAGTTTTCCCTTGGTTGTGGTTTGCCCCGCGGTTAGTTACCTCCCTCGGTGAATGTGTAAAACCAGCCAGAGCTCACACAGAAGCTTCTCCTGAAGGGCTTTACCAATGGGCTTTTGATTGTGTGACACTGAGCGCACCTTCCCCTGATCAGAGTCACCTCAGTCAATAACTTCAGTCCTTTAGGGTCAGTTAATGCGCAGTGGAAATATTGGGCTTTCAGTCCGCTAATACTGGTATAGAAAAATAGGAGCAGGAGTCGGCCATTCGGCCCTTCCAGCCTGCTCCGCCATTCAATATGATCATGGCTATCCTCTATCTCAATACCATATTCCCGCTCTCTCCCCATACCCCTTGACGCCTTTTGTGTCTAGAAATCTATCTATCTTCTCCTTAAATATATTCAGTGACTTGGCCTCCACAGCCTTCTGTGGTAGAGAATTCCACAGGTTCACCACTCTCTGGGTGAAGAAATTTCTCCTCATCTCAGTCCTAAATGTCCTACCCCGTATCCTGAGACTGTGACCCCTCGTTCTAGATCTAGTATGCAAGATAGAAGATTGTAAGTATGGTTTAATCCTACAGAATATGCGGGGTGAGTGAAGGGGGGTGGACGCTGTATCTCCCCTCTGTGGTGGAGGGGTGAGGGGGCTGTTGGGGAGTCAATTGAAATTTTCAAGATTGAGATCGCTAGATTTTTGTTAGGTCAGGGTATCAGAGCTGGGTATGTGGAGTTGAGGTACAGATCAGCCATGATCTACAAGAATGGTGGAACAGGCTCGAGGGTCTGAATGGCCTCCTCCTGTTCCTATGAGATAGTACGTGTGAACGGTGAAGACTAAGATTGAATAATTAACCTACAGTGCAATGAAAGTCAACAATGAGACAGTGACCTACAGGAGAAACCAGTGCAATAGAGATTGAGACAGACCCTCAACCAAAGGGGTCTGTGCAATACAGCACCACAAAGTAGGCTGTGAATCATGCACCCTAAGCATGTCAGTGAGTCAAAGAAAGAGTCAGAAACTTAGTCAGGAGAGCAAGTACAGAAAGGAAAGCTTATCTGATGTCATTGCCATTTAATCTCTTCCTCTGCTCTTTTATATTTTTCACAGCTCCCCTCTGATGCTCATTGCCACTCTGTGACATTTACTGTTTCAAACCTTTGGGGGTTTTCCTACAGTTGCTGAAGTTTCTTTGATGTGTGTTGGTGACACGGTGCACACACATGCTCTGGGTTTAATACGCTCCCTTCAGTCTCTGCGGCCTGGGTTCAAAGGCAGGGCGGACTCTCCATTGCCTTTAAGGGTCTTATGTTGGACAGGTTTGGACAGGGTTAGCCCGATCCTAGTGGGCACGATCCCACAGCATTTACACTGAGGCTTTAGCTGGCATTAAATTGGCCAACACGCTCACAGAGCCCGTATGACAACTGGGGTGACAAACAGGAACCATAGAATAGTTCAGCACAGAAGGAGGCCATTCAGCCCAGCGAGTCTGCGCCGGCTCTTTCGAAGAGCAATCCAGTTAGTCCCACCCCCCCCGCCCTTTCCCCAGATCCCTGTAATTTTTCTCCTGCAAGTATTTATCCAATTCCCTTTTGAAAGTTATTATTGAGTCTGCCTCCAGCACCCTATCAGGCAGCGCATTCCCGATCCTCACCACTCGCTGCGGAAAAACGTTTTCCCTCCTGTCGCCTCTGGCTCTTTTGTCAATCACCTTAAATCTGTGTCCTCTGGTTATCGACCCTTCAGTAACTGGAAACCATTTCTCTCTATCTACTCTGTCTAAACCCTTCATGATTTTAAACACCTCGATCAAATCTCCTCTTAGCCTTCTCTGCTCTAAGGAGAACAACCCCAGCTTCTCCAGTCCATCCACGTAACTGAAGTCCCTCATCTCTGGAACCATTCTAGTAAATCTTTCCTGCACCCTCTCTAAAGCCTTCATATCCTTCCTGAAGTGCGGTGTCCAGAATTGGACACAATACTCCAGTTGGGGCCAAATTAGTGTTTTATACAGGTTCATCATAACTTCCTGGTTTTTGTACTCTCTGCCTCTATTTATAAATGCCGTGATTGTCTCTCTGCCGAGGTGTGATAAAAGGCAGTCAGAAAGATTAACTGTAGTCGTCTGGCATTGTTCTCTGCACAGGCATTGATCTGTCTATATATGCTGTGCCCATTTGTATTTCTTCACTTCACCTGACGAAGGAGCAGCCGCTCCGAAAGCTTGTGATTTAAAATAAAACTGTTGGACTATAACCTGGTGTTGTGCGACTTCTCTCTATTTATAAAGCCCAGGACCCCATGTGCTTTATTAACTGCTTTGTTAACTTGTCCTGCCCCCTTCAATGATTTGTGCACAGACACCCCCGGGTCTCTCTGTTCTTGAACCCCCTTTAAAATTGTACCATTTAGTGTGTATTGTCTCTCCTCATTCTCCTACCAAAATGCATTACCTCACACTTCTCTGCGTTGAATTTCATCTGTCATGTGTCCGCCCATTCCACCAGCCTATCTGTTCTCTTGATGTTTATTACTATCTCACTAACTTCCAAGGTTCGTGTCATCTGCAAATTTTAAATTGTGCCCTGTACCCCAAGCCCTGTACCCCAAGCCCTGTACACCAAGCCCTGTACCCCAAGCTCTGTACCCCAGTCCCTGTACCCCAAGCCCTGTACCCCAAGCCCTGTACCCCCAAGCCCTGTACCCCAAGCCCTGTACACCAAGCCCTGTACCCCAAGCTCTGTACCCCAGTCCCTGTACCCCAAGCCCTGTACCCCAAGCCCTGTACCCCAAGCCCTGTACACCAAGCCCTGTACCCCAAGCTCTGTACCCCAAGCCCTGTACCCCAAGCCCTGTACCCCAAGCCCTGTACCCCAAGCCCTGTACCCCAGTCCCTGTACCCCAAGCTCTGTACCCCAAGCCATGTACCCCAAGCCCTGTACCCCAGTCCCTGTACCCCAAGCCCTGTACCCCAAGCCCTGTACCCCAGTCCCTGTACCCCAAGCTCTGTACCCCAAGCCCTGTACCCCAGTCCCTGTACCCCAAGCCCTGTACCCCAAGCCCTGTACCCCAAGCCCTGTACCCCAAGCCCTGTACCCAAGCCCTGTACCCCAAGCCCTGTACCCCCAAGCCCTGTACCCCAGTCCCTGTACCCCAAGCCCTGTACCCCAAGCCCTGTACCCCAAGCCCTGTACCTCAAGCCCTGTACCCCAAGCCCTGTACCCCAAGCCCTGTACCCCAAGCCCTGTACCCCAAGCCCTGTACGCCAAGCCCTGTACCCCAAGCCCTGTACCCAAGCCCTGTACCCCAAGCCCTGTACCCCAAGCCATGTACCCCAAGCCCTGTACACCAAGCCCTGTACCCCAAGCCCTGTACCCCCAAGCTCTGTACCCCCAAGCCCTGTACCCCCAAGCCCTGTACCCCAAGCCCTGTACCCCAAGCCCTGTACCCCAAGCCCTGTACCCCAAGCCCTGTACCCCAAGCCCTGTACCCCAAGCCCTGTACCCCCAAGCCCTGTACCCCCAAGCCCTGTACCTCAAGCCCTGTACCCCAAGCCCTGTACCCCAAGCCCTGTACCCCAAGCCCTGTACCCCCAAGCCCTGTACCCCAAGCCCTGTACCCAAGCTCTGTACCCCAAGCCCTGTACCCCAAGCCCTGTACCCCAAGCCCTGTACCCCAGTCCCTGTACCCCAAGCCCTGTACCCCAAGCCCTGTACCCCAAGCCCTGTACCCCAAGCCCTGTACCCAAGCCCTGTACCCCAAGCCCTGTACCCCAAGCCCTGTACCCCAAGCTCTGTACCCCCAAGCTCTGTACCCCCAAGCTCTGTACCCCAAGCTCTGTACCCCAAGCTCTGTACCCCAAGCCCTGTACCCCAAGCCCTGTACCCAAGCCCTGTACCCCCAAGCCCTGTACCCCCAAGCCCTGTACCCCAAGCCCTGTACCCCAAGCCCTGTACCCCTAAGCCCTGTACACCCAAGCCCTGTACCCCAAGCCCTGTACCCCAAGCCCTGTACCCCAAGCCCTGTACCCCAAGCCTTGTACCCCAAGCCCTGTACCCCCAAGCCCTGTACCCCTAAGCCCTGTACACCCAAGCCCTGTACCCCAAGCCTTGTACCCCAAGCCCTGTACCCCCAAGCCCTGTACCCCTAAGCCCTGTACACCCAAGCCCTGTACCCCAAGCCCTGTACCCCAAGCCCTGTACCCCAAGCCCTGTACCCCCAAGCTCTGTACCCCAAGCCTTGTACACCAAGCCATGTACCCCAAGCCCTGTACCCCAAGCCCTGTACCCCCAAGCCCTGTACACCAAGCTCTGTACACCAAGCCCTGTACACCAAGCCCTGTACACCAAGCTCTGTACCCCCAAGCCCTGTACCCCCAAGCTCTGTACCCCAAGCTCTGTACCCCCAAGCCCTGTACCCCAAGCTCTGTACCCCTAAGCCATGTACCCCAAGCTCTGTATCCCCAAGCCCTGTACCCCAAGCCCTGTACCCCTAAGCCATGTACCCCAAGCTCTGTATCCCCAAGCCCTGTACCCCAAGCCCTGTACCCCAAGCCCTGTACCCCAAGCCCTGTACCCCCAAGCCCTGTACCCCAAGCCCTGTACCCCCAAGCCCTGTACCCCAAGCCCTGTACCCCAGTCCCTGTACCCCAAGCCCTGTACCCCAAGCCCTGTACCCCCAAGCCCTGTACCCCCAAGCCCTGTACCCCAAGCCCTGTACCCCCAAGCCCTGTACCCAAGCCCTGTAATCCCAAGCTCTGTACCCCAAGCTCTGTACCCCAAGCCATGTACCCCAAGCCCTGTACGCCAAGCCATGTACCCCCAAGCCCTGTACACCAAGCCCTGTACCCCAAGCCCTGTACCCCAAGCCCTGTACCCCAAGCCCTGTACCCCCAAGCTCTGTACCCCCAAGCTCTGTACCCCAAGCCATGTACCCCAAGCCCTGTACGCCAAGCCATGTACCCCCAAGCCCTGTACACCAAGCCCTGTACCCCCAAGCCCTGTACCCCCAAGTCCAAGGTGTTAATGTATATCAAAAACAGCAGTGGTCCTAGCACTGAACCTTGGGGAACACCACTGGATACCTCCCTCCAGTCCAAAAACCGGCCATTCCCCACAACGCTCTGTTTTCTATCCCGTAGCCGATTTTGTATCCATGCTGCCACTGCCCTTTTTATCCCATGGGCTTCAATTTTGCTAACAAGCCTATTATTATGTGGCACTTTATCAAACGCCTTTTGAAAGTCCTTGTACACCACATCAACTACACTACCCTCATCCACCCTCTCTGTTACCTCATCAAAAAACTCAGTGAAGTTAGTCAAACACGATTTGCCCTCAATAAATCCGTGCTGGCTCTCCTTTATTAGTCCATGCTTGCCCAAGTGGCTGTTCATTTTCTCCCGAAGTATTGTTTCCCACCACCGACGTTAAACTGACTGGCCTGTAATGGCCAGGTTTATCCTTCTCAATGGAACTTCTGTTTGTTTATTCATTCTGGGGGTGTGGGCGTCGCTGGCAAGGCCGGCAGTTATTTCCTATTTGCCCCGACTGAGTGTCTTGCTCGGCCACTTCAGAGGAAAGTTAAGAGTCAAGCACATTGGTGTGGGACTGGAGTCACATAGATAAATAAACTGGGTAACGACATAGGAATACATAGGATACACGGCACAGAAACGGGCCACTGGGCCCAACCACTCCATGCCGGCAGCTTTCCTTCCCTAAAGGACATCAGTGACCCAGTTGGGTTTTTACGACAATCTGACAGCTTCATGGTCACTTTCATTGATCCCAGCTTTTTATTTCCAGACTTAGTTTTTAAATTCAAATGATCAAACTGCTATGTCTCGCGTTCTCTGGATTATTAGTTCAGTATCGTAAGCACCATGCCACAGTACCCTGATACAGGGATAGGTGAGGGAGAATTATTCCATGCCATCAATGCCGGGGCTTTTACATTATATGTTCTCCTCGGGTTCAGCGTCACTGACCACTCCCAAAAGCAGGGGCTGAGGTCCCCTAAGAAACAGAGCGTGCCTTTACCTAGCCAATATCTGGGTGAAGGTAGCGAGATCAGCAATCGGAAATAAAAACAAAAAGTACTGAGAATACACAGTGGACAACTTGGCATCTGGGAAGAGAAATGGGAGCTTAATAGAAACATAGAAACATAGAAGATAGGAGCAGGAGTAGGCCATTCGGCCCCTCGAGCCTGCTCCGCCATTCAATGAGATCATGGCTGATCATCTAAATTCAGTCCCCTGTCCCTGCTTTCTCCCCATATCCCTTGATCCCCTTAGCCTTAAGAAATATATTTAACTCCTTCTTGAATATATTTAATGAATTGGCCTCAACTGCCTTCTGTGGTAGAGAATTCCACAGGTTCACCACTCTCTGGGTGAAGAAATTCCTCCTCATCTCAGTCCTAAATGGCTTACCCCTTATCCTTAGACTGTGACCCCTGGTTCTGGACTCCCCCACCATCGGGAACATCCTTCCTACATCTAGTCTGTCTAGTCCTGTTAGAATTTTATAAGTTTCAATGAGATCCCCTCTCATTCTTCTAAACTCTAGCGAATATAAGCCTAATCGACCCAATCTCTCTTCATACGTCATTCCTGCCATCCCAGGTATCAGTCTGGCGAATCTTCGCTGCACTCCATCCATGGCAAGAACAAGGCGACCAAAACTGCACACAATACTCAAGGTGTGGTCTCACCAAGGCCCGGTACAACTGCAGCAAGACATCCTTGCTCCTGTACTCGAATCCTCTCACTATGAAGGCCAACATACCATTTGCCTTCTTAACCGCCTGCTGCACCTGCATGCTTACCTTCAGTGACTGGTGCACAAGGACACCCAGGTCTCGTTGCACTTCCCCTTTTCCCAATCTATTGCCGTTCAGATACTAATCTGCCTTCCTGTTTTTGCCACCAAAGTGGATAACCTCGCATTTATCCACATTATACTGCATCTGCCATGCATCTGCCCAATCACCCAACCTGTCCAAATCATACTGGAGTTTCTCTGCATCCTCCTCACAACACACATGCCCACCCAGCTTTGTGTCGTCTGCAAACTTGGAGATATTACATCTAGTTCCCTCGTCTAGATCATTAATATATATTGTGAATAACTGGGGTCCTAGCACCGATCCCTGCGGTACCCCACTAGTTACTGCCTGTCACTCGGAAAAAGACCCGTTTATTCCAACTCTTTGCTTCCTGTCTGCCAACCAGTTTTCTATACAAGTCAGTACCTTACACCCAATCCCATGTGCTTCAACTTTGCACGCTAATCTCTTATGCGGGACCTTATCGAAAGCCTTCTGAAAGTCCAAATACACCACATCCACTGGTTCTCCCTTATATATTCTACCAGTTACATCCTCAAAAAAATACCAGTAGATTAGTCAAGCATGATTTACCTTTTGTAAATCCATGTTGACTTTGTCCGATCCTGTCACTGTTTTCCAAGTGCTCTGCTATTACATCTTTTATAATGGGCTCTAGCATTTTCCCCACTACCAATGTCAGGCTTACCGGTCTATAATTCCCCGTTTTCTCTCTACCACCTTTTTTAAATAGTGGGGTTACATTAGCTACCCTCCAATCCATGGGAACTGTTCCAGAGTCTATAGAATTTTGGAAGATGATCAGCAATGCATCTACTATTTCTAGAGCCACTTCCTTAAGTACCCTAGGATGTAGATTATCAGGCCCTGGGGATTTATCGGCATTCAATCCCGTCAATTTCCCTAACACCATTTCCCTACAAATACTGATTTCATTCAGTTCCTCCCTCTCATTAGACCCTATGTTCCCCGACATCTCTGGGAGTTTATTTGTGTCCTCCTTTGTGAAGACAGAACCAAAGTATGTATTTAATTGGTCTGCCATTTCTTTGTTCCCCATTATAAATTCCCCTGAATCTGACTGCAAGGGACCTACGCTTGACTTCACCAATCTTTTACTCTTCACATATCTATAGAAGCTTTTACAGTCAGTTTTTATGTTCCCTGCAAGCTTATTCTCATATTCTATTTTCCCCCTCTTAATTAATCCCTTTGTCCTCCTTTGCTGAATCCTAAACTGCTCCCAATCCTCAGGTTTGCTGCTTTTTCTGGCCAATTTATATGTCCTCTCCTTGGATCTTATGCTATCCCTAATTTCCCTTGTTAGCCACGGTTGAGTCACCTTTTTTGTTTTATTTTTATGCCAAACAGGGATGAACAAATTCTGTAGTTCATCCATGCGATCTTTAAATGTTTGCCATTGCCTATCCACCATCAACCCTTTAAGTAACGCTCCCCAATCCATCCGAGCCAACTTGCGCCTCATACTATCATAGTTTCCTTTATTTAAATTCAGGACCCTAGTCTCTGAGTCAACTACTTCACTCTCCATCTTAATGAAGAATTCTATCATATTATGATCGCTCCTCCCCAAGGGGCCTCGCACAAGATTGCTAATTAATCCTTTCTCATTACATAATACCCAGTCTAAGATGGCCTTATCTCTAGTTGGTTCCTCGACATATTGGTCCAGGAAACCATCCCGTATACACTCTAGGAATTCCTCTTCCACAGTGTTGTTACTAATTGGTTAGCCCAATCTATATGTAGATTAAAGTCACCCATGATAACTGCTGTGCCCTTATTGCACGCATCTCTAAATTCCCATTTAATGCCATCCCCAACCTCAGCATTACTGTTTGGGGGTCTGTATACAACTCCCACTAACATTTTCTGCCCCTTGGTATTTCTCAGCTCTACCCATACAGATTCCACATCATCAGAGCTAATATCCTTCCTTACTATTGTGTTAATCTCCTCTTTAAGCAGCAATGCTACCCCACCTCCTTTTCCTTTTTGCCTGTCCTTCCTGAATATTGAATACCCCTGGATGTTGAATTCCCAGCCTTGGTCACCCTGGAGCCATGTCTCCGTAATCCCAATTATATCATATCCATTTACATCTATTTGCACAGCTAATTCATCCACCTTATTATGAATGCTCCTCGCATTAAGACACAAAGCCTTCAGGCTTGTTTTTTTAACACTCTTAGACCTTTTAGAATTATTGTTTACTGTGGCCATGTTTGATTTACACCCTTGATTTCTCTGCCTTTCACTTTTGCTTTTCTCCTTCCTGTCTTTTGCTTCTATCCTTGCATCCCTTTCCTCTGTCTCCCTGCACAGGTTCCCAACCCCCTGCCATTTTAGTTTAAACCCTCCCCAACAGCACTAGCAAACACTCCCCCTAGGACATCGGTCCCGGTCCTGCCCAGGTGTAAACCGTCCAGTTTGTACTGGTCCCACGTCCCCCAGAACCGGTTCCAATGTCCCAGGAATTTGAATCCCTCCCCCTTGCACCATTCTCTAGCCACGTATTCATCTTAAATATCCTTCTATTTCTACTCTGACTAGTACGTGGCACTGGTAGCAATCCTGGTTTGGGTCAGCACCCTCGATCAGATCCTGTTTTGGGTCAGCACCCTCGATCAGATCCCTTGTCACCATACTCCGGCTTACTGGAATATATCAAGGAGAAGGTTCAGCACCACCTTCTCAAGGCAGCTAGGGTTGCCCAGCGATGGCCACTTTCCCAAGAACAAATCATTTTTTAAAACTGCACACATGTGACCTTCCCTTATTTGGTAGGTGGATGGATCGACCCTCCGTCAGCCCACTGCTAAGGCTGTAAACTAATTCACTGGACATTAAACAGATAAATGGACAGCGCTGCACACGGGCAGTAGATTTACGGTAAATATGAATCGATGCTAGTCTCAGAATATCAAAACAACAAAGACGCCACTCCTGTATTAACCTCGAACATAAGACACACATGGTCCCTGCCTCCTGACATTGTTACTCACTGCCACGTACTCGGCTCACTTGGGCTTGTATCTTTGGACTAACCTTTGTTTTATTGAAGTACCTTCATGATGTTGCCCCAAATTTCCTCGAACACATCCCAAAACAAAGGGAATTCATTCAACTACATTTGGGAGGTTGGATACTGCCAGGGTTCAAAATAGAGTTTGCTCGTGCAGACACAGCGAGCCAACAATCGTAGCCTGTCCAGTACCCACTGCGTACTCTACATGTACAGGAGACACTGAGACACACACGGGCCGTACAGTACCAGACGGGAGTGAATCGTTCCCTTTTACCCGCTGTGTACTGTACATGTACAGGAGACACTGAGATACACACGGGCCGTATAGTACCAGACGGGAGTGAATCGTTCCCTTTTACCCGCTGTGTGCTGTACATGTACAGGAGACACTGAGACACACACAAAGGCCGTGCAGTACCAGACGGCAGTGAATCGTTCCCTTTTACCTGCTGTGTGTACTGTACATGTACAGGAGCTGACACTGAGACACACATAGGCCGTACAGTACCAGACGGGAGTGAATCGTTCCCTTTTACCTGCTGTGTACTGTACATGTACAGGAGCAGACACTGAGACTCACACAGGCCGTACAGTACCAGACAGGAGTGAAGCGTTCCCTTTTACCCGCTGTGTGCTGTACATGTACAGGAGCTGACACTGAGACACACACGGGCTGTACAGTACCAGACAGGAGTGAATCGTTCCCTTTTACCCGCTGTGTGCTGTACATGTACAGGAGCTGACACTGAGACACACACAGGCCGTACAGTACCAGACGGGAGTGCATCATTCCCTTTTACCCGCTGTGTGCTGTACATGTACAGGAGCTGACACTGAGACACACACGGGCTGTACAGTCCCAGACGGGAGTGAATCGTTCCCATTTACCTGCTCTC
This sequence comes from Squalus acanthias, assembly GCA_030390025.1. Taxonomy (NCBI): domain Eukaryota; kingdom Metazoa; phylum Chordata; class Chondrichthyes; order Squaliformes; family Squalidae; genus Squalus; species Squalus acanthias. Next base: position 25,211 of record JASTWF010002322.1, read on the forward strand.
TGTACTCTACATGTACAGGAGACACTGAGACACACACGGGCTGTACAGTACCAGACGGGAGTGAATCGTTTCATTTTACACAATATGGAGTGTTTTGTTCTGTGTATTCTCATTGTTACATTTCAACCGTATTTATTGGCGAAGGTCGGGGGTGGGGTGTATTTATATCTGTTTCCTCCCCTTACAGGAACTCAGCACTCAGAGCGTGTTCCATGCAGATAGAGTCCGATGCCCACAATAGCAAAGCAGCAGTGCTTGAATCAGATAGAATATCTGGCCTCAGCAGAGCTGAAGGAGGTGACAGATATACCAGTGCAGATAACAGTCCCACACCTTCTGTTCTCAACTAACACTCTTGGAAATGTTTTTGTGAAAACTGCAGCTTCAAATTATTACCATATTCCAAAAGTGTCACGAAGGTGAGTGAATTTCTGGATTCCATGTGCTGCCTCGGTCAGAAGCTGGATCTCAGAGCAGTCCTCACCAGAGTGTTAAACTAGCAGAGTCCCATTACTGCAGACTAATCACACATCTCGACATCACAAGTAGCAGCAGCAGCATGCAGCTCGGTTCTGAGACTCACGGCAGATAACGATTAATCAGATTTAGTCATTCCATGCACTCTTATCGATCAGTATCACTATGGTTTCACAGCTCATGCACTTCCGAGATAAGATCAAACTAGGGCTCGGTATCACTGGTTAGGGTATGGGGCAAATTTTGCAAATCAAGGTGAATATTTTCCACTCTGCTGTCAACACCGAACACTCCCACATCAGGTAGATAGAGGTTAGATACAGAGCAAATCTCCCTCTACACTGTCCATCAAACACTCCCAGGGCAGGTACAGCATGGGTTAGATACAGAGTAAAGCTTCCTCTACACTGTCCCATCAAACACTCCCGGGGCAGGTACAGCACGGGTTAGATACAGAGTAAAGCTCCCTCTGCACTGTCCCATCAAACACTCCCAGGGCACGTACAGCACGGGTTAGATACAGAGTAAAGCTCCCTCTACACTGTCCCATCAAACACTCCCAGAGCACGTACAGCACGGGTTAGATACAGAGTAAAGCTCCCTCTGCACTGTTTCATCAAACACTCCCAGGGCAGGTACAGCACGGGTTAGATACAGAGTAAATCTCCCTCTGCACGATCCCATCAAACACTGCCACGGCAGGTACAGCACGGGTTAGATACGGATTAAAGCTCCCTCTACACTGTCCCATCAGACATTCCCAGGGCAGGTACAGCACGGGTTAGATACAGAGTAAAGCTCCCTCTACACTGTCCCATCAAACACTCCCAGGGCAGGTACACCACGGATTAGATACAGAGTAAAGCTCCCTCTACACTCTCCCATCAAACACTCCAGGGCAGGTACAGCACGGGTTAGATACAGAGTAATGCTCCCTCTACACTCTCCCATCAAACACTCCAGGGCAGGTACAACACGGGTTAGATACAGAGTAAAGCTCCCTCCACACTGTTCCATCAAAGTCTCCCAGGGCAGGTACAGCACAGGTTAGATAAAGAGTAAAGCTCCCTCCACACTGTCCCATCAAACACTCCCAGGGCTGGTACAGCACGGGTTGGATACAGAGTAAAGCTTCCTCTACACTGTTCCATCAAACTCTCCCAGGACAGGTACAGCACAGGTTAGATACAGAGGAAAGCTCCCTACACACTGTCCATCAAACACTCCCAGGTCAGGTACAGCTCGGGTTAGATACCGAGTAAAGCTCCATCTACACTGTCCCGTCAAACATTCCCAGGGCAGGTACAGCACGGGTTAGATACAGAGCAAAGCTGGCTCAACACTGTCCCATCAAACACTCCCAGGGCAGGTACAGCACGGGTTAGATACAGAGTAAAGCTCCCTCTACACTGTCCCATCAAACACTCCCAGGGCAGATACAGCATGGGTTTGATACAGAGTAATGCTCCCTCTACACTGTCCCATCAAACACTCCCAGGGCAGGTGCAGCACGGGTTAGATACAGAGTTAAGCTCCCTCTGCACTGTCCCGTCAAACACTCCCAGGGCAGGTACAGCAGGGTTTAGATAAAGAGTAAAGCTCCCTCTAGACTGTTCCATCAAACACTACCAGGGCAGGTACAGCACGGGATAGATACAGAGTAATGCTCCCTCTACACTATCCAATCAAACATTACCAGGGCAGGTACAGCACGGTTTAAATACAGAATAAAACTCCCTCTACACTGCCCTGTCAAACACTCCCAGGGCAGGTAAAGCACGGGTTAGATAGAGATTAAAGCTCCCTCTACACTGTTCCATCAAACACTCCTAGGGCAGGTACAGCACGGGTTAGATACAGAGTAAATTTCCCTCTACGCTGTACTGTCAAACTCTCACAGGGCAGGTACAGCACAGGTTAGAGAGAGAGAAAAGCTTCCCCTACAATTTTGCATCCAGCAATCCCATTGCAGGTACAGCACGGGTTAGAACAGAGTAAAGCTCCCTCTACACTGTCCCATCAAACACTCCCAGGGCAGGAACACCATGGGTTGGACACAGAGAAAACTCCCTCTACACTGTCCCGTCAAACACTCCCAGGGCAGGTACATTACGGGTTTGATACAGAGTAAAGCTCCCTCTACACTCTTCCCATCAAACACTCCCAGGGCAGGTACAGCACGGGATAGATACAGAGTAATGCTCCCTCTACACTGTGCCATCAAACACTCCCAGGACAGGTACAGCATGGGTTAGATACAGAGTAAAGCTCCCTCTACACTCTCCAGTCAAACACTCCCAGGGCAGGTACAGCACGGGTTAGATACAGAGTAAAGCTCCTCTACACTGTTCCCTCAAACACTCCCAGAGCAGGTACAGCATGGGTTCGACACAGAGTAAAGCTCCCACTACACTGTCCCCATCAACACTCCAGGCAGGTACAGCACGGGTTAGATACAGAGTAAAGCTCCCTCTACACTGGTCCATCAAACTCTCCCAGGGCAGGTACAGCACGGGTTAGATACCGAGTAAAGTTCCCTCTACACTGTCCCATCAAACACTCCCAGGGCAGGTACAGCACGGGTTAGATACAGAGTAAAGCTCCCTCTACACTGTTCAATCAAACTCTCCCAGGACAGGTACAGCAAGGTTAGATACAGAGTAAAGCTCCCTACACACTGTCCCATCAAACACTCCCTGGGCAGGAACACCACGGGTTAGATACAGAGTAAAGCTCCCTCCCACTGTTCCCTCAAACATTCCCAGAGGCAGGTACAGCATGGGTTCGACACAGAGTAAAGCTCCCTCTACACTGTCCCATCAAACACTCCCAGTGCAGGTACAGCACGGGTTAGATACCGAGTCAAGCTCCCTCTACACTGTTCCATCAAACTCTCCCAGGCAGGTACAGCACAGGTTAGTTACAGAGTAAAGCTCCCTACACACTGTCCCATCAAACACTCCCAGGTCAGGTACAGCACGGGTTAGATAACGAGTAAAGCTCCCTCTACACTGTCCCATCAAACACTCCCAGGCAGGTACAGCACGGGTTAGATACAGAGTAAAGCTCCCTCCACACTGTCCCATCAAACACTCCCAGGGCAGGTACAGCACGGGTCAGAGACAGAGAAAAGCCCCACCTCCAATTTTGCATCCAGCAATACCATTGCAGGCACAGCACGGGTTAGAAACAGAGTAAAGCTCCCTCTACACTGTCCCATCAAACATTCCCAGGGCAGGAAAACCACGGGTTGGACCAGAGATAACTCCCTCAACACTCTCCCGTCAAACACTCCCAGGGCAGGTACATTACGGTTTAGATACAGAGTAATTTTCCCTCAACACTTTCCCGTCAAACTCTCCCAGGGCAGGTACAACACGGGTTTGATACAGAGTAAAGCTCCCTCTACACTGTTCCATCAAACACTACCAGGGCAGGTACAGCACGGGATCGACACAGAGTAATGCTCCCTCTACACTGTCCAATCAAACATTCCCAGGGCAGGTACAGCACGGTTTAAATACAGAATAAAACTCCTCTACACTGCCCTGTCAAACACTCCCAGGGCAAGTAAAGCACGGGTTAGATAGAGATTAAAGCTCCCTCTACACTGTCCCGTCAAATACTCCCGAGAAGGTACAGCACAGGTTAGAGACAGAGAAAAGCTCCCTCTACACTTTCGCATCCAGCAATCCCATTGCAGGTACAGCACGGGATAGAAACAGAGTAAAGCTCCCTCTACACTGTCCCATCAAACACTCCCAGGGCAGCTACAGCACTGGTTTGATACACAGTAAAGCTCCCTCTACACTGTCCCATCAAACACTCCCAGGGCAGGTACAGCATGGGTTACATACAGAGTAAAGCTCCCTCTACACTCTCCAGTCAAACACTCCCAGGGCTGGTACAACACGCTTTAGATACAGAGTAAAGCTTCCTCTACACTGTCCCGTCAAACAATCCCAGGGCAGGTACAGCACGGGTTAGATACAGAGTAAAGCTTCCTCTACACTGTCCCGTCAAACAATCCCAGGGCAGGTACAGCATGGGTCAGATAGAGAGTAAATTTCCCTCTAAGCTGTCCCATCAAACACTCCCAGGGCAGGTACACCACGTGTTAGAGACAGAGAAAAGCTCCCTCTACACTGTCGCATCCAGCAATCCCATTGCAGGTACAGCACGGGTTAAAAACATAGTAAACCTCCAATGCACTGTCCCGTCAAACACTCCCAGGGCAGGTACAGCACGGATAAGATCCAGAGTAAAGCTGCCTGTACACTGCCCCGTCAAACACATCCAGGGCAGGTACAGCACGGGTTAGATACAGAGTAAAGCTCCCTCCACACTGTCCCGTCAAACACTCCCAGGGCAGGTACAGCACGAGTTAGATACAGAGTAAAGCTCCCTCTACACTGTCCCATCAAACGCTCCAGGGTAGGTACAGCACGGGTTAGATACAAAGTAAAGCTCCCTCTACACTGTCGCATCAAAATACTCCAGGGCAGGTACAGCACGGTTGAGGCACAGAGTAAAGCTCCCTCTACACTCTCCCATCAAACACTCCCAGGGCAGGTACAGCACGGGTTAGATACAAAGTAATACTCCCTCTATACTGTCCCATCAAACACTCCCAGGGCAGGTACAGCACGGGTTAGATACAGAGTAATTTTCCCTCAACACTTTCCCGTCAAACACTCCCAGGGCAGGTACAACACGGGTTTGATACAGAGTAAAGCTCCCTCTACACTGTTCCATCAAACACTCGCAGGGCAGGTACAGCACAGGATAGATACAGAGTAATGCACCCTCTACACTGTCCCATCAAACATTCCCAGGGCAGGTACAGCACGGTTTAAATACAGAATAAAACTCCCTCTACACTGCCCTGTCAAACACTCCCAGGGCAGGTAAAGCACGGGATAGATCGAGAGTAAAGCACCCTCTATACTGTCCCATCAAATACTCCCGGAGCAGGTACAGCACAGGTTAGAGACAGAGAAAAGCTCCCTCAACACTTTCGCATCCAGCAATCCATTGCAGGTTAAGCACGGGTTCGAACACAGTAAAGAACCCTCTACACTGTCCCGTCAAACACTCCCAGGGCAGCTACAGCACTGGTTTGACACACAGTAAAGTTCCCTCTACACTGTCCAATCAAACACTCCCAGGGCAGATACAGCACGTGTTAGATACAGAGTAAAGCTCACTC
>JASTWF010002323.1:0-30822 GCA_030390025.1 Squalus acanthias
GCCATACGTACCTGGCAGGATCCTGATACACTGTGAAACCCGATACACACCTGGCAGGATCCTGATACACTGTGAAACAACATACACACCTGGCAGGATCCTGATACACTGTGAAACCCCATACACACCTGGCAGGATCCTGATACACTGTGAACCCCCATACACACCTGGCAGGATCCTGATACACGCTAAAACCCCATACACACCTGGCAGGATCCTGATACACTGTAAAACCCCATACACACCTGGCAGGATCCTGATACACTGTGAAACCCCGTACACACCTGGCAGGATCCTGATACACTGTGAAATCCCATACACACCTGGCAGGATCCTGATACACTGTGAACCCCCAAACACACCTGGCAGGATCCTGATACACTGTGAAACCCCATACACACCAGGCAGGCTCCTGATACACTGTGAAACCCCCCACACACCTGGCAGGATCCTGATACACTGTGAAACCCCATACACACCTGGCAGGATCCTGATACACTGTGAAACCCCATACACACCTGGCAGGATCCTGATACACTGTGAAACCATATACACACCTGGCAGGATACTGATACACTGTGAAACCCCATACACACCTGGCAGGATCCTGATACACTGTGAACCCCCATACACACCTGGCAGGATCCTGATACACGGTGAAACCCCATACACACATGACAGGATCTTGATACACTGTGAAACCCCATACACAACTGGCAGGATCCTGATACACTGTGAAACCCCATACGCACCTGGCAGGATCCCGATACACTCTGAACCCCACACACTACTGGCAGGATCCTGATACACTGTGAATCCCCATACACACCTGACAGGATCTTGATAAACTGTGAAACCCCGTACACACCTTGCAGGATCCTGATACACTGTGAACCCCCATACACACCTGGCAGGATCCTGATACACTGTGAACCGCCATACGTACCTGGCAGGATCCTGATACACTGTGAAACCCGATACACACCTGGTAGGATCCTGATACACTGTGAAACAACATACACACCTGGCAGGATCCTGATACACTGTGAAACCCCATACACACCTGGCAGGATCCTGATACACTGTGAACCCCCATACACACCTGGCAGGATCCTGATACACGCTAAAACCCCATACACACCTGGCAGGATCCTGATACACTGTAAAACCCCATACACACCTGGCAGGATCGTGATACACTGTGAAACCCCATTAACAGCTGACAGGATCCTGATACACTGTGAAACCCCATTAACACCTGAGAGGATCCTGTTACACTGTGAAACCCCATACACACCTGGCAGGATCCTGATACACTGTGAACCGCCATACGTACCTGGCAGGATCCTGATACACTGTGAAACCCGATACACACCTGGCAGGATCCTGATACACTGTGAAACAACATACACACCTGGCAGGATCCTGATACACTGTGAAACCCCATACACACCTGGCAGGATCCTGATACACTGTGAACCCCCATACACACCTGGCAGGATCCTGATACACGCTAAAATCCCATACACACCTGGCAGGATCCTGATACACTGTAAAACCCCATACACACCTGGCAGGATCCTGATACACTGTGAAACCCCGTACACACCTGGCAGGATCCTGATACACTGTGAAATCCCATACACACCTGGCAGGATCCTGATACACTGTGAACCCCCAAACACACCTGGCAGGATCCTGATACACAGTGAAACCCCATACACACCTGGCAGGCTCCTGATACACTGTGAAACCCCCCACACACCTGGCAGGATCCTGATACACTGTGAAACCCCATACACACCTGGCAGGATCCTGATACACTGTGAAACCCCATACACACCTGGCAGGATCCTGATACACTGTGAAACCCCATGCACACCTGGCAGGACCCTGATACACTGTGAAACACCTGACACAAATGGCAGGATCCGGATACACTGTGAATCCCCATACACACCTGACAGGATCTTGATAAACTGTGAAACCCCATACACACCTTGCAGGATCCTGATACACTGTGAACCCCCAAACACACCTGGCAGGATCCTGATACACTGTGAAACTCCATACACACCTGGCAGGATCCCGATAAACTGTGAACCTCACACACTCCTGGCAGGATCCTGATACTCTGTAAAACCCCATACAGACCTGGCAGGATCCTGATACACATGTGAAACTCCATACACACCTGGCAGGATCCTGATACACTGTGAACCCCCAAACGCACCTGGCAGGATCCTGATACACTATGAAACCCCATATACACCTGGCAGGATCCTGATACACTATGAAACCCCATACACACCTGGCAGGACTCTGAAAAACTGTGAAACCCCATACACACCGGGCAGGATCCTGATACACTGTTAAACCCCATACAGACCTGGCAGGATCCTGATACACATGTGAAACTCCATACACACCTGGCAGGATCCTGATACACTGTGAAACCCCAAACACACCTGGCAGGATCGTGATACACTGTAAAACCCCATACACAAATGGCAGGATCCTGATACCCTGTGAAACCCCATTAACACCTGACAGGATCCTGATAAACTGTGAAAACCCATACACACCTGGCAGGATCCTGATATACTGTGAACCCCCAAGCACACCTGGCAGGATCGTGATACACTGTGAAACCCCATTAACAGCTGACAGGATCCTGATACACTGTGAAACCCCATTAACACCTGAGAGGATCCTGTTACACTGTGAAACCCCATACACACCTGGCAGGATCCTGATACACTGTGAACCGCCATACGTACCTGGCAGGATCCTGATACACTGTGAAACCCGATACACACCTGGCAGGATCCTGATACACTGTGAAACAACATACACACCTGGCAGGATCCTGATACACTGTGAAACCCCATACACACCTGGCAGGATCCTGATACACTGTGAACCCCCATACACACCTGGCAGGATCCTGATACACGCTAAAACCCCATACACACCTGGCAGGATCCTGATACACTGTAAAACCCCATACACACCTGGCAGGATCCTGATACACTGTGAAACCCCGTACACACCTGGCAGGATCCTGATACACTGTGAAATCCCATACACACCTGGCAGGATCCTGATACACTGTGAACCCCCAAACACACCTGGCAGGATCCTGATACACAGTGAAACCCCATACACACCTGGCAGGATCCTGATACACTGTGAAACCCCATACACACCTGGCAGGATCCTGATACACTGTGAAACCCCATACACACCTGGCAGGATCCTGATACACTGTGAAACCATATACACACCTGGCAGGATACTGATACACTGTGAAACCCCATACACACCTGGCAGGATCCTGATACACTGTGAACCCCCATACACACCTGGCAGGATCCTGATACACGGTGAAACCCCATACACACCTGACAGGATCTTGATACACTGTGAAACCCCATACACAACTGGCAGGATCCTGATACACTGTGAAACCCCATACGCACCTGGCAGGATCCCGATACACTCTGAACCCCACACACTACTGGCAGGATCCTGATACACTGTGAATCCCCATACACACCTGACAGGATCTTGATAAACTGTGAAACCCCGTACACACCTTGCAGGATCCTGATACACTGTGAACCCCCAAACACACCTGGCAGGATCCTGATACACTGTGAAACCCCATGCACACCTGGCAGGACCCTGATACACTGTGAAACACCTGACACACCTGGCAGGATCCGGATACACTGTGAACCCCCATACACACCTGGCAGGATCCTGATACACTGTGAAACCCCCATACACACCTGGCAGGATCCTGATACACTGTGAAACCCCATGCACACCTGGCAGGACCCTGATACACTGTGAAACACCTGACACACCTGGCAGGATCCGGATACACTGTGAATCCCCATACACACCTGACAGGATCTTGATAAACTTTGAAACCCCATACACACCTTGCAGGATCCTGATACACTGTGAACCCCCAAACACACCTGGCAGGATCCTGATACACTGTGAAACTCCATACACACCTGGCAGGATCCCTATAAACTGTGAACCTCACAAACTCCTGGCAGGATCCTGATACTCTGTAAAACCCCATACACAAACGGCAGGAGCCTGATACCCTGTGAAACCCCATACACAAATGGCAGGATCCTGATAAACTGTGAAACCCCATGCACCCCTAGCAGGATCCTGATACACTGTGAAACCTCTTACTCACCTGGCAGGAACTTGATACATTGTGAAACCACATACACACCTGGCAGGATCCTGATACACTGTGAAACCCCATACACACCTGGCAGGATCGTGTTATACTGTGAAATCCCTGCACACCTGGCAGGACACTGAAACACTGTGATATCCCATACACACCTGGCAGGACTCTAAAACAGTGTGAAACCCCATACACACCTGGCAGGATCGTGTTATACTGTGAAACCCCTGCACACCTGGCAGGACACTGAAACACTGTGATATCCCATACACACCTGGCAGGACTCTGAAACACTGTGAAACCCCGTACACACCTGGCAGGACTCTGAAACACTGTGAAAACCCAGACACACCTGCAAGGATCCCGATAAACTGTGAAAGCCCATACACACCTGGCAGGATGAGGAGATGAGGAGAAACTTCTTCACTCAGAGGGTAGTAGGTCTGTGGAATTTGCTGCCCCAGGAAGCTGTGGAAGCTACATTATTAAATAAATTTAAAATAGAAATAGACAATTTCCTAGAAGTAAAGGGAATTAGGGGTTACGGTGAGCGGGCAGGAAATTGGACATGAGGCTGACTTCGGATCGGTCAAGGCCCTGTGTGTGGCGGAGCGGGCCCAGGGGCCGATTGGCCGGGTCCTGCTCCTACTTCTTGTGTTCTTTAGATTTGATGTTAGGATCCGTTCGGCCATGATCTTATTGAATGGCGGAGCTGGCTCAAGGGGCCGATTGGCCTACTCCTGCTCTTATTTCTTATGTTCTTATGATCCTGATACACTGTGAATCCCTATACACACCTGGCAGGATCCTGATACACTGTGACATCCCATAAACACCTGATAGGATCCGGATACACTGTGAAACCCCATACACACCTGGCAAGATCCTGTAACACTGTGAAACCCAATACAAACCTGGCAAGATCCTGATACACTGTGAAACCCCATACACACCTTGCTGGATCCCGATACACTGTGAAACCCCATACACACCTGGCAGGATCCTGATACACTGTGAAACCCCAGACACACCTGTCAGGAACCTGTTACACTGTGAAAACCCACACACTCCTGGCAGGATTCTGATACACTGTGAAACCCCATACACACCTGGCAGGATCCTGATACAATGTGAAACCCCATCCACACCTGGCAGGACTCTGATAAACTGTGAAACCTCATACAAACCTGCCAGGATCCTGATACACTGTTAAACCCCATACAGTCCTGGCAGGATCCTGATACACTGTGAAGCTCCATACACACCTGGCAGGATCCGGATACACTGTGAAACCCCATACACACCTGGCATGATCCTGATACGCTGTGAAACCCCATACACACCTGGCAGGATCCTGATACACTGTGAAACCCCTACACACCTGGCAGGACAGTGAAACCCCATACACACCTGGCAGGATCCTGTTACACTGTGAAACCCCTACTCACCTGGCAGGACTCTGAAACAATGTGAAACCCCAGACACACCTGGAAGGATCCTGATACACTGTGAAACCTCATACACACCTGGCAGGATCCCGATAAACTGTGAAAGCCCATACACACCTGGCAGGATGTGGAGATGAGGAGAAACATCTTCACTCAGAGGGTCGTAGGTCTGTGGAATTTGCTGCCACAGGAAGCTGTGGAAGCTACCATGTTAAATAAATTTAAAACAGAAATCGACAGTTTCCTAGAAGTAAAGGGAATTAGGGGTTACGGGGAGCGGGCAGGAAATTGGACATGAGGCTGAGTTCGGATCGGTCAAGCCCCTGTGGGTGGCGGAGCGGGCCCAGGGGCCGAGTGGCCGGGTCCTGCTCCTACTTCTTGTGTTCTTTAGATTTGAGGTTAGGATCGGTTCAGCCATGACCTTATTGAATGGCAGAGCTGGCTCGAGGGGCCGATTGGCCTACTCCTGCGCTTATTTCTTATGTTCTAATGATCCTGATACACTGTGAAACCCGATACACACCTGGCAGGATCCTGATACACTGTGAAACCCCATAAACGCCTGATAGGATCCGGATACACTTTGAAACCCCATACACACCTGGCAAGATCCTGTTACACTGTGAAACCCAACTCAAACCTGGCAGGATCCTGATACACTGTGAAACCCCATACACACCTTGCAGGATCCCGATACACTGTGAAAACCCATAGACACCTGGCAGGATCCTGATACACTGTGAAACCCCAGACACACCTGTCAGGATCCTGTTACACTATGAAACCCAATACACTCCTGGCAGGATTCTGATACACTCTGAATCCCCAAACACACCTGGCAGGATCCTGATACACTGTGAAACGCCATACACACCTGGCAGGACTCTGAAAAACTGTGAAACCACATACACACCTGGCAGGATACTGATACACTGTTAAACCCCATACAGACCTGGCAGGATCCTGATACACTTTGAACCCCAAACACACCTGGCAGGATCGTGATACACTGTAAAACCCCATACACAAATGGCAGGATCCTGATACCCTGTGAAACCCCATTAACACCTGACAGGATCCTGATAAACTGTGAAACCCCATACACACCTGGCAGGATCCTGATATACTGTGAACCCCCAAGCACACCTGGCAGGATCGTGATAAACTGTGAAACCCCATTAACACCTGACAGGATCCTGATACACTGTGAAACCCCATTAACACCTGAGAGGATTCTGATACACTGTGAAACCCCATACACACCTGGCAGGATCCTGATACACTGTGAACCGCCATACGGACCTGGCAGGATCCTGATACACTGTGAAACCCGATACACACCTGGCAGGATCCTGATACACTGTGAAACAACATACACACCTGGCAGGATCCTGATACACTGTGAAACCCCATACACACCTGGCAGGATCCTGATACACTGTGAACCCCCATACACACCTGGCAGGATACTGATACACGGTAAAACCCCATACACACCTGGCAGGATCCTGATACACTGTAAAACCCCATACACACCTGGCAGGATCCTGATACACTGTGAAACCCCGTACACACCTGGCAGGATCCTGATACACTGTGAACCCCCATACACACCTGGCAGGATCCTTATACACGGTGAAACCCCATACACACCTGACAGGATCTTGATACACTGTGAAACCCCATACACAACTGGCAGGATCCTAATACACTGTGAAACCCCATACACACCTGGCAGGATCCCGATACACTCTGAACCCCACGCACTCCTGGCAGGATCCTGATACACTGTGAATCCCCATACACACCTGACAGGATCTAGATAAACTGTGAATCCCCGTACACACCTTGCAGGATCCTGATACACTGTGAACCCCCAAACACACCTGGCAGGATCCTGATACACTGTGAAACTCCATACACACCTGGCAGGATCCCGATACACTGTGAAACCCCATGCACCCCTAGCAGGATCCTGATACACTGTGAAACCTCTTACTCACCTGGCAGGAACTTGATACATTGTGAAACCACATACACACCTGGCAGGATCCTGATACACTGTGAAACCCCATACACAAATGGCAGGAGCCTGATACCCTGTGAAACCCCATACACAAATGGCAGGATCCTGATACACTGTGAAACCCCATGCACCCCTAGCAGGATCCTGATACACTGTGAAACCTCTTACTCACCTGGCAGAAACTTGATATATTGTGAAACCACATACACACCTGGCAGGATCCTGATACACTGTGAAACCCCATACACACCTGGCAGGATCGTGTTACACTGTGAAACCCCTGCACCCCTGGCAGGACACTGAAACACTGTGATATCCCATACACACCTGGCAGGACTCTGAAACACTGTGAAACCCCGTACACACCTGGCAGGACTCTGAAACACTGTGAAAACCCAGACACACCTGGCAGGATCCCGATAAACAGTGAAAGCCCATACACACCTGGCAGGATGAGGAGATGAGGAGAAACTTATTCACTCAGAGGGTAGTAGGTCTGTGGAATTTGCTGCCCCAGGAAGCTGTGGAAGCTACATTATTAAATAAATTTAAAATAGAAATAGACAATTTCCTAGAAGTAAAGGGAATTAGGGGTTACGGTGAGCGGGCAGGAAATTGGACATGTGGCTGACTTCGGATCGGTCAAGGCCCTGTGGGTGGCGGAGCGGACCCAGGGGCCGAGTGGCCGTGTCCTGCTCCTACTTCTTGTGTTCTTTAGATTTGATGTTAGGATCCGTTCAGCCATGATCATATTGAATGGCGGAGCTGGCTCGAGGGGCCGATTGGCCTACTCCTGCTCTTATTTCTTATGTTCTTATGATCCTGATACACTGTGAATCCCTATACACACCTGGCAGGATCCTGATACACTGTGAAACCCCATAAACACCTGATAGGATCCGGATACACTGTGAAACCCCATACACACCTGGCAAGATCCTGTAACACTGTGAAACCCAATACAAACCTGGCAGGATCCTGATACACTGTGAAACCCCATACACACCTTGCAGGATCCCGATACACTGTGAAACCCCATACACACCTGGCAGGATCCTGATACAATGTGAAACCCCATCCACACCTGGCAGGACTCTGATACACTGTGAGACGCATACACACCTGGCAGGATTCTGATACACTGCGAAACCCCAAACACACCTGGCATGATCCTGATACACTATGAAACCCCATACACACCTGGCAGGACTCTGATAAACTGTGAAACCCCATACAAACCTGCCAGGATCCTGATACACTGTTAAACCCCATACAGTCCTGGCAGGATCCTGATACACTGTGAAACTCCATACACACCTGGAAGGACCCTGATACACTGTGAAACCCCATACACACCTGGCAGGATCCGGATACACTGTGAAACCCCATACACACCTGGCCTGATCCTGATACACTGTGAAACCCCTACACACCTGGCAGGACACTAAAACACAGTGAAATCCCTTACACACCTGGCAGGACTGTGAAACCCCATACACACCTGGCAGGATCCTGTTACACTGTGAAACCCCTACTCACCTGGCAGGACTCTGAAACACTGTGAAACCCCAGACACACCTGGAAGGATCCTGATAAACTGTGAAACCTCATACACACCTGGCAGGACCCTGATACACTGTGAAACACCTGACACACCTGGCAGGATCCGGATACACTGTGAATCCCCATACACACCTGACAGGATCTTGATAAACTTTGAAACCCCATACACACCTTGCAGGATCCTGATACACTGTGAACCCCCAAACACACCTGGCAGGATCCTGATACACTGTGAAACTCCATAGACACCTGGCAGGATCTCGATAAACTGTGAACCTCACACACTCCTGGCAGGATCCTGATACTCTGTAAAACCCCATACACAAATGGCAGGAGCCTGATACCCTGTGAAACCCCATACACAAATGGCAGGATCCTGATAAACTGTGAAACCCCATGCACCCCTAGCAGGATCCTGATACACTGTGAAACCTCTTACTCACCTGGCAGGAACTTGATACATTGTGAAACCACATACACACCTGGCAGGACTCTGAAACACTGTGAAACCCCATACACACCTGGCAGGATCGTGTTATACTGTGAAACCCCTGCACACCTGGCAGGACACTGAAACACTGTGATATCCCATACACACCTGGCAGGACTCTGAAACACTGTGAAACCCCGTACACACCTGGCAGGACTCTGAAACACTGTGAAAACCCAGACACACCTGCAAGGATCCCGATAAACTGTGAAAGCCCATACACACCTGGCAGGATGAGGAGATGAGGAGAAACTTCTTCACTCAGAGGGTAGTAGGTCTGTGGAATTTGCTGCCCCAGGAAGCTGTGGAAGCTACATTATTAAATAAATTTAAAATAGAAATAGACAATTTCCTAGAAGTAAAGGGAATTAGGGGTTACGGTGAGCGGGCATGAAATTGGACATGAGGCTGACTTCGGATCGGTCAAGGCCCTGTGGGTGGCGGAGCGGGCCCAGGGGCCGAGTGGCCGGGTCCTGCTCCTACTTCTTGTGTTCTTTAGATTTGATGTTAGGATCCGTTCGGCCATGATCTTATTGAATGGCGGAGCTGGCTCGAGGGGCCGATTGGCCTGCTCCTGCTCTTATTTCTTATGTTCTTATGATCCTGATACACTGTGAATCCCTATACACACCTGGCAGGATCCTGATACACTGTGAAACCCCATAAACACCTGATAGGATCCGGATACACTGTGAAACCCCATACACACCTGGCAAGATCCTGTAACACTGTGAAACCCAATACAAACCTGGCAAGATCCTGATACACTGTGAAACCCCATACACACCTTGCTGGATCCCGATACACTGTGAAACCCCATACACAAATGGCAGGATGCTGATAAACTGTGAAACCCCATGCACCCCTAGCAGGATCCTGATACACTGTGAAACCTCTTACTCACCTGGCAGGAACTTGATACATTGTGAAACCACATACACACCTGGCAGGATCCTGATACACTGTGAAACCCCATACACATCTGGCAGGATCGTGTTATACTGTGAAACCCCTGCACACCTAGCAGGACACTGAAACACTGTGATATCCCATACACACCTGGCAGGAGTCTGAAACACTGTGAAACCCCGTACACACCTGGCAGGACTCTGAAACACTGTGAAAACCCAGACACACCTGCAAGGATCCCGATAAACTGTGAAAGCCCATACACACCTGGCAGGATGAGGAGATGAGGAGAAACTTCTTCACTCAGAGGGTAGTAGGTCTGTGGAATTTGCTGCCCCAGGAAGCTGTGGAAGCTACATTATTAAATACATTTAAAATAGAAATAGACAATTTCCTAGAAGTAAAGGGAATTAGGGGTTACGGTGAGCGGGCAGGAAATTGGACATGAGGCTGACTTCGGATCGGTCAAGGCCCTGTGGGTGGCGGAGCGGGCCCAGGGGCCGAGTGGCCGGGTCCTGCTCCTACTTCTTGTGTTCTTTAGATTTGATGTTAGGATCCGTTCGGCCATGATCTTATTGAATGGCGGAGCTGGCTCGAGGGGCCGATGGCCTACTCCTGCTCTTATTTCTTATGTTCTTATGATCCTGATACACTGTGAATCCCTATACACACCTGGCAGGATCCTGATACACTGTGAAACCCCATAAACACCTGATAGGATCCGGATACACTGTGAAACCCCATACACACCTGGCAAGATCCTGTAACACTGTGAAACACAATACAAACCTGGCAAGATCCTGATACACTGTGAAACCCCATACACACCTTGCTGGATCCCGATACACTGTGAAACCCCATACACACCTGGCAGGATCCTGATACACTGTGAAACCCCAGACACACCTGTCAGGAACCTGTAAAACTGTGAAAACCCACACACTCCTGGCAGGATTCTGATACACTGTGAAACCCCATACACACCTGGCAGGATCCTGATACAATGTGAAACCCAATCCACACCTGGCAGGACTCTGATACACTGTGAGACGCATACACACCTGGCAGGTTTCTGATACACTGCGAAGCCCCAAACACACCTGGCATGATCCTGATACACTATGAAACCCCATACACACCTGGCAGGACTCTGATAAACTGTGAAACCTCATACAAACCTGCCAGGATCCTGATACACTGTTAAACCCCATACAGTCCTGGCAGGATCCTGATACACTGTGAAGCTCCATACACACCTGGAAGGACCCTGATCCACTGTGAAACCCCATACACACCTGGCAGGATCCGGATACACTGTGAAACCCCATACACACCTGGCATGATCCTGATACGCTGTGAAACCCCATACACACCTGGCAGGATCCTGATACACTGTGAAACCCCTACACACCTGGCAGGACACTAAAACACTGTGAAATTCCTTACACACCTGGCAGGACTGTGAAACCCCATACACACCTGGCATGATCCTGTTACACTGTGAAACCCCTACTCACCTGGCAGGACTCTGAAACAATGTGAAACCCCAGACACACCTGGAAGGATCCTGATACACTGTGAAACCTCATACACACCTGGCAGGATCCCGATAAACTGTGAAAGCCCATACACACCTGGCAGGATGTGGAGATGAGGAGAAACATCTTCACTCAGAGGGTCGTAGGTCTGTGGAATTTGCTGCCACATGAAGCTGTGGAAGCTACCATATTAAATAAATTTAAAACAGAAATCGACAGTTTCCTAGAAGTAAAGGGAATTAGGGGTTACGGGGAGCGGGCCGGAAATTGGACATGAGGCTGAGTTCGGATCGGTCAAGCCCCTGTGGGTGGTGGAGCGGGCCCAGTGGCCGAGTGGCCGGGTCCTGCTCCTACTTCTTGTGTTCTTTAGATTTGAGGTTAGGATCGGTTCAGCCATGACCTTATTGAATGGCAGAGCTGGCTCGAGGGGCCGATTGGCCTACTCCTGCTCTTATTTCTTATGTTCTAATGATCCTGATACACTGTGAAACCCGATACACACCTGGCAGGATCCTGATACACTGTGAAACCCCATAAACGCCTGATAGGATCCGGATACACTTTGAAACCCCATACACACCTGGCAAGATCCTGTTACACTGTGAAATCCAACTCAAACCTGGCAGGATCCTGATACACTGTGAAACCCCATACACACCTTGCAGGATCCCGATACACTGTGAAAACCCATAGACACCTGGCAGGATCCTGATACACTGTGAAACCCCAGACACACCTGGCAGGATCCTGATACACTGTGAAACCCCATATACACCTGGCAGGATCATGATACACTATGAAACCCCATACACACCTGGCAGGACTCTGAAAAACTGTGAAACCACATACACACCTGGCAGGATCCTGATACACTGTTAAACCCCATACAGACCTGGCAGGATCCTGATACACTGTGAACCCCCAAACACACCTGGCAGGATGGTGATACACTGTAAAACCCCATACACAAATGGCAGGATCCTGATACCCTGTGAAACCCCATTAACACCTGACAGGATCCTGATAAACTGTGAAACCCCATACACACCTGGCAGGATCCTGATATACTGTGAACCCCCAAGCACACCTGGCAGGATCGTGATACACTGTGAAACCCCATTAACACCTGACAGGATCCTGATACACTGTGAAACCCCATTAACACCTGAGAGGATTCTGATACACTGTGAAACCCCATACACACCTTGCAGGATCCTGATACACTGTGAACCGCCATACGTACCTGGCAGGATGCTGATACACTGTGAAACCCGATACACACCTGGCAGGATCCTGATACACTGTGAAACAACATACAGTCCTGGCAGGATCCTGATACACTGTGAAACTCCATACACACCTGGAAGGACCCTGATACTCTGTGAAACCCCATACACACCTGGCAGGATCCGGATACACTGTGAAACCCCATACACACCTGGCCTGATCCTGATACACTGTGAAACCCCTACACACCTGGCAGGACACTAAAACACAGTGAAATCCCTTACACACCTGGCAGGACTGTGAAACCCCATACACACCTGGCAGGATCCTGTTACACTGTGAAACCCCTACTCACCTGGCAGGACTCTGAAACACTGTGAAACCCCAGACACACCTGGAAGGATCCTGATAAACTGTGAAACCTCATACACACCTGGCAGGACCCTGATACACTGTGAAACACCTGACACACCTGGCAGGATCCGGATACACTGTGAATCCCCATACACACCTGACAGGATCTTGATAAACTTTGAAACCCCATACACACCTTGCAGGATCCTGATACACTGTGAACCCCCAAACACACCTGGCAGGATCCTGATACACTGTGAAACTCCATAGACACCTGGCAGGATCCCGATAAACTGTGAACCTCACACACTCCTGGCAGGATCCTGATACTCTGTAAAACCCCATACACAAATGGCAGGAGCCTGATACCCTGTGAAACCCCATACACAAATGGCAGGATCCTGATAAACTGTGAAACCCCATGCACCCCTAGCAGGATCCTGATACACTGTGAAACCTCTTACTCACCTGGCAGGAACTTGATACATTGTGAAACCACATACACACCTGGCAGGACTCTGAAACACTGTGAAACCCCATACACACCTGGCAGGATCGTGTTATACTGTGAAACCCCTGCACACCTGGCAGGACACTGAAACACTGTGATATCCCATACACACCTGGCAGGACTCTGAAACACTGTGAAACCCCGTACACACCTGGCAGGACTCTGAAACACTGTGAAAACCCAGACACACCTGCAAGGATCCCGATAAACTGTGAAAGCCCATACACACCTGGCAGGATGAGGAGATGAGGAGAAACTTCTTCACTCAGAGGGTAGTAGGTCTGTGGAATTTGCTGCCCCAGGAAGCTGTGGAAGCTACATTATTAAATAAATTTAAAAT
This sequence comes from Squalus acanthias, assembly GCA_030390025.1. Classification (NCBI taxonomy): domain Eukaryota; kingdom Metazoa; phylum Chordata; class Chondrichthyes; order Squaliformes; family Squalidae; genus Squalus; species Squalus acanthias. The sequence continues at coordinate 14,626 of JASTWF010002323.1, forward strand.
AGAAATAGACAATTTCCTAGAAGTAAAGGGAATTAGGGGTTACGGTGAGCGGGCAGGAAATTGGACATGAGGCTGACTTCGGATCGGTCAAGGCCCTGTGTGTGGCGGAGCGGGCCCAGGGGCCGAGTGGCCGGGTCCTGCTCCTACTTCTTGTGTTCTTTAGATTTGATGTTAGGATCCGTTCGGCCATGATCTTATTGAATGGCGGAGCTGGCTCAAGGGGCCGATTGGCCTACTCCTGCTCTTATTTCTTATGTTCTTATGATCCTGATACACTGTGAATCCCTATACACACCTGGCAGGATCCTGATACACTGTGACATCCCATAAACACCTGATAGGATCCGGATACACTGTGAAACCCCATACACACCTGGCAAGATCCTGTAACACTGTGAAACCCAATACAAACCTGGCAAGATCCTGATACACTGTGAAACCCCATACACACCTTGCTGGATCCCGATACACTGTGAAACCCCATACACACCTGGCAGGATCCTGATACACTGTGAAACCCCAGACACACCTGTCAGGAACCTGTTACACTGTGAAAACCCACACACTCCTGGCAGGATTCTGATACACTGTGAAACCCCATACACACCTGGCAGGATCCTGATACAATGTGAAACCCCATCCACACCTGTCAGGACTCTGATAAACTGTGAAACCTCATACAAACCTGCCAGGATCCTGATACACTGTTAAACCCCATACAGTCCTGGCAGGATCCTGATACACTGTGAAGCTCCATACACACCTGGCAGGATCCGGATACACTGTGAAACCCCATACACACCTGGCATGATCCTGATACGCTGTGAAACCCCATACACACCTGGCAGGATCCTGATACACTGTGAAACCCCTACACACCTGGCAGGACAGTGAAACCCCATACACACCTGGCAGGATCCTGTTACACTGTGAAACCCCTACTCACCTGGCAGGACTCTGAAACAATGTGAAACCCCAGACACACCTGGAAGGATCCTGATACACTGTGAAACCTCATACACACCTGGCAGGATCCCGATAAACTGTGAAAGCCCATACACACCTGGCAGGATGTGGAGATGAGGAGAAACATCTTCACTCAGAGGGTCGTAGGTCTGTGGAATTTGCTGCCACAGGAAGCTGTGGAAGCTACCATGTTAAATAAATTTAAAACAGAAATCGACAGTTTCCTAGAAGTAAAGGGAATTAGGGGTTACGGGGAGCGGGCAGGAAATTGGACATGAGGCTGAGTTCGGATCGGTCAAGCCCCTGTGGGTGGCGGAGCGGGCCCAGGGGCCGAGTGGCCGGGTCCTGCTCCTACTTCTTGTGTTCTTTAGATTTGAGGTTAGGATCGGTTCAGCCATGACCTTATTGAATGGCAGAGCTGGCTCGAGGGGCCGATTGGCCTACTCCTGCGCTTATTTCTTATGTTCTAATGATCCTGATACACTGTGAAACCCGATACACACCTGGCAGGATCCTGATACACTGTGAAACCCCATAAACGCCTGATAGGATCCGGATACACTTTGAAACCCCATACACACCTGGCAAGATCCTGTTACACTGTGAAACCCAACTCAAACCTGGCAGGATCCTGATACACTGTGAAACCCCATACACACCTTGCAGGATCCCGATACACTGTGAAAACCCATAGACACCTGGCAGGATCCTGATACACTGTGAAACCCCAGACACACCTGTCAGGATCCTGTTACACTATGAAACCCAATACACTCCTGGCAGGATTCTGATACACTCTGAATCCCCAAACACACCTGGCAGGATCCTGATACACTGTGAAACGCCATACACACCTGGCAGGACTCTGAAAAACTGTGAAACCACATACACACCTGGCAGGATACTGATACACTGTTAAACCCCATACAGACCTGGCAGGATCCTGATACACTTTGAACCCCAAACACACCTGGCAGGATCGTGATACACTGTAAAACCCCATACACAAATGGCAGGATCCTGATACCCTGTGAAACCCCATTAACACCTGACAGGATCCTGATAAACTGTGAAACCCCATACACACCTGGCAGGATCCTGATATACTGTGAACCCCCAAGCACACCTGGCAGGATCGTGATAAACTGTGAAACCCCATTAACACCTGACAGGATCCTGATACACTGTGAAACCCCATTAACACCTGAGAGGATTCTGATACACTGTGAAACCCCATACACACCTGGCAGGATCCTGATACACTGTGAACCGCCATACGGACCTGGCAGGATCCTGATACACTGTGAAACCCGATACACACCTGGCAGGATCCTGATACACTGTGAAACAACATACACACCTGGCAGGATCCTGATACACTGTGAAACCCCATACACACCTGGCAGGATCCTGATACACTGTGAACCCCCATACACACCTGGCAGGATTCTGATACACGGTAAAACCCCATACACACCTGGCAGGATCCTGATACACTGTAAAACCCCATACACACCTGGCAGGATCCTGATACACTGTGAAACCCCGTACACACCTGGCAGGATCCTGATACACTGTGAACCCCCATACACACCTGGCAGGATCCTGATACACGGTGAAACCCCATACACACCTGACAGGATCTTGATACACTGTGAAACCCCATACACAACTGGCAGGATCCTAATACACTGTGAAACCCCATACACACCTGGCAGGATCCCGATACACTCTGAACCCCACGCACTCCTGGCAGGATCCTGATACACTGTGAATCCCCATACACACCTGACAGGATCTAGATAAACTGTGAAACCCCGTACACACCTTGCAGGATCCTGATACACTGTGAACCCCCAAACACACCTGGCAGGATCCTGATACACTGTGAAACTCCATACACACCTGGCAGGATCCCGATACACTGTGAAACCCCATGCACCCCTAGCAGGATCCTGATACACTGTGAAACCTCTTACTCACCTGGCAGGAACTTGATACATTGTGAAACCACATACACACCTGGCAGGATCCTGATACACTGTGAAACCCCATACACAAATGGCAGGAGCCTGATACCCTGTGAAACCCCATACACAAATGGCAGGATCCTGATACACTGTGAAACCCAATGCACCCCTAGCAGGATCCTGATACACTGTGAAACCTCTTACTCACCTGGCAGAAACTTGATATATTGTGAAACCACATACACACCTGGCAGGATCCTGATACACTGTGAAACCCCATACACACCTGGCAGGATCGTGTTACACTGTGAAACCCCTGCACCCCTGGCAGGACACTAAAACACTGTGATATCCCATACACACCTGGCAGGACTCTGAAACACTGTGAAACCCCGTACACACCTGGCAGGACTCTGAAACACTGTGAAAACCCAGACACACCTGGCAGGATCCCGATAAACAGTGAAAGCCCATACACACCTGGCAGGATGAGGAGATGAGGAGAAACTTATTCACTCAGAGGGTAGTAGGTCTGTGGAATTTGCTGCCCCAGGAAGCTGTGGAAGCTACATTATTAAATAAATTTAAAATAGAAATAGACAATTTCCTAGAAGTAAAGGGAATTAGGGGTTACGGTGAGCGGGCAGGAAATTGGACATGTGGCTGACTTCGGATCGGTCAAGGCCCTGTGGGTGGCGGAGCGGACCCAGGGGCCGAGTGGCCGTGTCCTGCTCCTACTTCTTGTGTTCTTTAGATTTGATGTTAGGATCCGTTCAGCCATGATCATATTGAATGGCGGAGCTGGCTCGAGGGGCCGATTGGCCTACTCCTGCTCTTATTTCTTATGTTCTTATGATCCTGATACACTGTGAATCCCTATACACACCTGGCAGGATCCTGATACACTGTGAAACCCCATAAACACCTGATAGGATCCGGATACACTGTGAAACCCCATACACACCTGGCAAGATCCTGTAACACTGTGAAACCCAATACAAACCTGGCAGGATCCTGATACACTGTGAAACCCCATACACACCTTGCAGGATCCCGATACACTGTGAAACCCCATACACACCTGGCAGGATCCTGATACAATGTGAAACCCCATCCACACCTGGCAGGACTCTGATACACTGTGAGACGCATACACACCTGGCAGGTTTCTGATACACTGCGAAACCCCAAACACACCTGGCATGATCCTGATACACTATGAAACCCCATACACACCTGGCAGGACTCTGATAAACTGTGAAACCCCATACAAACCTGCCAGGATCCTGATACACTGTTAAACCCCATACAGTCCTGGCAGGATCCTGATACACTGTGAAACTCCATACACACCTGGAAGGACCCTGATACACTGTGAAACCCCATACACACCTGGCAGGATCCGGATACACTGTGAAACCCCATACACACCTGGCCTGATCCTGATACACTGTGAAACCCCTACACACCTGGCAGGACACTAAAACACAGTGAAATCCCTTACACACCTGGCAGGACTGTGAAACCCCATACACACCTGGCAGGATCCTGTTACACTGTGAAACCCCTACTCACCTGGCAGGACTCTGAAACACTGTGAAACCCCAGACACACCTGGAAGGATCCTGATAAACTGTGAAACCTCATACACACCTGGCAGGACCCTGATACACTGTGAAACACCTGACACACCTGGCAGGATCCGGATACACTGTGAATCCCCATACACACCTGACAGGATCTTGATAAACTTTGAAACCCCATACACACCTTGCAGGATCCTGATACACTGTGAACCCCCAAACACACCTGGCAGGATCCTGATACACTGTGAAACTCCATAGACACCTGGCAGGATCCCGATAAACTGTGAACCTCACACACTCCTGGCAGGATCCTGATACTCTGTAAAACCCCATACACAAATGGCAGGAGCCTGATACCCTGTGAAACCCCATACACAAATGGCAGGATCCTGATAAACTGTGAAACCCCATGCAGCCCTAGCAGGATCCTGATACACTGTGAAACCTCTTACTCACCTGGCAGGAACTTGATACATTGTGAAACCACATACACACCTGGCAGGACTCTGAAACACTGTGAAACCCCATACACACCTGGCAGGATCGTGTTACACTGTGAAACCCCTGCACACCTGGCAGGACACTGAAACACTGTGATATCCCATACACACCTGGCAGGACTCTGAAACACTGTGAAACCCCGTACACACCTGGCAGGACTCTGAAACACTGTGAAAACCCAGACACACCTGCAAGGATCCCGATAAACTGTGAAAGCCCATACACACCTGGCAGGATGAGGAGATGAGGAGAAACTTCTTCACTCAGAGGGTAGTAGGTCTGTGGAATTTGCTGCCCCAGGAAGCTGTGGAAGCTACATTATTAAATAAATTTAAAATAGAAATAGACAATTTCCTAGAAGTAAAGGGAATTAGGGGTTACGGTGAGCGGGCAGGAAATTGGACATGAGGCTGACTTCGGATCGGTCAAGGCCCTGTGTGTGGCGGAGCGGGCCCAGGGGCCGAGTGGCCGGGTCCTGCTCCTACTTCTTGTGTTCTTTAGATTTGATGTTAGGATCCGTTCGGCCATGATCTTATTGAATGGCGGAGCTGGCTCAAGGGGCCGATTGGCCTACTCCTGCTCTTATTTCTTATGTTCTTATGATCCTGATACACTGTGAATCCCTATACACACCTGGCAGGATCCTGATACACTGTGACATCCCATAAACACCTGATAGGATCCGGATACACTGTGAAACCCCATACACACCTGGCAAGATCCTGTAACACTGTGAAACCCAATACAAACCTGGCAAGATCCTGATACACTGTGAAACCCCATACACACCTTGCTGGATCCCGATACACTGTGAAACCCCATACACACCTGGCAGGATCCTGATACACTGTGAAACCCCAGACACACCTGTCAGGAACCTGTTACACTGTGAAAACCCACACACTCCTGGCAGGATTCTGATACACTGTGAAACCCCATACACACCTGGCAGGATCCTGATACAATGTGAAACCCCATCCACACCTGGCAGGACTCTGATAAACTGTGAAACCTCATACAAACCTGCCAGGATCCTGATACACTGTTAAACCCCATACAGTCCTGGCAGGATCCTGATACACTGTGAAGCTCCATACACACCTGGCAGGATCCGGATACACTGTGAAACCCCATACACACCTGGCATGATCCTGATACGCTGTGAAACCCCATACACACCTGGCAGGATCCTGATACACTGTGAAACCCCTACACACCTGGCAGGACAGTGAAACCCCATACACACCTGGCAGGATCCTGTTACACTGTGAAACCCCTACTCACCTGGCAGGACTCTGAAACAATGTGAAACCCCAGACACACCTGGAAGGATCCTGATACACTGTGAAACCTCATACACACCTGGCAGGATCCCGATAAACTGTGAAAGCCCATACACACCTGGCAGGATGTGGAGATGAGGAGAAACATCTTCACTCAGAGGGTCGTAGGTCTGTGGAATTTGCTGCCACAGGAAGCTGTGGAAGCTACCATGTTAAATAAATTTAAAACAGAAATCGACAGTTTCCTAGAAGTAAAGGGAATTAGGGGTTACGGGGAGCGGGCAGGAAATTGGACATGAGGCTGAGTTCGGATCGGTCAAGCCCCTGTGGGTGGCGGAGCGGGCCCAGGGGCCGAGTGGCCGGGTCCTGCTCCTACTTCTTGTGTTCTTTAGATTTGAGGTTAGGATCGGTTCAGCCATGACCTTATTGAATGGCAGAGCTGGCTCGAGGGGCCGATTGGCCTACTCCTGCGCTTATTTCTTATGTTCTAATGATCCTGATACACTGTGAAACCCGATACACACCTGGCAGGATCCTGATACACTGTGAAACCCCATAAACGCCTGATAGGATCCGGATACACTTTGAAACCCCATACACAGCTGGCAAGATCCTGTTACACTGTGAAACCCAACTCAAACCTGGCAGGATCCTGATACACTGTGAAACCCCATACACACCTTGCAGGATCCCGATACACTGTGAAAACCCATAGACACCTGGCAGGATCCTGATACACTGTGAAACCCCAGACACACCTGTCAGGATCCTGTTACACTATGAAACCCAATACACTCCTGGCAGGATTCTGATACACTCTGAATCCCCAAACACACCTGGCAGGATCCTGATACACTGTGAAACGCCATACACACCTGGCAGGACTCTGAAAAACTGTGAAACCACATACACACCTGGCAGGATACTGATACACTGTTAAACCCCATACAGACCTGGCAGGATCCTGATACACTTTGAACCCCAAACACACCTGGCAGGATCGTGATACACTGTAAAACCCCATACACAAATGGCAGGATCCTGATACCCTGTGAAACCCCATTAACACCTGACAGGATCCTGATAAACTGTGAAACCCCATACACACCTGGCAGGATCCTGATATACTGTGAACCCCCAAGCACACCTGGCAGGATCGTGATAAACTGTGAAACCCCATTAACACCTGACAGGATTCTGATACACTGTGAAACCCCATACACACCTGGCAGGATCCTGATACACTGTGAACCGCCATACGGACCTGGCAGGATCCTGATACACTGTGAAACCCGATACACACCTGGCAGGATCCTGATACACTGTGAAACAACATACACACCTGGCAGGATCCTGATACACTGTGAAACCCCATACACACCTGGCAGGATCCTGATACACTGTGAACCCCCATACACACCTGGCAGGATCCTGATACACGGTAAAACCCCATACACACCTGGCAGGATCCTGATACACTGTAAAACCCCATACACACCTGGCAGGATCCTGATACACTGTGAAACCCCGTACACACCTGGCAGGATCCTGATACACTGTGAACCCCCATACACACCTGGCAGGATCCTGATACACGGTGAAACCCCATACACACCTGACAGGATCTTGATACACTGTGAAACCCCATACACAACTGGCAGGATCCTAATACACTGTGAAACCCCATACACACCTGGCAGGATCCCGATACACTCTGAACCCCACGCACTCCTGGCAGGATCCTGATACACTGTGAATCCCCATACACACCTGACAGGATCTAGATAAACTGTGAAACCCCGTACACACCTTGCAGGATCCTGATACACTGTGAACCCCCAAACACACCTGGCAGGATCCTGATACACTGTGAAACTCCATACACACCTGGCAGGATCCCGATACACTGTGAAACCCCATGCACCCCTAGCAGGATCCTGATACACTGTGAAACCTCTTACTCACCTGGCAGGAACTTGATACATTGTGAAACCACATACACACCTGGCAGGATCCTGATACACTGTGAAACCCCATACACAAATGGCAGGAGCCTGATACCCTGTGAAACCCCATACACAAATGGCAGGATCCTGATACACTGTGAAACCCCATGCACCCCTAGCAGGATCCTGATACACTGTGAAACCTCTTACTCACCTGGCAGAAACTTGATATATTGTGAAACCACATACACACCTGGCAGGATCCTGATACACTGTGAAACCCCATACACACCTGGCAGGATCGTGTTACACTGTGAAACCCCTGCACCCCTGGCAGGACACTGAAACACTGTGATATCCCATACACACCTGGCAGGACTCTGAAACACTGTGAAACCCCGTACACACCTGGCAGGACTCTGAAACACTGTGAAAACCCAGACACACCTGGCAGGATCCCGATAAACAGTGAAAGCCCATACACACCTGGCAGGATGAGGAGATGAGGAGAAACTTATTCACTCAGAGGGTAGTAGGTCTGTGGAATTTGCTGCCCCAGGAAGCTGTGGAAGCTACATTATTAAATAAATTTAAAATAGAAATAGACAATTTCCTAGAAGTAAAGGGAATTAGGGGTTACGGTGAGCGGGCAGGAAATTGGACATGTGGCTGACTTCGGATCGGTCAAGGCCCTGTGGGTGGCGGAGCGGACCCAGGGGCCGAGTGGCCGTGTCCTGCTCCTACTTCTTGTGTTCTTTAGATTTGATGTTAGGATCCGTTCAGCCATGATCATATTGAATGGCGGAGCTGGCTCGAGGGGCCGATTGGCCTACTCCTGCTCTTATTTCTTATGTTCTTATGATCCTGATACACTGTGAATCCCTATACACACCTGGCAGGATCCTGATACACTGTGAAACCCCATAAACACCTGATAGGATCCGGATACACTGTGAAACCCCATACACACCTGGCAAGATCCTGTAACACTGTGAAACCCAATACAAACCTGGCAGGATCCTGATACACTGTGAAACCCCATACACACCTTGCAGGATCCCGATACACTGTGAAACCCCATACACACCTGGCAGGATCCTGATACAATGTGAAACCCCATCCACACCTGGCAGGACTCTGATACACTGTGAGACGCATACACACCTGGCAGGTTTCTGATACACTGCGAAACCCCAAACACACCTGGCATGATCCTGATACACTATGAAACCCCATACACACCTGGCAGGACTCTGATAAACTGTGAAACCCCATACAAACCTGCCAGGATCCTGATACACTGTTAAACCCCATACAGTCCTGGCAGGATCCTGATACACTGTGAAACTCCATACACACCTGGAAGGACCCTGATACACTGTGAAACCCCATACACACCTGGCAGGATCCGGATACACTGTGAAACCCCATACACACCTGGCCTGATCCTGATACACTGTGAAACCCCTACACACCTGGCAGGACACTAAAACACAGTGAAATCCCTTACACACCTGGCAGGACTGTGAAACCCCATACACACCTGGCAGGATCCTGTTACACTGTGAAACCCCTACTCACCTGGCAGGACTCTGAAACACTGTGAAACCCCAGACACACCTGGAAGGATCCTGATAAACTGTGAAACCTCATACACACCTGGCAGGACCCTGATACACTGTGAAACACCTGACACACCTGGCAGGATCCGGATACACTGTGAATCCCCATACACACCTGACAGGATCTTGATAAACTTTGAAACCCCATACACACCTTGCAGGATCCTGATACACTGTGAACCCCCAAACACACCTGGCAGGATCCTGATACACTGTGAACTCCATAGACACCTGGCAGGATCCCGATAAACTGTGAACCTCACACACTCCTGGCAGGATCCTGATACTCTGTAAAACCCCATACACAAATGGCAGGAGCCTGATACCCTGTGAAACCCCATACACAAATGGCAGGATCCTGATAAACTGTGAAACCACATGCACCCCTAGCAGGATCCTGATACACTGTGAAACCTCTTACTCACCTGGCAGGAACTTGATACATTGTGAAACCACATACACACCTGGCAGGACTCTGAAACACTGTGAAACCCCATACACACCTGGCAGGATCGTGTTATACTGTGAAACCCCTGCACACCTGGCAGGACACTGAAACACTGTGATATCCCATACACACCTGGCAGGACTCTGAAACACTGTGAAACCCCGTACACACCTGGCAGGACTCTGAAACACTGTGAAAACCCAGACACACCTGCAAGGATCCCGATAAACTGTGAAAGCCCATACACACCTGGCAGGATGAGGAGATGAGGAGAAACTTCTTCACTCAGAGGGTAGTAGGTCTGTGGAATTTGCTGCCCCAGGAAGCTGTGGAAGCTACATTATTAAATAAATTTAAAATAGAAATAGACAATTTCCTAGAAGTAAAGGGAATTAGGGGTTACGGTGAGCGGGCATGAAATTGGACATGAGGCTGACTTCGGATCGGTCAAGGCCCTGTGGGTGGCGGAGCGGGCCCAGGGGCCGAGTGGCCGGGTCCTGCTCCTACTTCTTGTGTTCTTTAGATTTGATGTTAGGATCCGTTCGGCCATGATCTTATTGAATGGCGGAGCTGGCTCGAGGGGCCGATTGGCCTGCTCCTGCTCTTATTTCTTATGTTCTTATGATCCTGATACACTGTGAATCCCTATACACACCTGGCAGGATCCTGATACACTGTGAAACCCCATAAACACCTGATAGGATCCGGATACACTGTGAAACCCCATACACACCTGGCAAGATCCTGTAACACTGTGAAACCCAATACAAACCTGGCAAGATCCTGATACACTGTGAAACCCCATACACACCTTGCTGGATCCCGATACACTGTGAAACCCCATACACAAATGGCAGGATCCTGATAAACTGTGAAACCCCATGCACCCCTAGCAGGATCCTGATACACTGTGAAACCTCTTACTCACCTGGCAGGAACTTGATACATTGTGAAACCACATACACACCTGGCAGGATCCTGATACACTGTGAAACCCCATACACACCTGGCAGGATCGTGTTATACTGTGAAACCCCTGCACACCTAGCAGGACACTGAAACACTGTGATATCCCATACACACCTGGCAGGAGTCTGAAACACTGTGAAACCCCGTACACACCTGACAGGACTCTGAAACACTGTGAAAACCCAGACACACCTGCAAGGATCCCGATAAACTGTGAAAGCCCATACACACCTGGCAGGATGAGGAGATGAGGAGAAACTTCTTCACTCAGAGGGTAGTAGGTCTGTGGAATTTGCTGCCCCAGGAAGCTGTGGAAGCTACATTATTAAATAAATTTAAAATAGAAATAGACAATTTCCTAGAAGTAAAGGGAATTAGGGGTTACGGTGAGCGGGCAGGAAATTGGACATGAGGCTGACTTCGGATCGGTCAAGGCCCTGTGGGTGGCGGAGCGGGCCCAGGGGCCGAGTGGCCGGGTCCTGCTCCTACTTCTTGTGTTCTTTAGATTTGATGTTAGGATCCGTTCGGCCATGATCTTATTGAATGGCGGAGCTGGCTCGAGGGGCCGATTGGCCTGCTCCTGCTCTTATTTCTTATGTTCTTATGATCCTGATACACTGTGAATCCCTATACACACCTGGCAGGATCCTGATACACTGTGAAACCCCATAAACACCTGATAGGATCCGGATACACTGTGAAACCCCATACACACCTGGCAAGATCCTGTAACACTGTGAAACCCAATACAAACCTGGCAAGATCCTGATACACTGTGAAACCCCATACACACCTTGCTGGATCCCGATACACTGTGAAACCCCATACACAAATGGCAGGATCCTGATAAACTGTGAAACCCCATGCACCCCTAGCAGGATCCTGATACACTGTGAAACCTCTTACTCACCTGGCAGGAACTTGATACATTGTGAAACCACATACACACCTGGCAGGACTCTGAAACACTGTGAAACCCCATACACACCTGGCAGGATCGTGTTATACTGTGAAACCCCTGCACACCTGGCAGGACACTGAAACACTGTGATATCCCATACACACCTGGCAGGACTCTGAAACACTGTGAAACCCCGTACACACCTGGCAGGACTCTGAAACACTGTGAAAACCCAGACACACCTGCAAGGATCCCGATAAACTGTGAAAGCCCATACACACCTGGCAGGATGAGGAGATGAGGAGAAACTTCTTCACTCAGAGGGTAGTAGGTCTGTGGAATTTGCTGCCCCAGGAAGCTGTGGAAGCTACATTATTAAATAAATTTAAAATAGAAATAGACAATTTCCTAGAAGTAAAGGGAATTAGGGGTTACGGTGAGCGGGCATGAAATTGGACATGAGGCTGACTTCGGATCGGTCAAGGCCCTGTGGGTGGCGGAGCGGGCCCAGGGGCCGAGTGGCCGGGTCCTGCTCCTACTTCTTGTGTTCTTTAGATTTGATGTTAGGATCCGTTCGGCCATGATCTTATTGAATGGCGGAGCTGGCTCGAGGGGCCGATTGGCCTGCTCCTGCTCTTATTTCTTATGTTCTTATGATCCTGATACACTGTGAATCCCTATACACACCTGGCAGGATCCTGATACACTGTGAAACCCCATAAACACCTGATAGGATCCGGATACACTGTGAAACCCCATACACACCTGGCAAGATCCTGTAACACTGTGAAACCCAATACAAACCTGGCAAGATCCTGATACACTGTGAAACCCCATACACACCTTGCTGGATCCCGATACACTGTGAAACCCCATACACAAATGGCAGGATCCTGATAAACTGTGAAACCCCATGCACCCCTAGCAGGATCCTGATACACTGTGAAACCTCTTACTCACCTGGCAGGAACTTGATACATTGTGAAACCACATACACACCTGGCAGGATCCTGATACACTGTGAAACCCCATACACATCTGGCAGGATCGTGTTATACTGTGAAACCCCTGCACACCTAGCAGGACACTGAAACACTGTGATATCCCATACACACCTGGCAGGAGTCTGAAACACTGTGAAACCCCGTACACACCTGGCAGGACTCTGAAACACTGTGAAAACCCAGACACACCTGCAAGGATCCCGATAAACTGTGAAAGCCCATACACACCTGGCAGGATGAGGAGATGAGGAGAAACTTCTTCACTCAGAGGGTAGTAGGTCTGTGGAATTTGCTGCCCCAGGAAGCTGTGGAAGCTACATTATTAAATAAATTTAAAATAGAAATAGACAATTTCCTAGAAGTAAAGGGAATTAGGGGTTACGGTGAGCGGGCAGGAAATTGGACATGAGGCTGACTTCGGATCGGTCAAGGCCCTGTGGGTGGCGGAGCGGGCCCAGGGGCCGAGTGGCCGGGTCCTGCTCCTACTTCTTGTGTTCTTTAGATTTGATGTTAGGATCCGTTCGGCCATGATCTTATTGAATGGCGGAGCTGGCTCGAGGGGCCGATGGCCTACTCCTGCTCTTATTTCTTATGTTCTTATGATCCTGATACACTGTGAATCCCTATACACACCTGGCAGGATCCTGATACACTGTGAAACCCCATAAACACCTGATAGGATCCGGATACACTGTGAAACCCCATACACACCTGGCAAGATCCTGTAACACTGTGAAACACAATACAAACCTGGCAAGATCCTGATACACTGTGAAACCCCATACACACCTTGCTGGATCCCGATACACTGTGAAACCCCATACACACCTGGCAGGATCCTGATACACTGTGAAACCCCAGACACACCTGTCAGGAACCTGTAAAACTGTGAAAACCCACACACTCCTGGCAGGATTCTGATACACTGTGAAACCCCATACACACCTGGCAGGATCCTGATACAATGTGAAACCCAATCCACACCTGGCAGGACTCTGATACACTGTGAGACGCATACACACCTGGCAGGTTTCTGATACACTGCGAAGCCCCAAACACACCTGGCATGATCCTGATACACTATGAAACCCCATACACACCTGGCAGGACTCTGATAAACTGTGAAACCTCATACAAACCTGCCAGGATCCTGATACACTGTTAAACCCCATACAGTCCTGGCAGGATCCTGATACACTGTGAAGCTCCATACACACCTGGAAGGACCCTGATCCACTGTGAAACCCCATACACACCTGGCAGGATCCGGATACACTGTGAAACCCCATACACACCTGGCATGATCCTGATACGCTGTGAAACCCCATACACACCTGGCAGGATCCTGATACACTGTGAAACCCCTACACACCTGGCAGGACACTAAAACACTGTGAAATTCCTTACACACCTGGCAGGACTGTGAAACCCCATACACACCTGGCATGATCCTGTTACACTGTGAAACCCCTACTCACCTGGCAGGACTCTGAAACAATGTGAAACCCCAGACACACCTGGAAGGATCCTGATACACTGTGAAACCTCATACACACCTGGCAGGATCCCGATAAACTGTGAAAGCCCATACACACCTGGCAGGATGTGGAGATGAGGAGAAACATCTTCACTCAGAGGGTCGTAGGTCTGTGGAATTTGCTGCCACAGGAAGCTGTGGAAGCTACCATATTAAATAAATTTAAAACAGAAATCGACAGTTTCCTAGAAGTAAAGGGAATTAGGGGTTACGGGGAACGGGCCGGAAATTGGACATGAGGCTGAGTTCGGATCGGTCAAGCCCCTGTGGGTGGTGGAGCGGGCCCAGTGGCCGAGTGGCCGGGTCCTGCTCCTACTTCTTGTGTTCTTTAGATTTGAGGTTAGGATCGGTTCAGCCATGACCTTATTGAATGGCAGAGCTGGCTCGAGGGGCCGATTGGCCTACTCCTGCTCTTATTTCTTATGTTCTAATGATCCTGATACACTGTGAAACCCGATACACACCTGGCAGGATCCTGATACACTGTGAAACCCCATAAACGCCTGATAGGATCCGGATACACTTTGAAACCCCATACACACCTGGCAAGATCCTGTTACACTGTGAAATCCAACTCAAACCTGGCAGGATCCTGATACACTGTGAAACCCCATACACACCTTGCAGGATCCCGATACACTGTGAAAACCCATAGACACCTGGCAGGATCCTGATACACTGTGAAACCCCAGACACACCTGGCAGGATCCTGATACACTGTGAAACCCCATATACACCTGGCAGGATCATGATACACTATGAAACCCCATACACACCTGGCAGGACTCTGAAAAACTGTGAAACCACATACACACCTGGCAGGATCCTGATACACTGTTAAACCCCATACAGACCTGGCAGGATCCTGATACACTGTGAACCCCCAAACACACCTGGCAGGATGGTGATACACTGTAAAACCCCATACACAAATGGCAGGATCCTGATACCCTGTGAAACCCCATTAACACCTGACAGGATCCTGATAAACTGTGAAACCCCATACACACCTGGCAGGATCCTGATATACTGTGAACCCCCAAGCACACCTGGCAGGATCGTGATACACTGTGAAACCCCATTAACAGCTGACAGGATCCTGATACACTGTGAAACCCCATTAACACCTGAGAGGATTCTGATACACTGTGAAACCCCATACACACCTGGCAGGATCCTGATACACTGTGAACCGCCATACGTACCTGGCAGGATGCTGATACACTGTGAAACCCGATACACACCTGGCAGGATCCTGATACACTGTGAAACAACATACAGTCCTGGCAGGATCCTGATACACTGTGAAACTCCATACACACCTGGAAGGACCCTGATACACTGTGAAACCCCATACACACCTGGCAGGATCCGGATACACTGTGAAACCCCATACACACCTGGCCTGATCCTGATACACTGTGAAACCCCTACACACCTGGCAGGACACTAAAACACAGTGAA